>BSUD01000001.1:167524674-167538436 GCA_033239045.1 Fagopyrum esculentum
ATATGTGTGTGTGTATTTTTTTTTTGAGGGTGGGGCAGCTGCCCCACCCTGCCTCACCCAAGGGCCGCCCCTGATCATATGTATTCTATATATGTGTGTGTGTATTTTTTTTTTGAGGGTAGGGCAGCTGCCCCACCCTGCCTCACCCAAGGGCCGCCCCTGATCATATGTATTCCGTAAAAGCATAATTACATGTATCGGCTAATAATTGTGTATCACCAACTATTTTTGTAATGAACTACCACCCATGAAACAATTTTCAGAATGTTCATCCTTTCCAACTTGCGTTCATCCATGGCGATGATAGTGAATCAATCTTAGTAAGATTTTCGCAGTAACATATGTACATAATCGCAAAGACTGCAAACATATGTACATGTATAATTAGTCAGTAACATTTTCGCAACAAAATATGTACATAATCACCAGAGTCTGCAAACATATGTACATGCAAACACAAAACTGTACATATTCTAATCGACAACATGCTATATGTAAACACAAAATATGTTTGTGTATCATCAAACCCCTAACCAAATGTACACAAACTATGGTTAGTAATATTTTCGCAGCAACATATGTATATAATTAGTAACATATGTACATAATCAGTCGGCATAAACCTGATTGTGTCGTCTTCCTTGTACTCCCAATACAGATTGCGCAAATTATAGGCTCGAAGCGCGTTGAAGACGATGACGTAAGTGTGTACGTCATCATTGAGAGCGTATCGTGCACGCTCTTGTACACGCTCGATCTATCGCCACAGTTGCAACAATTGTTTGGGCAATTTACAGAGCGGCCTTGGTTTTTGATTGAGGTCGATGGTGATTAGAGTTCTTGATTGAATGTTAAGGGTGAATAATGGCTTGAATGACAAAAATAGGGATATTTGATATTGGGAATCCTTGAAAGCAATTGGTACTTGTTACTTGTGGAAGACGAACGATTAATAGACGATTGAATGAGATTGTTGAGAGAAGCTTTCATCGCGGAGAACTCGAAAACTCTGAACATTCTGGCTATGGCGAGAGAAGCTTCCATTTGAAAGAGCATTTTTATATTATTTTGGTTATAGTTGAAAAGCGATAATTTTTGGGATATTTATTAATGAAATCTTTTGTTGATTACCATCTTTAACCGCCTCCTATATTTGTGCTAAGTTTGTGTCTAATAAATATATTTTACCATAAAAGATAACTTCTATTTAGATAGTGCCTAATAAATAGTTTAATTTTTTTTTGAAAAATGGTAAATACTAGGGGTCTTGTTTGTATTCTATAAAAATAAGTTACTCTAATAACTTAAGAGGGGTATTATTCGCACGGTTCAATATTTCGTGAATGTATGCGTAACCGTAAAAAATTTTATAAAAAGAAAAAAAAAATTCCTGACATCACGGTTACGGGTTCCGTAACCGTGATGTGTCATAATTTTTTTTTCCGGGTTAGAATTCATGTATAATATTAACACGGATCCGGAACCCGTAATCATGACGGTTACGGGTTCCGTAACCGTGACCCTATGATGTTTACGGGTCCATATACATGGTGCAATAACGAAATCTTGAACCGTGCGAATACAACTTCCGTAACTTAATCCTCTCTATTATTTTTAAGTAACTAAAACATTTTAATTCGAACAGTGATTTCTTTTTTTTTTTGGTACATGAACAGTATTTTAAACTACAATTTCTTCGTACTTGAATCAAATACACAATTTATTGAAGGAAAAAACAAATAACTGTAGCTTGAAGCTACGGTTATTGATAGTAAAAAAATTGTTTGTTCACGTGATTTATAAAAAACAAATAACTTAAGTATTTGATTAATAAAAAAAATCTGTTTGTTAATCAAACAGATATGTTTGTTGGCCAAATATCCACCCACTGTAGTCAAATACTTAAGTTATTTGCTGGTTTTTTTTCATAAATCACGTAAACAAACAATTTTTTTTATTTTATCAATAGCCGTATTTTTAAGCTACTGTGATTGCTTCTCTTTTTTTAATTAACTAGTTTAGTGTTCGTGTCTTGCACAGATATTTAAAAATATATTTTTTGTAATTTTTTTATGTGAATGATTTTTTATAGATGTCATTTTCTTATTATATTTTGTTGATTTGATTATAAATGTTTATGTAATAAAGTATAAACTTATTAAATAATAACAACATATTTATGAAATATTTCGTCATATAAATATGACTATATCTGGGAGCATACCAAACCAAAAGTGTTCACTATATTTATATTACAAAAACCACAATATTAATAAATTTCAAAAAATAGATATGTGATTTTAATAATTGTCAAAAATAAACAGCATCTATGTAATGCAAAAATATATTCAAAATAAAATAATTCAAAAATAAATAAAATTGTGCAAATATAATATAACACAAAAAAGATAACATTTGTCGTGAAACCTCGAAACATGCGCGACACTCCGATTTTAGAATAAAAGAAGATAAATTTGATATAAGTTTAAACTCAAAAGTTATGATCGCTTGATATTATTGATTGAAAACGAAATAATTGTAAACTCAGAAAATTACATTAATTTTCAAACTTTTTGTGTTTATTTATATAACTTCTCAAAGGGTCGTGTTTTCTTGATAATCGATGTGGGATAGCAAATTTCATATTTTACAAAATAATTATGGTTTAATAAAAAAAATTTATTAGCTTAATTTGTAATTTGATAAAAGATATAATCCGGAAAAAAACGTGGAGGCGCCACGTCAACATTATTAAAATATGAATAGTAATTATACTTGAACTTAACCAAAACGCCAAGAAATGTATTATTTGTATATTCTTTATACTCTCTATTTATACAAGTTCTAAATCAAGTTTAGTAGCTAATCGACTTTGGACAACAAAAACCCTCATAAAATTTAACTAAATAGATCATTTTGATATCCATTTGGAAAAACAAAAAACATTCCCTAAAAATAAAACTTTAGGGGTACGCTTACTTATATAAAAGTAACGTGAAAATATTTATCGTAAATAGAAATTGAACTTAACCAAAAAGCCAATATTACTTTAGGGAAAACATTATGACCCACGTAATTGTAGGTTAACTTTAGGGGTACAATTACTTTAGAAAAGAACGTTATTCACACATAAATGTAAGTTAACGATCCTAAAAATAAAATATTATTCCGATATGAATAATAATTATACTTGAACTTAACCAAAAGACCAAGAAATGTATTATTCGTATAATCCTTAGACTCCCTATTTATACAAGTTCTAAAACAATCAACTTTAGTAGATAATCAATGTGGGATAACAAAATCCCTTAAAAAGTTTAACGTAAATAGATCAGCCTAATAATCATTTGGAAAAAAAAAAATCTTCCCTAAAAAAACTTTAGGGGTACGATTACTTATGTAACACCCCAAATTTTCAAAACTCGGGACGTTACTGGTTAGGACCTCACAATGGGTCCCGACCTCAGTTTGACAACAATTTTACTAGGATCTTGCAACAAGACACAAAAAAGAAAAAAAACCGAAATTCATGAAATAGTATTTTCAAAGAAATGAATGCAACAAGGTCTAGCAGCCTATAGTACTTAAACAAAGGGAAAAAGATCAACTGTCTTAACAAAAGAAAGAACGACAAACAACATCACAACCCCCACTCTAAGGAGTACGGAGACCCGGCTGACCACTACTTCCGGATCACTCAGCTGTTGTTCTAACCTGCTGTAAATCTAAAAACACAACAAAAGAAACCATTAGCTAGTTATCCAAACATTAGGAAAGTAATAACAACACACACACAATAGTGCCTTGTTTGGAACTAACCGATAGTAGACTGTAGATGGTCCGAGTAAGCGGCTGTTGGGGACGTATCGGGGTGTGACAGGGCGTCCTGGACCGGCTCGAGTGTGTCCCTCACAGTGCACCACCCGCCTTGGTCCGACACTGCAGAAACCGAGAGAGGGAGACGGCTTCATTTGTTATCCACGCGAGTACAGAAGACGGGCTAAGGAAGAAGAGGGAGAACAAATATCACCTACAGCAGCGGAGTAGTGGTCTCGTTACTGTGTCGTTCGGTTTTCTGCAGCACCTCACCGGCGTCCCGAAACGTGGCTGGTGGTTGACAGTATCGGTGGTCTACTGTTGTGACGCAGAGACGTTGTTGTCGGTCTGCTGATATGTGAAGCCCAGTTTAGTTGCTGGTGAGTCTCGAAATAGAGAGGACGGGAGGGACGGGAGGAGAGACGGCTCACCTGGTCGGCACAAACGAAAGGTTCCGGCGCTGAAGAGGAAGCCCGCCAGTTGCAGATGTACTGGTCTTTGGGTGGTCGCTGGCGTCTGCGTCAATCGTGCAGAAGAAGGCGTGTTGGTTGTGTAGTCGACAGAAGAGAAGCAGCAGTAGGATTAGGGAGGGATTAGGAATGGCTTAAGGAGGTGGGCCGGTGGGCTTGGGCCTAGTGTTGGGCCAGAACTGGACTGCTCTCCCAATAAAACAAGGGATACGGAAAACTCGTTAATCGTCCCGGATCGAAGAAAACTTGCGGGAATACTTACGGAATTATTTTCCGTATTATATAAGTTATTATTTTAAATTTAAAGGTACGTAAATTATTTCCGGTTACATCATTTATCATTTTATGTGAATTAAGGTCACATAAAATGATAGAAATTGAATCTCGTTTTAACTTCATTTACAGGATAAAGGTTGGCGGACCGGAATCCGGTTAAATTCAGGGTTAACGGAGTTTAAAATTTTCGGTTATTACAACTTAACCAAAATAACGTGAAAATATTTAACGTAATTAGAAATCGAAAACTAACGGAAAAAATGGGAGTACAATTATTTTTATTTAAAAAATTATCCCAAAAATAAATTGGTTCCAACAATAAAAAGTAACGTGAAATAGTTTCACTAACATATTGTTAATTTGTTAACAAAAGATTCTTCATAAAAAATAGTTTAAAAAATAATAATTTATGGGAGAAAATGTATTATTTGTATAGTCAAAATCTAGAAAATATTTAACGTAAATAGATAAGTCTGCCTAAAAAAACTCGAGGGGCACAATTACGACCCACATAATGTAGTAACGATCCAAATAATAAAACATTATTCAAACGCCAAGAAATGTATTATTTGTATACTATTTAGACTCCCTAATTATACAAGTTCTAAAACCATCAAGTTTAGTAGCTAATCAATGTTGGACAAAAAACCCTCAAAAAATTTAACTAAATAGATCATTTTGATATTCATTTGAAAAAAAGAAAAAAAAAACTTCCTAAAAACAAAATTTTAGGAGTACGGTTAATTATATAAAAGTAACTTGAAAATATTTAATATAAATAGAAATCGAACTTAACCAAAAAGCCAAGATTAATTTAGGAAATAACATTATGACCCACATAATTGTAGGTTAATGATCCCAAGATTCTTTGGTTTAGAAAATAGTTTAAAAATAAAAATTTATTGGCGGAAAATGTATTATTTGTATAGTCAAATTCTAGAAAATATTTAACGTAAATCGATAAGTCTGCCTAAAAAAACTCGAGGGGCACAATTACGATCCACATAATTGTAGTTTAACAATTCAAAAAATAAGACATTATTCAAACGCCAAGAAATGTATTATTTGTATACTTTTTAGACTCTCTAATTATTCAAGTTCTAAAATCATCAAGTTTAGTAGCTAATCGTTGTTGAACAACAAAAACCCTCAAAAAATTTAACTAAATAGATCAATTTGATTTTCATTTGAAAAAAAGAAAAAAAAATCTTCTCTAAAAACAAAACTTTAGGGGTACGATTACTTATATAAAAGTAACGTGAAAATATTTAATATAAATAGAAATCGAACTTAACCAAAAAGCCAAGATTAATTCAGGGAATAATATTATGACCCACATAATTATAGGTTAACGATCCCAAAATTAAAATCTTCCCTAAAAATAAAATTTTATTGGTACGATTACTTTAGAAAAGAACGTTATAAAAGTTAACGATTTCAAATAAAAAATATTATTCCGATATGAATACTAATTATACTTGAACTTAACCAAAAGGCCAAGAAATGTATTATTCGAATAATCCTTAGACTCCCTATTTATACAAGTTATAAAACCATCAACCATAGTAGCTAATCGATGTGGGATAACAAAATCCCTCAAAAAGTTGAATGTAAATAGATCAGAATAATAATCATTTGTAAAAAAGAAAAAATCTTCCAAAAAACAAACTTTAGAAATACGATTACTTAACCAAAATAACATGAAAATATTTAACGTAAATAGAAATCGAAAACTAATAGAAAAAATCTTAGTACATTTATTTTAATTTGAAAAATTATCCCAAAATAGATTGATTCCAATAATAAAAAGTGACGTGAAATAGTTTGAATAACATATTTTTAATTTGTTGACAAAAGATTCTGTCGCTTAAAAAAATAGTTTAAAAATAAAGATTATTGGTCAAAAATGTATTATTTGTATACTCTTTAGTCTCTGTTTATACAAGTTCTAAAATCATCAATTATTTATACAAGTTCTATAATCATTAAGTTTAGTAGCTAATCGTTGTGGGACAACAAAAACCCTAAAAAAAATTTAACTAAATAGATCATTTTGATATTCATTTGAAAAAAAGAACATTATGCCCACATAATTGTAGGGGTACGATCACTTTAGAAAAGAACATTATGCCCACATAATTGTAAGTTAACGATCCCAAATATAAAATATTATTCCGATATGAATAATAATTATACTTGAACTTAACCAAATGGTCAAAAAATGTATTATTTGTATATTCCTTAGACTCCCTATTTATACAAGTTCTAAAACCATCAACCTCAGTAGCTAATCGATGTGGGATAACAAAATCCCTTAAAAAGTTTAACGTAAATAGATCAACCTAATAATCATTTGAAAAAAAAAATCTTTTCTAAAAAATAAACTTTAGGGTTACGATTACTTAACCAAAATAACGTGAAAATATATAACGTAAATAGATAAGGTTGTCTAAAAAAACTCGAGGGACACAATTACGACCCACATAATTGTAGGTTAACGATCCAAAAAATAAAACATTATTCAAACGCAAAGAAATGTATTCTTTGTATATTCTTTAAACTCCCTATTTATACAAGTTCCAAAATCATCAAGCTTAGTATCTAATCGATGTAGGACAACAAAAACTCTAAAAAAATTTAACTAAATAGATAATTTTGATATTCATTTGAAAAAAGAAAAAAATCTTTCCTAAAAATAAAACTTCAAGAGTACGGTTACTTATATAAAAATAACGTGAAAATATTTAATGTAATAACCAAATACCAAGATTACTTTAGGGAAGAACATTATGACCCACATACTTGTATGTTAACGTTTCCAAAAATAAAATTTTTCCTAACCCACATAATTGTAGGTTAACTATCACAAAATAAAATATTATTCCGATATAAATAATAATTATAGTTGAACTTAACCAAAAGGCTAAAAAATGTATTATTTGTGTATTCTTTAGACTCCCTGTTTATACAAGTTCTAAAACCATCAACCTTAGTAGCTAATCGATGTGGGATAACAAAATCCTTCAAAAAATTTAAGGTAAAATGGATGATGCTGATAACAAAGAATCTTTAGCTTAAAAAAATAGGTTGGTTGGAACAAAAAAGATACGTACAATCTTTCAATAATAGGTTACTAGTTTAGTAAAAAAAAAGATTTTCTGGATTAAAAAATAAAGATTTATTGGCCAAAAAATTGTGGGAGCTCCATTTGATTACTGCTTCCCAACGTGCCACGTCATCCAAATATGTACTCTCTTTTAGTATGTATAATAAATATATGTATATTTAGTGTATTGATAAAATAAGAATTACAAATTTAATAGTTCAACGGTCCACAAATTAGTAGGTCACAAACGACCCACAAATCAGTAGGTCACAAACGACCCACAAATCAGTAGGTCATAAACGAACCACAAATCAGTAGGTCACAACGAAAATTAATAGATCACAATGACCCCCACAAATTAGTAGATCACAAGGACCCACAAATCATTAGGTCACAACTCACAACGACCCACAAATCAGTAGGTCACAACGACCCACAAATAAGTAGGTCACAACGATCCAAAAATCAGTAGCTCAGTAGGTCACAAACGACCCACGTATCAGTAGGTCACAAACGACCCACATATCAATAGGTCACAAACCACACACAAATTAATAGCTCACAACAACCCACAAATTAATAGATCACTAGGACCCACAAATCATTAGGTCACAAGGACCCAAGCATCAATAGGTCACAACGACCCACAAAGTATTAGATTAAAACGACCCACAAATCATTAGGTTAAAACGACCTACAAATTAGTAGGTAATAACAATCCACATTCAAATACTAATCCGGTATGAATAAGTATTATACTTGATTCTAACCAAAAGGACAAAAAATGTATGCTTTGTATAATCTTCAAACCTTAATGGTCTATTTATAAATGTTATCAAACTATTATCTTTTTTTGATAACCGATGTGGGATAACAAAATTCATATTTTACAAAATAATTATGGATTAGTAAAAAAAGGATTTATTAGCTTAATTCGTGATTTAGTAAAAATTTTAATCCGAGAAAAAACGTTGGGCGCCACGTCAGAATTATTGTCTTTTGTTTTAGTAAAGTATATAAATGTATATTTACTATATTGATAAAATAAGAATTACGAATTTAATAGTTCAACGGTCCACAAATCAGTAGGTCACAAACGACCACGAATCAGTAGGTTACAACGACCCACGAATCAGTAGGTCACAACGACCCACAAATCAGTAGGTCACAACGACCCACAAATCAATAGGTCACAACTACCCTCAAATTCATAAGAATTACAAATTTAATAGTTTAACGGTCCACAAATCAGTAGGTCACAAACGACCACAAATCAGTAGGTTATAACGACCCACGAATCAGTAGGTCACAACGACCCACGAATCAGTAGGTCACAACGACCCACAAATCAATAGGTCACAACGACCCACAAATTCATAGGTCACAACTACCCTCAAATTCATAAGCCATAACGACGCACAAATTATTAGATCAAATCGACCCACGAATCATTAGGTCAAAACGAACTACAAATCAGTAGGTTACAACGACCCAAAAATCATTAGGTTACAACAACCCAAAAGGTCTAGAAATGTATGATTTGTAAAATCTTCAAACCTTGTAGGTTTTTTTTATACATGTTGTCAAAGTGTCATCCTTTTTCTGATACTCGATGTGGGATAACAAAATTCATATTATACAAAATAGATAAGGTTTAGTAAAAAAAATTATTGGCTAAATTCGTGATTTAGTAAAAGATTTAATCCGATAAAAACGTAGAGCGTCATGTCAGCATTAGTGTCTTCTATTTTAGTAAAGTATATTGACAGGAAGAATGTTAAACTTACGGGTATGAGAAAGGCTTATGAACAATATCTTTTAATTTTAAATATTTGAAAAAAAAAATTAAAAGAAGAGGAAATATTATTGTAATCGGAATTAGTTAGTAATCCAAATAAAATACTTTAAAATTGGAACTAATTAAAAAAGATTTAGGCTAATTCTGGTTTAGTAAAAAAAGGATTTATTAGCTTAATTCGTGATTCAATAAAAAGTTTAATTTGAGAAAAAACGTTGGGCGGCACGTCAAAAATTAGTTTTTTTTGTTTTAGTAAAGTATATAGATCTATATTTATTATATTGATAAAATAAAAATTACGAATTTAATAGTTCAACGGTTCACAAATTAGTATGTCACAAACAACCACAAATCAGTAGGTTACAAGGACCCACAAATCAGTAGGTCACTAGGACCCATAAATCAGTAGGTCACTACGACCCACGATTCAATAGGTTACAACGACCCACGAACTAGTAGGTTACAACGACCCACGAATCAGTAGATTACAACGACCCACGAATCAGTAGATAACAACGAACCACAAATCAATAGGTCACAACGACCCACGAATCAATAGTTCACAACAACCCACGAATTCATAGGTCACAACAACCCACGAATCAATAGGTCACAACGACCCACAAATTCATAGGTCACAACGACCCACAAATCAGTGGGTCATAACGACCCACAAATTATTAGGTCAAATCAACCCAAAAATCTGTAGGTCAAAACGATCCAAAAATTTGTAGGTCAAAACGATCAGAAAAGCATTAGATCAAAACGATCCAAAAATCATTAGATCAAAACGAACCAAAAATCATTAGATCAAAACGACCCAAAAATCATTAGATCAAAACGACCTATGAATTAGTAGGTCACAACAATCCACATACAAATACTAATCCGGTATCAATAAGTATTATACTTGATCATGACCAAAAGGTCCGGAAATGTATGATTTGTATAATCTTCAAACATTTGAGGTCTATTTATATATGTTGTCAAAGTGTCATCCTTCTCTGATAACCGATGTGGATAACAAAACTCATATTTTACAAAATAATTAAGGTTTAGTAAAAAAAAGTTATTGGCTTAATTCAAGATTTAGTAAAAAAATTTAATCGATAAAAATATGGAGTCTTAATTTCTTTTTTTACAAAATAATCCAAGATTCTGACTATCTTTTAAAAACATAAAAGATGATTTTTTTTAATATTCTTAATTATTGTGCCGGAAAAGTGTTTACCAGTTTGTTTTATAAAATTTATATATTTTAATAAAAAAGATTTTTTTACCAGTTTGTTTTCTGACACAAAAAATAAAGATGTATTGACCTATAAGATCTTGTAGAATCTCCAACAATAAAAGCTACGTATAATTTTGAATATCAATATCTTAGTTTAGTAAAAAAAGATTTTCTGGCTTTAAAAAAATAAAGATTTATTGGCCAAAAATTGTGGTAGCTCCATTTGATTGATGCTCCCACAGCGTGCCACGTCATCAAATCATGCCCTCTCTTTTAGTATGTATAATAGATAATAGATAAAAATAAGTGCGTTAAATACAAAAACTCAGTTTTAAACTTCGGTGCATGTAAGAAAAAAATTGTTGTTTGAAATTACGGATCTTTTCAAACTAGAAAAATTTTATTGTTGAAATTAACTTTTACCCGTCTATTTTCAGATTCTTTTTTTTTAATTTTGTAAAAAAATCCTTTAAACTCCCACTCTTTTATATTCAACTAGGTGAAACTGTGGCTTACAATATTTCCTACACGATAGTTTATAATATTTTTTTCGTGGTGTTTTAATTGAAATATAAATGGTGATGATTATCACAAGGTAAAAAGATGCGTGAAATAATAGTTTTGAATTACTTGTGCCGAATTAGTTGAAGTTACATGAGCGAAAAAGAAAGTAGTAAACTGAACTTAAAACATGCTAATCTACTAATATATACAATAGTAATTGCTTACATCCATTCCAATCGATATGGCTTGATTCAACCATGAAAACAACTATAACCTAGATCGTCAAGTAAATAGCAAGAAGTAGTCCACTCACCTTAAATGTATCTGCAGTATTATGTAAAATTCTAAAAATTTTATTCTGGAAATTCGATTTGAATCGATAAATTTATCGGATTGGATCTATAGTGGGCTACTTTGAAACAAGGCCTTGAAATGCCCCATTTGGAAAATTGCCAGGTGGAACCAAGCCTTTCCCTTCTAAAGCCGGATGGGCCCATCTTACTTCCTCCCTACAGCAACCAACTTTTACATGCATTTTTTCGTTCGAAGAACCATAGCATACTCTCTTCAGCTCCTAGCAAAACCCACTCCGGCACGTCGTCGTCGTCACGCTCGTTGATACCAGATACGCCTCTCAGTAGCAGGAAAAAGGTTGGTGGTTGCTTCGAACATAGGACGTGTGGTAGAGTGAGTTGCAGGAAGTTGTGGACATTGGGTATCGAAGTATAGACCTCTTGCACTCCTTTTATATTTTTCTGAAATGAGGGCTTGACCTGTCGACTTTGAAAATGAGTTTCGCTACCTTATTGATCATGTACCGTTGAATTTTTGTGGATCTAGGTAGTTTGATTTATTAAAATTTGGGAATGATCTAACGGTCGGATTTGAAGTTATGATGTCCCAAAGTAGGGTAGTAACGTAGTTCGGTATAGAGAGAATTTTGGCTAAGTATGGGATTGTAGGTACTTAAGACAACTTTGGATTTGTGTATAGATTTTGTGGTTGGTTATTTTAGTATTATTATTGTTCTAGGTAAGAGTGTGCATAGTAGAGTAGGTCTAAGAATTTCCTAGGTATTTTCGAAATTTAGTGGAAGGATCTTATTCGATGTCAAAGTGGGAGTGACATGAGTTTCGATGTGAAGTTTGAAAGTTGGAACATTTCAAACTCATTAACCTTTCCCATCCTAGAGTTGGACTATATGTCTTTGGTTCTAGTGGGAACATTAGAGATTTCCTAGTTTGTTTTAGGGTTTTCGAGCCTGGGGTAAAATCATCTTTTTACACCAATATGGTTAGTTGGTGTTCTTCTTGTAGATTATTTGGTTAACTTAGAAGTTAGAAACATCTAAAAGTGTGGATATAAAATTGATCCAAATTTTCCCGTGTTAACCACGTGATTGAGATCTTATTCTTGCGGAATGGAGTAGTGGCATTAACGGGTTTTTTACTCGATTCAGGTAAGTCTTTTGGGATCACTTAGCTGCTTTCATATATGAGTTGATTATATAAGTGGTGTTTGTTATATGAATTACGTATGTTTACGATATTGATTACCGATTTATTATTGGCTCAAGTGAAATGGGTGGTGACATCATCTGCTCAACTCTTGCGAGAGACTATGAGGTTCTCCGCGACAAGGCCATACTTGGTAGACGGGGAGAATACTTACCCACACCACATGGTATATGAGCCGGTATGTCAAACCATTCTAGCTAGATAAAGGGACAGATGCGAGAGTCGTAGACTTCTCGTGCCACAAGTGTAATTGGAATATGAGTTTATGACGTTAAGAAAGATAATAAAACGGATTATGTGATAGCATGTACCTTGTTTATATTTCTGCTTAATGTGTGTTTGTGCTTATGTGTTCTTCTTATATATGAATGGGTAGCTAACGGTTCATTCGTGTTGATTAGACGTCTTGCAAGATAGGATAGCTGCCGAGTGATTTAGATGGTGTGGTCAGTTGGGGTTCCCGTACGTTGTAGGATGGGTGGTGGTTTAGTTGCTTTATTTAATTATTGAGTTAACGTAGTCTTAGTTGAACCTGAGACCACATGCCACAATATTGACATGGGTACCAACTTGGCTGTTTTTTTTTTTTTTTGCTGTTTGAATTTGTTGAAGCATAACATAATTTATAAATTATATACACATAAGTAGGGTATTATTCAAGTAAGGCCCATTATTGCGGTACGGTCGTGCGGCCGTACCGCAGGGCGACACGTGTCCCGAAAAAAAAAAAATTTATTTTTTTTATTTTTTATTTTTATTTTTTTTTAAAACGAGTAAAAGTAATAGTTCAAAACTTATTATGGAATAGTTCATAACTTATAAAAGGATAGTTCATGAATTATAATAGAATAGTTCATAGTGTAAAATTTATAAAGGATTGAAAGTAATAGTTCAAAACTTATTAAGTAATAGTTCATAACTTCTAAAAGGATAGTTCATGAATTATAATAGAATAGTTCATAGTGCAAAATTTATAAAAGAGTGAAAGTAATAGTTCAAAACTTATTATGGGATAGTTCATGAATTATAATAGAATAGTTCATG
>BSUD01000001.1:167545133-167592059 GCA_033239045.1 Fagopyrum esculentum
GTAGTAAATCCAACCTTGAAGATAATACTGTTCTTGTCTTTCTGATGTTGCTTGATATACTCATAAATGTAGAAAAATCCATTTGCCCTAGCTTGAATATGATTCTGGATGGTGGGTTGGTTTACCGTAATTGGATCTTGGGAGAACTGATCTGTTATTGTTCGAAATATGATCAAATAATGTGGCGCTCTAGATCTTCCTGCTTCAACCTCCATATTTGCTGGATGAATATAATACAATAGTTTCTCAGCTCCTTCCCACTTCTTGACCCTGTTAAATACATAACTTTGAAACTTCGTGAAATGCTTCCTGATTGGACTCCATGGTGTTGGAAGACCTCCGAATAGCCCTTGACACATTCCATAATCCCATGCATATAAAAGGTCACAATCTTCAAATGGGTTTGCTGGTAAACTTACTGCCTTCAATCCAGATTTGTTGAATCGGTTCACCAAGGGACTCCATTCATGATAGATATCATAATATGGACATTTTATTCCACTCATCACATATGAATACCAATTAGGAAACTCTTTGTACTTCCAGTAGCCTTTCATCTTCTCTTGGACATCAAAAGGAAGGCAAAACATAAACTGAACTAACTCCAACTCCAGAATTCTTCGAGTCATTCTGTCGCAGGATAGGATTAAACCATTTCTTGATCTTTTTTCTGAAAATTTTTGCAAAAGATTAACATAGTAGTAACTAAGAGGTGTTACCCATCTTAGATGATATTCGGTTTCTTCTTTATATTTTTGTTTGTCTACCTCCTCTACTTGCATGTAGAGGGCAGACTGCACCATCTCGTCCAACTCTTCTTTCTCTTCCGTTATCATTGAGGAGTGATATAGTTTTCCTATTGATTTTTTCAGTTTTGGTTTGCTGGAAGATGCCATCGATTGCTTGGGAATGCTCGTACGCAAGCTCTCGAGTTAGGCTATCTGCTAGAGAGTTTTTTGATCCCTGCACATGTTCAATATCAAAGGAATATTGATTTAGTGTGAGTTGCCAACGCATGAGCCTCCCTTGCGCTTTCATGTTACTCAAATTATTTCGAACAAAGCCTAATATTCCTTTGCAATCAGTTCTGATAGTGAAATGTTTTGGAGCAAGAAAAATTATAAATTTATCTATCCCTTTTAGGATAGCAAGTATTTCTTTCTCCATAGTAGTGTAATTGCATTCGGCTTTATTGAAACTTCCACTACTATACCTGCAAAGCTTATTATCTTTTTTGATTTTTAAGATAGCTCCCCAATGGTAGTTGCTTGCATCAGTTTCAAGTACTAGATCATCATCCACATTTGGTAAAGTTAAGACTGGTAACTTCATACAACGTTTCTTAAGATCTTGAACTATCTGAGTATCCAGATTGGTCCAAGTCCAAGTTTGTTCCTTTTTCAGCTTAACTTGTAAAGGCTTTCTAAGCTTAGCTAAATCCTTAATAAAATCTGATGCATACGTGAGACATCCTAAAAACCTTTCTAATTGCTTTCTATCTTCTATTTTATCTGGAAATTTTTCTATCTTTTCTAGGACATGCTCTTGCAATACTATTTCTCCAGCTTTTATTTTTAACCCAAGAAACTCTATTTCTTGTTCTGCATAGATGCATTTCTTCTGTCCTAAGATGATGCCATGATTTATGCATTTTTGTGTTACAGCTTTAAGATCATGCATATGTTGTTCTAGGGTTTTTGAAAAGATTAAGATATCATCAATGTAAACTAGACAACAATGTTTCAAGTTTTCAAATATCTTATCCATTCTCCTTTGAAATATCTGAGGTGCATTTTTTAATCCAAATGGCATAACTATCCATTCGTAATGTCCTTGTGGTGCACTAAAAGCTGTTAACGGAATACTATCTTTATCCATCTTAACTTGCCAATATCCACTTTTGTAGTCCATTTTAGAGAACCAAGTGGCTCCTTGGATTCTATTAAATAAGACTGTTTTATTAGGGATATAATAGCCATCAAAGACAGTATTATCGTTTAGCTTTTTATAGTTAATCACCATTCTCGCTTTACCTCTTTTTTCTTCAGCATGATTTCTAACCATAAATGCAGGACTAGAATGAGGACTCTTACTTTCTCTAATTAGATTCTTTTTAAGTAACTCATCTATCTGTTCCTTGAACTCTTGTTGATCTTTATAAGTGTAAACCATCTGCTTAACTCTAATAACCAATTTAGGTTCTTTTAGCTCTATTGTAGCAAATGATTTATCCTTATCCCAAAATTTTAATGGGTTTTCAGAATATAACTCTTTGCACAACTCTTTTTGTTGATCTATTATTTGTTCTTTGAGAGTTACTTCATTTATAGCAAGTGCAAATTCTTTTTGAGTAGGAACAATATATTCCTCACCACGCTTACTGCGCGTGAATTCAATAGTTTGATGAGTGTATGCTTCTTTCATCTTTTTTACTAAGGCTTTTTCTCCATTTATAGTGAATATCATTTCACCTAGACTTTGAGTGCATGGAGAATATAATCTTTGGAAGTTATTTCCTATTATCATGTCATGTGATGTTTGCTCGGTAGCCCAAAGTATAGGAATTATGCATGGATAACCTCCTATCATGATGGGTAAATCCTGAATAACCTCAGAATGTGTCATGATGCTATTATCAGCTATCCTAACCTGAATTGGTTTAGATGCAGTTTTCCACATGAATGCAGGAAATAAATTTTTCTTTCCAAAGCAAACAGAACAACCGCTATCAACAAATGCACATAAATCATAATTATTAAAACCTTCGATGCATATGGTGATAGGAATGTAAATGCTGTTTGGATTAGTAATCCTTAAGCATACTTCTATTTGCAAATTAAGTTCTTCATCATCTTCAAACACAGGCTGACTAATTGTTTTTGTTTTATAGCCTATTAATTTTTTAGAACTCGAGGCTTCTCCTTGTGTTTGTGATGTATTTATTAAATTGCTAGGTCCTGGACTTTCCAGATGTGGTCTATAGCTAGATCCAGTGTTTCCTAGATCTATACTATGTCTAGCAGATTCTCTAATATTTTTTCCCAAGTTATTAGCCTCTAATTTTCTGTTTAGGGCTGCTAATAAGCTGGCAATTTCATCATCTACTTTAAAGGAAGGTTCTTCTCTAGGATTTCTACTTATTTGATTTTGTGGAGGTAAGTTGAAATGAGGATTACCTCTATAACTTTGACTCCTAGAAAGACTTCTATTTATTGGAGGTGGATGAGAATTCGTGTGTATTCTCCCTTCTTCATCAACGGTTAAAATTCTTCCTTGGTTGGGACTAGAAGGATTTTCGAAGGCATTAATCCACACTGTCTTTAAACTTATTTGGTCAGGCCTTACTTTGACTGGTACAGCTTTTTGTCCTGGTCCAACTACTTCATATTTATCAGCTTCTACCATTTGAGTTCTAGCAGGTGGATTGGTAGTATTTTCTAGTTTGTAAATGACCTTCCATTTCAGTTGTAAAGGACAAGTCCCTTTGTGCATACTAATTCCTTCAGTTAGCAATTTTAATGCTAGGAATTTATGCGCAAACTGATCTTCTAAACTTACATAATAATTTGGTCTACATACCCATGATACTGGTCCTTGACTTAGATTGCATATTACTCCACTGATCGTTTGATCACTAAATTTCTTGTGCCTAGTGTCACAGACAAAATTAATGCAATGCACATTCTTACCAAAGTCTTGTAATGGAGTAATGATGACCTGAATTGCACAAACATAAATGTACTTATATTTTTTATCTTTGTTGTGTTTTTGGATATTTTTCCAATTAATCAGGTTTATCTCAGTAGCTTGATTTTCATTATTTTTTACTACTATATCTCCAGCCATTTCTTCACATACGAACTTTGAGAATATTGGAATGAACGTTCTTTTAAAGAACTGTTCTTTAGCAATGATCGGGAATTCAGCCCCTGATCTATGCATTTTTTCCAATTGCTCTTCGTCGATGGAAGTATCAGCTTCTTGCAATTGGGCTATAGTAGTTGTTTCTTCCGAAGAAAACATTTCTTCCATTTTTCTTTGAGCTTCACTATCCTCTCCTTGCATCATTTCACATACTTCCTCATAATCTGAATTTTCAGATTCTTCTTCTTCCTCTACTACCTCTACAATTCCTTTATTATTATTTAAAGCTAGGTCAAGAGCTTCTTCTTCTGTTATTTCAATATAATCTAAGCTCCCTAAAGCTTCATCAAGTTTATTATTTTTTCTATTTTTACATTCATTAGCATAATGACCTATTTCCCCGCAAGCCCAACATTTGCAACTCTTTTTCTTCTCAGGACAATAAGAGGCTTTCCTGAAAAATCTTCTTTTCTTAACAAAGGGTTTTCGATAATATTTTTTCTGATATTTTCCCCCTCTTTGTTTATTAAAGCTTTTCTTCCTATAATATTTTCTTCCATAACTATTTTTCTGATTGTCTCTTCGGTTACATCCCCATTCTCCAGGAAGATCCCAACAATTTAGAAATTGTCTTTTCATATGTTGAGTTCCCTTAACTTCTCGACATTTTTTCTCTACCCATTTTCTAATGAACCTTAGTCTATTTCCTAGGGTATCTCTTGAATTGAATTTTTCTATCCATTCTTGGTACCCTTCACTAATTTCTTCATTTATAGGCTTAGGTAGTTTATCGAATAACATTTGAAGGTTTATCCCGTTTTCACCGACCTTATAGTAATAGTACTCAAATTCTGAAAGATAGTTTTCTAAATATCTCATATTACAGATTTCAAGAGTGTTTAATTTTCTTTGCCATTCGATTAATTTTTTATCTTTATCGTCTCTGTCTCCAATAAACTCAGATTCTAAGGCTTTGCAGAATTGCCTAAACATAACATCTGGTGGTTCTATTGCTCTTAAGGTTTCTTTAATTTCTCCATCGATTGATTCATACCAATCTGCCACAATTCCATACAAACTATGTTCGATATAATTTAGGAAATTTGCAGATCTCCATTCAGCGTTCATGTTTAAGACACTCATCATACTTTTCTTCCAAAAGTCTAACACATCTTCTCGGTTTCTTACTCCATCTAGATTAAGTTTATATCCGGTTTCACTGATGGGTTCAAGCAAAAGTTCTCTTTTATTAGGTCTATGGTTTGGCATAACCCTAACTCCAAATTTTGCTGCTTTTTCTAAAAATTCTTTGGGTTTTAGATTAACTCTCTGTTGACTCGTTGACCCTTGTTCGTATTCTCGATAATAAGATCTAGTGGCCTTGTTAACTTCTTGTCCTGGAACTATTTCTTCTTCCACTTCGTTAACATCCACAACTCTTTTTCCCATCTTTTTATCTAGTTTTCGTTTAATTTCACTTAAGGGAATAGTTTCTAGGTCTTTAAGTTTGATTAATCCCATTTGTTGATACATTTCTTCTTCATCAGTGTAGTAACCAGATTCGTCACTACTCAAAGAACTCATTTCTTTGTCAGACATATCAAGAGTCTCCTTGATTATCTAACTTTTCTTCTTGTTCTTCTTTCGTTTCGGGATTTTTAGTTAAACTTGGTACTGAAAACTTCTTTTGGGGATTTTCGTTTTGAAAAGGATACTTATAAGAAAAACCGACTAACTTTTTGTAATTTTGTAAAGACTAACTTTTTGTAATTTATAATAAGTTGCATTTATATCCCTGTTTAAAACTTTAAGTCGTCTTTTTATAATACCAATTGACAGGATCACACAAAATTACAAAAAGACGACTTAAAGTTTTAAACAGGGATATAAATGCAACTTATTATAAATTAGGTACCCTAAATATAAATACTAGAAAGTTGTGGGTAAAAAGAAAAAATATAATAATAAAATTAAAAGTAGTTGATGTGACTACTTTGGGGCGTAAATAAGTTCCCCCATTGCAAAACTATTCGTAGCTATAGAGCTGCAGAACCCACAATTTTTTTTAATGTTTAATCATCAATTGCATTGGAGGACCTTTTAGCTAGATATTTGCGTAAGAGGACCTAAACGGGATGAACTTGGCAAACAAGATCCAGTGTTGAGTTGATTTTGGTGTTATTCTTCAACTATATTAACGCATCTTATTGGTGATAATAAGTTTTCGCATCGAAAATTGAGGACATTCTGAACCTAAGTATATAAGGTTGGTGAGTTAGCCCTCCTATTGTCAATCGAGTTTATGTGGTAGGTTTAGGACTAACGCGCATGTGCGCTCGTATGCGTACGACCCCTGCTCTATCTAATCCGTCTAAGTGTCTAACATATGGTCAAGTACAACTCGGTCTATATCCTCTAGTTGTATTTGATAATAAGTTCTCACATCGAAAGTTGAGGACATTCTGAGAGGATGAACCCTCACCGGGTTTGTCTTGGGTTTGGGCCTAACGCACACTTGCGCTCGTATGCACACGACCCCGCTATACCCGATCCGTCTAGATCGGACTTTGACACTTTTTATCTATACAAGTTGCGTGATAAAGTGAGTAGCTTATGTCATCTATTCAAATTGAGTAGCTTAAGAGCTGCAAAGAGCCATTCACAAATTTGCTCCTCTAAACATGTTACAAAGAACCATCCACAAATTTTGGAAGAAAAGATATGCTAAGAGCTACAAGATCTATCTTCTGAATTTGCATTTTGGAGATACCCTCTGCAAATCCAACGCATCAAACTAACCTGCCAAATTGTTGCCACTTGCCCTAATTCTACCATTTTTGTCTTCACATCCTCTTCTTGATTCAAATGGATAATGTATATCCCAATCCTCATATAACATACAATTCAAGTTTGCATAAACACCTTAAATTGTTCTTAATAGTAGATTTGCGCATTTTATTCGGTTGATTATTAATCAAAATATTTTTTATATGTAGATCATTATGACTAACAAAACAAGATTTAATATGACGTGAAATTTCGACGGGTCAGATTTAAGCGAGGTTTTTGTCGTATATTCGAGTGCACTTGCGCGTTAGGTTCGAGCTCGGCAGATAACACACATAAACCCAATAAATTTACCTATAAAAGTCGTTAACAGTATGCAACCAACCCTATTATCGATTTGAGAACATTTCATCTACTCCTCACAAACAAAAACCAATCATCCATAACTTGTGATACAAGATTCATATCAAAAGATTCTTGATTACGCTTTTATCATAAAACACATTGATTGCAAATTCATGTCGACCCATCTCAATCAAAGAATAACACATGTGACCATTTGAGGTCCACATAGTGGCATTGTACATTCAAATTGTGACAAGAGCACAGAACAAGATAAACAGTGAGAGTATGAATCTTACCCTTTTCTAGCTATCATTCAAATCTCATATACAAAGCGGCAATGGCGACAACAATCACCTCTTGACAACTCGCCTTCTAGGAAATTTCTCAGTCTGCAACACATGTAACTCACAAGCTAACCAATCTGTAGAAGCATGATCATAATCAATAACAGCAACAAAAAACACACTGTAACAGAGGCACCGAATAGGTTTTATTTGAAGTCCGAAACTTGGATTTTGCCTATGGGTTTTGTATATAAAACGACCTTCATTAATCTTGAACTTGAAGCTCTCAGAGACATTTCGTCGAGCACCTAACCGACATATACTTAGAAGGAAACTCTAAATCATTTCACGACAAAGACAAATCCTCATTCTGTGAATACTTATTGGCGATGCTAGAGGGTCGTACGACGGAGTTAGCTCGTCGGAGGGGAGGGTTAATTTGCGTTCCGGCGGCAGCGAAGCGGAGACCGGAAAGAGGCGGCGGCGGTGGAAGAAGGCTGACGAAATTGCTACTTAATGTGACGGTTCAGGGGAGTTTAGGACCTGTTCAGGTGGTGATGTCGCCGGAAAATACAGCTGAAGATCTGATTGAAGCGGCGCTGGAGGTTTACATGAGAGAAAGACGACGACCATTGCAGGATCATCGAAATCCTGGTTGTTTTCAGCTTCACTATTCTCAATTCAGCCTTGAAAGTAAGTATATAGAATTGTCAAAATTTATAATCTTTGATCAAATGATCAACAAAACTCTGATTTTGCAGGTATAAAACCAGGAGAGAAACTGATAAACTTGGGATCAAGGAACTTCTTTCTTTGCCGAAATCCGGCATGCTCGAGGAATTTGTGTTGTTCTGATGATCCATTGAAGAAGACAGCGAAGAACTCGTTTCCTTTTATCAAGTTTATGGATTTCTTGCTCTGAAACTTCCATGATTTGTATAGGGGAGCATCAAGTTTATCATATCAGTCCTCTTGTCTGTTATCTTCTTCGTGAAAGCGAGATGAATTGCAGGCTAATGGGTTTCTGGAGATTCTGTATGTTCGTATGTATAAAAAAGAATGAAAATTTAAATGCATGCAACGATTGTATATATGAAGCTTAATCTTGGCCTTCTTCGAGAAAGCTTAATCTTGGACTTGCCTTAGCCTGGGAGACACTGAACGTTTTGCTAAAGACTATTCTACGGGCATCGTAGATGTCAATGATACGGACGGACCATAGAGCGGGGTCGTGTACGTACGAACGTACATACGTTAGTTTAAGTCCGATCATGTTCGATTCTAAAATCAATTGATAATAGGAGGAGTAACTCACCGAGTTTATATACTATGGTCGGCCTGTATCGCCTTCAATGTGAGAAGGTGTTATCCCAACACGCCCTTGAAAGTGCAACTTCACGAACATTAGAGCGATGTTGTGTGCACGCGATCATCGCTTATGCTGACATGCGCATTAGCCCTGACCCAACACATAAGCATGTTGATGTTCGATCCTAAAATTGGTTGACAATAGTAATTCTTCCATCCATTGATTTAATATAGCTTTCATTCTTTGTTTCAAAAAAAATATCCTAAAACTTCAATGATAATATTTTTATAATTTTTAATAAAAATATGAATCAAATGTAATTTTCATAAAAGACAACACTTAGGTTCCGTTTGACGATTTGTGATGAGATTATTTGAAGATGATAACCTTGAATTTTTATTCATATTAACATTTAAGAATTAATATCAAACCAAACTCCATTTCTCCTCTATAAATAGAGAAATTTATATATTTATTTTTGGTTAAAAATGTTCTCAAACGAACCCCATGAGTTCATTGAGGTTATTAAAGTTCATTGAGGTTAGAAACTATGATATTTTAATGGAAAAATGATCAAAAATAATATAACTATAAGGTATGAATAAAAAATAATACAAATTTCAAAAATTACTATTTGTTGCACATACTATTTCACATTAAACCAATTTTGATACGGGGTGAAAATCTAGCCAACTTTATTACAAAAATTGTCCACATATTTTTAAATCATACAAAATGACCCCTATATTTGATTTTCTTTCAAAAATCACCCATGTTATTTTTGTATACTTAACGTATTAGGTAAATAAAGTTAGTCATCACTTTATTTTTAATATTTAAGGTAGTTTATTCATTAAAAACATTAAGAAGTTTTAAAAATGAAATTTTGGTTAATAGAACCATGTTTTGTGTCATTATTGTTTTATGGATGTAGTTTGAGGGAATAATCCATATTTTTTAACGAAAGAATATAATACTAATTTGGAAATTTGTGTAATATGAAATTTAAAATTAATATATTGAACCTAAATTTGTCAAAAAAAATCTACATTCCATGTTTAAATTTTAAAAATTCAAAAATCAATCTTACTTTATACCAAAACATTGTGGGAATGTCATCAAGTATGAGTCTTTTAACCAAAATTTTATTTTTAAAGTGTTAAAACTTCTCAATCATTCTTATAATTATAGTTTAAATAAACGACCTAAAATATTTAAGAATAAAGTGACAAATAACCTTTATTATATAATTCGTTAGGTATAAAAAAAAGTTATATGAGTGTTTTGTGAAAGAAAATATAATGTAGGGGTAATTTTGTATGATTTAAAAAGTTATGGGCGAGTTTTGTAATAAAATTGGCTATAACTTCACCCCGTATCAAAATTGGTTTAATGTGAAATACTTTGTATACAAACTAGTAATTTTTAAAGTTTGTATTATTTTTTGTTCATACCTCATCGTTGTATTATTTTTGGTCATTTTTCCTTTTTTAATCGATTCATCCAAATTTAACTCCATTTAAAAAATATATATATTGAAATTGAGGATTGAATGGATTTTGCTCCTTGTCCAATACCTTCCTAGTCTATATAGTGAGTTGGTGACCAATTAGGGACAATAGATGTTGCATAGTTTAATAGAGATTTCCTAAGTCAATGACTCGATTATACTAAAACTATGCCACCAATAGAAACATCGTAACACTTATCACTATTTAAGGTACCATGAAGATGTTGTTGATGTTGACATATATCCTAGTAGTATTATAAAAACATAGGCCTACCTCTTTTGTTTCTTGATGATCAAATGATCATATTATTTTACATATCTTTGCTAGCTTTGAGGTTAGTTGCAGCCTGCATGATCCAAAAGAAGAAGAAACAAAAAGAAGAGTTATTGATTGATTTTGTGTCATGGATCACAATCAATTTCATTTCTTGTGTTGATATTCAAATATTGAAAGTTTGTGTCACAAGTTTTTAGGGTTGGTATCCGAGTTAAATCGGTCGAGCTTGGTACGTTGAACGTTCAACCTGTTTAGTATCGAGTTGACCATAGTTTTTAATCCAGTTTAAAGATCAAGTGAACAAGCTTGAGATGAACATCTTTTTAACCGAGTTCGAGTAGTTCGGCTCATATAGAACCAATTTGAAAATTACCTCATGTTGCCATATTTAGGGTTGTTATTTGAGTTAGACGAGCCAAAATTTTGGTATGTTTATATTCTCCTTGTTTAAAATTGAGCTTTATATGTTTCTAATATTTGACCTGATTTGTTTAGTCAAATGAACGAACTCAATTGATTTTCTTTTAGCCAAACTTGAGCCGAATTAGAGCAACTCAACTCCTATAAAAACTCAACTTTAGCTACCAGCCTCTAATATTGATGATTATTATTGATTTTTGAAATAATATTGATGATTATTATTGATTTTTGAAAACTAAAGCTTGACGAGCATTGAAGAATAAAGCTTAATATAGATTATGTAAGTGTAAATTTATAATTAAAAAAATGATAATTTTTTCAATTCAAATTAACTTTTTTTTGTAGAACTGTATTTTTTTTATAATATAATCAGTAAGCTTAGTAAATCATAAAGATTCCTACATGGATCAAATAATCATCAATATTCTAGTATTGAATCATCAACACTAAATCACATAAACAGCAAAGATCAACAAGTTTAGGATCACATAAATAGTAGCAATTTTGATCTAAACATTTAACGATATACATAATTTCTGTCTGTAACTGCAAACAACAAAGTTTTTTCTATCTATGTCAACAAGAACAAGGAAAATGACGAAGACATGGTTTCACACTCACTTGACATCCAAGTTTATGAAGCAGTCCCAAATTGGATGTCAATACTGATACTAACGACTCCGGTCACCGGATAATGTACATTTCCTGATCTACTTTAGGGCTAAACTTGAATCCCCTACAAATACTACAAAGATAAAACAACATTTAGAACAAGAGCTTCATCGGATCACCACCAGTCCGCCACCAACGAGAAAACGCCATTGTACAAGCCGATTAACCTTCACGGGAAGTAAGTTTCATGTGAGCTTTATATTGTGTGTGAAGATGATGAGTGAGGTTTATATTGTACCTGAAGAGGAGTGGTGTCCTGTGCCTGCGTGCGAATCATGCATTGCGATAGCGGAAATGGGAACTACTGCGAGAGATGGAGCTGTGATTACTGTCTCGGTTTTCGGTTTCTTTGGTTTCTGTTCAAGCTGGTTTCCTGCTAGAAAACTTCCTACAACAATCTGATGCATACAGATATGTTCAGTAAAGGTAGTTGTGGAAATGCATGAAATGGCAAGTGAAATGCTATGAAGTTTTACTTGAATAGGGCTTGCAGCAACTAGCAAGCCAGCAACTCCTCCGCCAACAACGCGCCCGTCTGGGCTTGCCAAAGAAACGCTCATTCCTCCGGATCTGTTCCTAATACCGCCGCTTTCAGAGGGCATGAAAGACCCAGTCAGCGTAAGGATCTCAAAACGGCCCTGTTGTAGCGATAGAATAACAGCATTAACCAAATTGTAGATTGGAAGTTATCAAGCAAATATGGCTAGCTAGAGGGAGGACACCCGAATGAGGTTCTCCAGGCATCAACGAGTTCTACTTTTGTTAAAGCTAGTTCTCTTGTTAACAAATGAATGTAAAATGACTTTTGATGCAATAAGATCATTAATGACCATTTCTAGTCATTGGAGGAAGTCCATATCATACACATTTTTAGAGAGATAAACTTTGTTGCTGACCGTTTAACCCATATGGGATTTTCGACCCCCAACACCCGTTTCTTTGATAATCCCGAACAGGATGCTTTAGGATGGACTACCTCTAGGAGATAGTCATCCTAACCGTTTTCCATTATCAAAAAAAAGAGACCATTTCTAGTCATAGGAGGAACTCTATACAAGCAATCACATCGATAATATTGAAAGCTATCGCTAAACATACCAACTTACTGTGGCAGACTTCTAAGCTAAACAATTTGAAAGGGATAAATGCAATACCTCATAGGTGAGTGTACCGCCTGATGAATCAGGCTGCCGTAAGGTTACACTTGAAATCACACCATTTGCCGAGAGGATACATATAGCTCGAGGGCCTTGCTGGGAAAATGATATAACCTTCATCATGATATCCTGAAGAATCAAGAAACAAAGAGTGCACATTGATATACTGTAATTGAGCAAATCAGAAACATCTTCCTACAACATGGGAAAAAACAAAGTAAAATAATACAATATGTCCAAAACATTCACTTTGATTCTAAATCAGACCAAAATCCTGTTTGATGCTCTTTTATGAAAGCATTCAGCTTTCTGTCCCCACAGTTGCATCATAAAAACAACCACCATGAAAATGCAACCTTTTCATCTCAATGTCAATTGGAAATATAAACTCATAATACACAAATGGGATTTCAAATTTTCAACAGTACCTCGCCGGCATTCACCGTGATGATGTGAGGAGTGAAATTGCCACCAACCGAGCAGGAAACCCATTCGCCTTCAAACAAACAATTTGAAACATATATCACTTGTTAGACATCACAACACAGCTGAAAACTGTCTTCCTTCATTTGAGGAAAAGTAGTTCCATTTTATATTTGACTAACTTAAATATGGTCCTTACCCACCAAAGCAAACAAACCTAACAAATGGAAGCAAATGAAAGAAGACAACAAATGATGCATACAAAGTGCAAACAAGTGGAACTTTACACAAAGCAAAGCTCGCGATTCGCCATCTGTCACAAAAATTACCAGCCAGACTTAACTACACAATACATTTCATTATCAGCAACCAAAAATGCCTAACAAAAGTGGATCAGATGCTTCACAATTTAGATAGATACAAAAAAACAGTGAATTGGAATACTGATAGGCCATTACAAAGCCACAAGCTGCAGGCTTTATCAACTGGATAGCATAGTAACTCTATTCATGAATGAAACTATACCTTTTATAAAAGGGTGAGTTTAGGTAGTGTAGATACTGATATATACACAGCTTTGTGAGTTTCTGGAAGTTTCCTACCTTGAAGACAGCAGCTACCTTAATTAGGTCAAATTGACATAGTAAAACACTAAACACCTTTCCCCACATCCAAAAACAAAATATAAAAGACCTTTCAAACCAAGAAACTGCCCCTTCAGCTTGAGGAAGATCTCTAGTATTGAAAGCATCAATTCTGAGGTCCCACGTCTATGACCCTTCGCCCCCAGTAAGAAAACAACAGCAGAAGACTGATCTAAATCCCTAAATCCCCAAATCCACAATAAAAACACCTACCAAAACGACTTCAACCTACAAATACTTTTATTTGTACCTACAAAAATTAGATCTGAGAATAAAACCCACAACATGCAAGCCAAAAACATCAAAGTTAGATTGCAATATCACAAAGAGATGAAATTGAAAGATTAAACCTTTGTTTTTACCTAAATTCTCCACCTCAAACTTGGGCTTGTGCTGCTTAATCACGGTTCCGATAACCGGGCGTACTTTGGGTTGTTTTCCGACGGCCGGAAACTGGGGCCTTTCGGCGGAGAAGTCAATCACCGGCGGTGGAGCTGCCGAAGAGATGGGCTTCGGAGAAAGAGCATTCAAAGACCCATCTGGAGCGTACTTTCTGGGTCTTCCTCTTTTCTTCTTCAGCACAGACCCCACCGGAAGTGGGCCACCGGGCTGGGTGTTCGCTGGTGGTGCCGATCCGGTGGTGTTGGAGGCGTTTTCGGTTCTAGGAGCTATATGGTACTCCGTCGGAGCATCTGATCCCACCACTGTAACTCCTCCGCTGCTTAAATCACTGCCTTGTTTAGCTTCCATTTTTACATGAAAATTTGAGTTTCTGGGTAAAAAGTTTAACAACAACCCATTAAAATTCAGACTTCAAACTTCGGAAACTGATCAAATTCCCAAATTTCCGCAGACCAATTCAGGTAAGGAGTAAGAAAAACGGCTCGAAAAACACTTCTTTACTAACGACAGTGGGGGGAAATTTGGCTTCAAATTTTTTTCCAACGAAGTATAATTTCCACCATTGAAATCGAAGAATCAAGCTTCAAAGGAACCAGGAAAATTTTCCCAGAATTATTAGTAAATTTGGGAATTTTTTTTGATTTTAGGGATGTATAGAGAAGAGAAAATGGATTATTTCAAGAGAAATTAGGTCTAATTTTTGATGTGGTAAAATGGATTTTGTTGTTGGAGCTGCATATGAAATTTCTCTCTACTTTCCTAAATGTAAATAGATTAATATATGAATTAAAAAATAGCGTTACAAATTACTTTACATTAAATATTACATATTGATAATTATGTAATATTATAATACTAATAAATAAAGAATATGCGTTATTGTGAAGGAAATGGTTTGGTGCCTGAAAAAGAAATACAAGAATTTTTGGGTAAAGTAAATTAGGTTGCCAACGCAAAAGAACATTTCTTGAGCAATAAGGTTAAAAATAAGATAAAAAGATAAGATATTTATAAGGAGATTACTCCAAATAGTAAAAAAATAAAAACTTTATATTAATTTATAAAAATGAAAAGATAATGTTTTTTGACACATAAATTCAATATCTTTTATTTTTATTTTTTATGCATTTGGAAAAAGATTACAAATTTGATTGGTAAGGAAATTTTTTATATGTATGGTTTTGTTGTCAAAATCTTGTCCTCAAGAAAAAGCTATAAAAGTCTATAATGAGATTATACTTCATCCACATATATAAGATAATTGGTTGTATATGAAAATAAAAATAAAGGTTCAAAATTTATTTTGAAGATCCACTAATATTAAATCATAATCATAATGTTTCCTACAAAGAAGAGTTAGTGAGGTAACAAAGGCTAATAGACACAAATCTTAACTTTTGTATGCTTAAACTTTAAGGTTATTATGTGATCATCTTTTTTAAGAAAAGAGAAACAAAGATTTGGTTTGGATTTTGCATATGTATTGGTGACCTCCTCTTGAAAGGTCTATGTACCTGAATAATTTTACTTTGGTAAACCCTAATATAGCTTTTGAAGGTTGAGGTATGGGGGAGATTCCATTGATATTTTAAAGGCTATACCAACATATAATATGATATGTGGTCAATAATATCATAAATTACCGAAGAAAGGTCGAGATATAAAATCGCTTTTACGGGATGAATTCGAGAAAAGATGTCGTTGAGGTTGTGATTTTACGTTGGTGAAACGAGATATTTGAGTAGTTTAAACTTTTTGAGTCAATTTTTAGTGAAATTTTGAAAAGTTTTTGTATTTATAAAAATTAATTATTTAAGAAAAGTAAATTTGTGGACATATTTTATGGTTATTATTAAAAAGAACACGTTAAAAACAACAGAATATATGAACATATAAATAGCCACCGATATTTTTACCAAAATCGCTGAAAACTAATGAAAAATCTATATAAAAAAAACCTTTTTTTTTTAAATTCTCTAAACTATCAAATAATAAAACAAAAATAACATTTCACCTTGAGAATATATTTAAACTTTTAGCACAAAAGTGTATTTTCACACCGAGATTTTAACTACTAATACATAATTAAAGTTAAAAAATAATATTTGTTTTTACTAATGAGTTTATTTAATTATAGAAGTGTTGTTTTCTAATATATGTCTATTAATATAGACCTTTCATGATCATTAAAATAATTAAACTAAAAAATTTATATGTTTTTCAAATGCATAATCATTTTAAATTATGATACAATTAGACAGTTTTTAGTATTAAAGTTGTTCATAAAACCGTTAGATATATATGTAAAATAATTAAAAAAAATTAATAACGAAAAACGGATAGGTTGACATATCTCCTAAATATAGTCCAACATATTATTGCAGATGATAACATAAAGTACGAGATTAAAAACCGTTTGGGGTCAAGATACTCAAACGAGTCAATCGGTCAACAACTCATTTGATTTTTCGGAAACATGTCTACTTTATTTTCAATTAAAAAAATAAAGATTCATTATAGAGGGATAAAATATTATTACCTCCATAGGCAGCTTTAAATCCATTTGAGTGTCTTCATGACACAAATTATCACCATCAATTTCAATCCTGCAAATCTAATACTCGTTTTTTATTCACTGTCTTTCAATAAACTTAGCATTTTAAACACACTTGTTTTGGTAAATTCTATATCTTAATATAAATATAATAATATGATGAAATATATAAAGATGTAAAATAAATTGTCAAAAATAACATTTCTCGTTTGAGTAATAAAGTTTGTAAAATTATTATTATTTATCTAAAACTAACAATAAGATACCCGGGGAAGTTCATGCAATGGAGATAATAATACAAGATAAATATTTTATTTTGATTCAACGAAAAATACAAGATCAGTATTTTATTTTAATTCAAGGAAAATCGAATAAAAATATATATGTGACATATACACAATAATCCAAATTATTAGTTTATTATTGTATATTAAAGTATATTATCGGAAATTTTTAAAAAGAAAAAAATAAAAGAGTGGCGTGATATTAATTATTATAATTTAATTAATTACAGGTATATTATCTTTTTTTTTGTGAAAAAATTAAAAAGTAAATTGCAGGACCACCAATATGAAAGCATTGACCCAGGGAGGTTGCACTCAAATAAATTAATGTATATTTAATTTTAAATGACAGAGAATAACTCGTAATTATGCTTTGATCCAAAAATATATAAATCTTTGCTTTTTAATAAATAAATATTATATAATTGTTAAGATAAGAACGAACTTATATTAATTGTATATTTTCTCTTGTTTTTTAGTGCGGCGGCAATTTCAAAAGAAATATATATAAATAGCAATTAGATGCAGTGTTATACAATTCCCTATTATTTATATATTTATTTAGTTATATATATAATAATTAATGGTAAACTGATATATGGGAATTCTTTGCCATTATAAACGAAGTTTTAAAACTTTTTCCGAAACTAGGTTTGGGTGAAAGTTTATTCCGAAAATACACGAAGTCGTGAGGTTCGGAATAGAAGTGCGGTGACTCACCGCGTTTCTTCCGTAAAGAAACGCTATGCATAACTGTCATCCTAAAAAATCAACCGGAGAATAAAAAAAATAAATAAAGGGGAGAAACGCGGTGACTCACCGCGTTTCTGCATGGCAAAAAAAAGCAGAGAAAAAGCAGAGAAAAAGCGTAGAAAAAGCGCAGAAAAAGCACCGAAAAAGTACAGAAAAAGCACAGAAGCGCGGTGACTCACCGCGCTTCTAGTATTTATTTATTTTTTTTATGACCGCGTTTCTCCCCTTTATTTTATTTTTTTTGTAATTTTCCGTTTGTTTTTTTTAGAATGACGCTTATGCATAGCGTTTCTTTACGGAAGAAACGCGGTGAGTCACCGCGCTTCTATTCCGGACCTGACCACCTCGTGTATTTTCGGAATAAACTTTCACTCGAGCCTAGTTTCGGAAAAAATTTTATAACTACGTTTATAACGGCAAAGAATTCGATATATGGCTCTTCTTCTCATTTTGTCTAAGCATGTCCACCAGTCGGATCCGGCGAGTCGAGGGTCTGGGAAGGGTGATCCGGACTCGTATAAAAGGCGAATCTGTCGGGTTGGCGACCCGTCGGGTCACGGGTCAGGTCCGGCGGGTCGACCCTTTTGTTTTAGCCGTTGAGATTTATTTTATTTTTTTTCTTTTAAAATTGACGCTTGCCGGGGTCACGGGTAAGGATCACCTCGACCCGTACCCGTAACACCTGTCGGGTTAAAACTCGTCGGGTCACGGGTGACCCTTGGACATGCTTAATTTTGTCCTCTTTAAAAGTATAAAAAATTGACGCAATTCCAACTTGCATGATTAGAAAAACCTTATATTCAGAACAATTATATTACTTTTTATATTAAAAAGAAATTAATTTTATACGAATTTCTTATTTTTGCTTTATTGGTTTCCTTTGAAAACACTCAATTAAAAATTACTCCTTAATAATACTATCACGTCGCTTGACTTGTATACACCATGGTGCCTACTCATTACTAAAATTTATACCAAAATTTATATTTAATTTTGTATTATATATTATTTTCTAAATTATTTATAATTGAAAACTTATGGGTAAAAAATGGTACGCGGGAGAAAAGTTTGCCTATGAAAAGGTGTTTACAACTTACAAGTTAAGCATCAAACACACTTTGTTGATATTTGTACGCCTTTTTATTTATTTAATTCTATTTATTAAATGAAAAATTATTTAAGTTATTAATTTATCTAATATAATAGTTAAAATAAAAGTTATTGATTTGTCCCGATGAGATGGGTTGTTGACAATTTTTTCCCTCCGATATTTAGTAATTATAATTACGAAAAAGCTAAATACACCGGGTTTGAATTACTAGCGTCAAATTTAATCGCAATCCGACAACGCTAAGTGGGCGCCGGCGCCAACAGTCGGCGCCCGAATTTTTTTTTAAATTTTATTTGGGCGCCGGCTGATGGCGCCGACGCCCAGATAAAAAATTTTATTAGGAAAAACTGATTCTTTACTTCAAGGGTTCAAAAAAAAAAAAATTTTGGGCGCCGTCTGATGGCGCCGGCGCCCACTGTTATAAAAAGAAATGGCGCTAGCGCCAGTCGCCGGCGTCCAAGTTGAGCGCCGACGCCTTGCGATTGATTTTTGCCCATGTAAATTTAAGTTCCGTGTATATAACACGCCCCGAAATAATTATGGCTGTCGTAAAGGTTAAATACAAAACTTATTAAATATGAATATATATGAATTGAATGCAACTGTTCAACATATTCTATACTAATATTAGTCGTATAAATACAAATTATAACAAACCAAGAATTTCGGTTAATGTGAACAATTATATATATATATATATATATATATATATATATATATATATATATATATTTGGTGTATAAATATAACGTATGTTAATAATAGAATGTGATAAGATGGGCTTATTAATGTAATATTCAATAAAAATATATGGCGCGAATGTGACAAGATGGGCTTCTTAATGCTAATTGAGATAACACGGGCTTCTTATTTCAATTTCAAGAAGTTTGTATGGGCCGGCCCATATAAGAAGAAGAACCCAATTTCTGGTCAAGGAGCATTTGCTAGTCTATATAACTTTACTAAATAGGGAACCCTGATTGGCGGTCTTACGTTTTTTATTTGAATAAATCTTATACTAAATAACTAATTAAACTACATTTTTATTAAATCAAAATATAAATTATAAACATGGGTATTTTTAATTTACGACAGGCAAAACTCGTTAAAAAAAATAATACGTGAATCATATCCTCAACCGAAAATATAAATGTCTTGTCCGTTAACTCAAAATACGTAAAAAGAAAAAAAAAACAATTTGTAAACCTCTCAAAAAAAGCTATCAGATAAGTTGTACCCAAGAGGCAATACGTGTCAGTTAAATCATAAAATGTAAAAAGATAATTCAGTATGTAAACTTCTTGATACGGGATATTTACCCGTGTAGTTTGGCACGATATTTTCACACTTAAAGACTGGATATGAAAAACAATAAAAATAAAGAGATATGGAAAGAAGATGATCCGATGGTGGGAATGGATCGATAGATGAATAGATCAAGTTCAAACCCTAAACAACAACTTGGAAGCACAAAAGAACACAATCGAGTGATCATCCTAATACACAACCAACTAAGTTTTGTAGAACTTTTCCGCTACAACCAAAAATAATAAGCGTTCGTGAGAACCCTTTACCTGGAGGGTTTTTTGGGACCAGTTGAAGCACCCTAATCTGCCGTGACAAGAAGAACACAGGTCTAAGCGAGTTGCGAGCAAGACGTCTCTTACTCAGGTTTGCTTTTCACACGTGGATACGACGGTAGACATCGCAAAAGATAGCACAACATGTTAAATAAAAAATATATTCCAAGTTAAAAAAAACAAGAGGTGTGACCTCCCTATCTATAGGGTGTGGATCAGAATATGAGTCTTGTAACGTAGCCCACAAAATCGTATCTTATTTAGAATAAGCTATGATCTAGATATAACAACATAATAAAATAAGATAGATCTTTTAATAAGATTAATTCTTCAGGGACTTAGGCGTGAAGTTTCATTAATGATATGATTTCCAAGTCTATTTGTAAGCTTCCATATTAGAAAATTTGAATTATTTGCAAAAATTAACTCATATATAAATGATGTTTTTATGAGTTATAACACAAAAATTAACTTAGAAAACTTGAATTATTTGCAAAAATAACTTGGGCTAAACTTAAAGTTCACAAAATTAACTCATATATAAATGATGTTTTTATGAGTTATAACACATGAAATAGGACTGCAAATTGGATTTTTGGATTGGTCCATTTGCCAAACCCATGACTGCGTTTGACCGGTCCTCCAAGTTCACGTGGGGACTTATCTCGTATGGTCTCTTATCGTCTCCTACGTCCATGCATGTGTCTTGCATGTCCGTGGTATCGGTTGGTTGGGATGATAGATGGCGACGAGACCTTCTTCTATTGATCCTAATTTGGCAAAGCAGTTCTCCAAAGTATGCATTCCTTCTCCTTTCTATGCTCATCTTCTTAGTTTGAGCTCTTGTTATGGGTCTCCTTGGGTAATCATGTGGCACCGGAGAAGCAATACGTAATTCCTTTAATTACCAATATATATATATACACACACACACGTAATTCTTTTAATTATTGTGTATTCATCAAACGTTCTTATAAATTAGAAAAATGTTTCGTTATTCCAAGTAATTCTTCCGATTTCAAATCGTCTTCTTTAATTTTAATCTTCTTGATTTTTACGTATTTTGATTGTCTTTCGAATGCCTAACGAGTTTTTGTCGTCTTCTTCTTTGATCATCTTCTTTGAGACTCTGCCAATTTATTAAAATATTCCGATTATATTACTACCGATTTTTGTCCGTCTTCTGATTGTCTCATTTGATCGTATTCCAATTTATTGAATTAATCCGATTTTTCTCAATTCATCTATACAATCCTTACAAAGAAGGATTCAACACAATCAAGTAGAAGACTTAGATTAGTTTTATGTTTTTTTTCGTTATGATTTTTATATTCCTGTTATACTAAATGTATTGCTTGATCTTTGTGAGGGTATAATTGACTTAATTTTCTTGATATGTAAGAGGTCAGGGTATCCCATGATTGATTACTATTTAACCCAATTTTTTTATCAACAAAAGTGCGTCTAGATGTGTCAGATGTCACAAACTCTCATTCAAACAAAAAATTTAAGATAAATGTAATATAAGATGTTAAATATTATCATATAAAATTTCAAATATTTTTTTTTAACAAATATCGGTGCAAGACAAAAATTATAAACTAATTTAGAAAAAAAAAACTAAAAACAATGAGTAGATTAGACCGGTCCAATAGCCGGTTCAGACCCTTTTGGGGCAGGTTCGATGCATTCGGGAATCAGGGTAATTGCACCTCAGCCGGTTGGGTTAAAGGACCATAACCTTTATAAAATCGCACATTCCTTTATTTATATTCGTTACACATTATTAATCCATAGAAATTGGAAAATCCATTCGGCATTCTCAAGGGACAAATGAAAAATGCACCTTTATGTAATTTTCTATATATTAATGAATAAATATAATAAAGAGTATGCTTTACTTTACAAGTCTTAGATGATAGTTAAAGACCAACAAATGCTTATCTCAATCAATATTCATCAATTTGGAACACTTGTTAAAAAAACATACTTTTTTTTTTTTTCTTGTCAACGAAGACCATGTATAAAAATAAATGACATAATTCTAACAATTGATAATTTCTTCCTTGGATTCATAATAAATACCTTTGTAAAGTTGTGCTTGTAATGATTAATGGGTCATTACTTATTGTTTTAAAATATGTAATTTATTTTTTAATAAAATAAAAGTTACATATAATAGTTGAGAATACAATATATACTTGATAACTTTTTTAAATGTGATAAATAAGCTAAAATAATGAATTGGTTGTTGGAGATAATAAGGTCCCACATCGAAAAATAAATACTCCAAGTCTAGTATATAAGGTCGGTGAACACCTTATTGTCAATTGGTTTTAAGATGAAATCTCGTCGGGTTTATGTGCTGGGTTTGGGCCTAATGCGCATGTGCGCTTGTATGCACACGACCCCACTCTACTGAACCGTTTGTATCAGACTTTGACATTGGTAAGTAGCTAGGAATTTCGTTGCACATATCAATCACAAATGAATCCATTTACACTCTACGACACACCATTATGTTCATAGACTTCCATTTACTCGAGTCATACATTGAAATTAATCGACTATCCTCAGACAAGGGTATAAGATTTTATCGTTTTTATTAACATAGTTAAGACTTTTTTTTTTGTAACTGCATTGTTTTCGGGTAATCGTATTGTTCTTTTTGTATAGAAATGCGGTGAAATATGACATTAATCCAGGCTAAAAAAGTTTCGACGAATACTTTTTAGTTTAATTATTTTTGTACAATTTGTCCAAAATTTATGTCCAAAATTGTTATGTACAAGTTTAAAATAACATATCTTATAATAAAATGTACTATTCAAAATTTCTGTTGTATAAATATTACTAAGAATAGTAAAAAAATAGATTACTGGTTCTAGACTAGCAAAAATCTTTGATTTTTAGTATAAAAATTTAAACTTATAATTTTAACAACGTAACTATGAGTTTTTTTAATTAATATTTTTTTTATCAGAATGTTATATTAGTTCATGCCCTAGTTGTTCATTTTAGGTTTATTTTCGAACACAATATAACATTTACTTCATGTTCTAATAGTTCATGTTTTACCTACATATATTTTATTTGTCCGTAATTTCGTTTGGAAATGAACTATTTTACCTCAAGAACTTTAGAATTTTTTACACAAAAGTTTGAGTTATTTTTAATCTTAATAATAGAAATAAATATACGGGTGTGTTTGGTAGGAGATGGAGGTTATTTTGAAGATTAATTTGGATGAAATTTAAAAGGGGTTATATTTTATGTGGAATTTATTATGGATTATTTGATGTAAAATAATCTACATCAAGTTGTTTGGTTGAAGATTTTTTAATGGGTTTAATTGATCCAAATTTATAAATTTTAGTGAATCCTAATTGATGGTTGAAAATTAATCTCCTTTAACCTTGGTAGTATGAGTTTATTTTTTGGCCATTTTTAATCTCAATTAACCCCTGATATAATCTTCTTCATAATCTCCATCTTCATCCAAACACTTACATAAATTAACCTCCTAAATATTAATCTAAATTAACCCCCTTTAATCCCCAACAAAACACACCCTTAGTGTATTGAAATCAATACTCTGATCTAGTGAGATGTGGTGCTAGACTCCTTAATTAGTTAGTTTGGAGATTCGAGTTCGAATCCTCCGGGAAAAACTGATATTGGGTACATAGTGTCGGTTGGAGCGATTGAATGACCAAAATACAAAGAAAAACATCAATAAACAAGAACTAAGAAAAGGGAACAAAGTGGACGATATCCCAACCTCTCAACACATTCTTCAAATCCATCTAATGTTTCTCTTATCAAAACAATATATAAATTGCATGATACATCCATGCACAATGTAAATTACATTATATGTTTCTATCATGAAGTTGATATGCACATCTTATTGTTAGAACTAGTCTTCAACTTATACTTTTCCCTTGCCACAACACCATATAGCTCTCTCAAGTGAATTGACATACATCCTCAAAGTCAAAGGTTAAGAATTTGACAATATCAAGTAATTAATTACAACTAATAATCAAGGTCAAATCTTTTAAATATTATACATGGAACTTCAAATGTACAAAACGGCGCTATACATGATGCTATGAACATATATATATATATATTCACACTTCCTATACAAATTTACATGTCAATGCTAACACAACTACGAAGTTAGCGAAACGGAAAATCAAGAATCCGAAATTGCTGAAATCAGTTGTATGTGCAATGTTGGTTTAAGGCAAAAGCCTAGACTATACTTAGACCTGTTCAAACTCGAATTAGATAGTTCTTGCTTAGAATGGTTCCGAGTGATATCAAGATTGCTCCTAGGGCACTAATACCTTCTTTGTTGATCCCTTGTGACGGCTTCTGATGGTGAATTGGATACATTTGTGTTACTTTCAAGTTACTTGAACCGATCTTCTCCCTAACATTGGCAATGGTTTTGTTATCTGGGAGGAGACCGTATGAGTTTGTGACGTGGAACGTGTGTTTGGCTACATCCATGCTCGTTGATATCTCTGCCATTATTACGTTTAGGCCATTCTCGCGAAATGTCCTTGTAACATCAGCTAATAGCCATGGATGATCATTTGTGGAAAGTTCTATTCTTACCCCCTGTGAATTTACATCTTAAGGCTTGCATATCTATGGAAAATGTATTTGAAGACACAGATTTAGCAAGTAAAACTCATGAGTACCTGTGACATTCTTCTCTCAATTGCGGCTTTTAAACACTTTATGACGCGTTCCTCTTCTGCGTTGGAGCTAATCGGGTTTCCATCTTTATGCCTGATGTAGAAATCCTGTTACAGAAAATGATTTAGAACTTGCTTGATGTTTTATGAAACAAGTTACAAAATTGAGTAAGCATCAGAGAAAACAATACCAAATGGGCATGATTGGCTTTTGTGTTATGAGTTGCATGAAAAACCACATAACCAATGTCTATCAACGTAAAGGTAACATCAAAGAACAGCTTCATACGATCCTTGCATTTAACAGTCACAAGAGAGTAGCCCCATCTTTTCAAGTTCTGGACCGCGACATAAGAAGGATCAGATTTAAGCACACTTTTCGATGTCCTCTCGTAATCACGGTCAGCAAACATCATCTGGTGTAACATTCTCTCCGGTTGAGTGAGTCCTATCGACACTTTGATGTTTACACTGCTAATGTCATCATCCCCTTTTAGAACAGGTCTCAACCTAGCTAAAATAGTGAATATCCTCGGAGAATCCATGGTTTGGCAACCGGAATTGCAATCTTTCACATATATAATCAACGCTATCCTTCCATTATGTGTCCATACTTTAGCTTCTACTACACGGTACATCAATTCGGTTATAACTGCAAACACCTCAGATAATAATCCAACTCGATCATTTCCCATTAGCTCTAAGGCTGTTAGACCTTTAACTCCAAGAACTCTCTTCTCATGGATTGTTCCTAGAGACTACAGAGGAACAGTTGAGGAAATATAATTACAAGACGTGTGAAACAGAATCGTTTACAAAAATGAAGATTAGATCTGGCAATTAGTTACCTCCTCAATTGTACTTATAACACTTCTGTCAGCCAATTTGTTTCCATTCGAATCCGTTACATGGAATACTGCAAAGATTACACAGAGGCAGCACAATTAAGCAAAGTTCCACAATACAATCATCTCTGGATGTTAGAGAAGAAAATCTAGGAGAAGGAGAAAATATCACAGGGTTTAAGACCCCACCAGCCATGAACCACCTTCCATCAGAGAATACGTTGGCTTTCTTAATATTAATATTCAAATCTGCAAGAACCTGAAGTGCTTCTAGAAGTATCTCATCCTTTCTAGCGCAATCGACCTATGTTCATGAATCGAAACGAAAATAAGAAATAAGATCTCAAAACCCCCAATCTTCACAAATATGAAACCGAGAGGAAGAATTGTCAAGACGATCAGCTCTTACCGTAATTACTGTGGAGTTAGGGCAAGCGCCATTGTCTATCACCACACTGGAATTACAATTCAAGCAAAGAGAGCCAGTCAAAAGCAATTTTACTTGATTCAATAAGTTTTTGAAATTTAAAATTCGAAATTGATGATGTCAACGTGGTCGGCCATGAATGAGTGGCCGGTGCGTGCAAGTGACAGATTGAACCTTGTAAATTAAGAAAAGCATATACTGAAAAGGTAGAAAGTACGAGCACCACGAAAATTCGAATTCTTAATCTCGCACTACTGAATAACTTTTCACAAAACAAATCGCTCAATGACGAAACAAATCTGGTAACAAAATCTCATCAAAAATCACAATGATAACAAGAATACAGCAAAATCTTCTCGAACAATCTTCACATATGCATCATTTTATGCGTTCAAGAGCCTAAAAACCACAACAATTTGGACTTAAATATGAGGATTTCTTCAAACAATCAACATCATGAGCGCACATACCTCCGATTATGAAGATAACATAAACAAAAAAAAGTCATAGTAGGAGAGAGTGATCAGACCTTGGAACAGTAATTCTGGAGATGATTTTCTCAAACTCTTGGGAGTAACCAGCAGTCCAATCCATCTTCCTTTGCTAATTTTTGAGTAGATCAACCCCAGCAACCGCCTATTTGACGTAATTGTTTGAATAAACAAAACGGATCAACCACAACTTCTACCTAAATAAAACCATATCACGAAGCTTCGCCATCTACTTGCTTCGATCCACTTATCTCTGTGTCAATAAGAATCGCCGATTTCTCAGTTCTGCTATGCATGTCATAAAAGCGCGCAAAGAAGGCAGAAAAATCTCTCACCTGCCTCTAGAAGACGCTAATTTATACCGGCCCCTAGCTTTTTATATTATTTGTGTAACGGCCACTTCTTACTTTCGGCAAGTTAATTAAAAAAGTTATTAAAGATTTTGGATGGTGTCCTATACTTAATTTTTTATATTATGTCTAAAGATTTTTAGGTAGGTTTTAGACTTTTTTTTAATTCTCTTGTTAATTTATGAATAATAAAAGGTATAATTACGAAAACTCTAAAACTCAGGGGATATAATCTGAAAACTGAAAAAATGTTGGACATAATCTTAAAATAATTAAACCTTTTTATTTTTATCAATACTAAAGCGTATCATATGTGTAGAGTACACTAACTCTTCTTTAAAGAAAAACAATTGTAATCTTAACATAATCAAAGTAAATCAAACTCATACATTTTGTGAAAAAGTAATCAATTTTTACTCCTTACTAATCGAGTTAATAAATTCATTTTGTCTAGAAATTAAGTGTAAAAGTTGTTGGTGAGAATAACTGGAGATTTGTTATAATTAGAGGCGTAATACGAGCCGATCATTGTTTGTGCTCTTGTGTCCTTCGAAGTTCATTGATATAGATCGATTTGTTATATAATACGGTGACAATCAACTACATATGAAAATTTTGACGTCAATTCTTCCGTTGGTTCTTCCTTGCTGTTACATAATACGGTGGCAATCAACTACAATATTTGTTTTATTTAAATAAATAGTAGCTAATATTTACCAGCAAATATTTATCAGCAACTATGTGTGATGTGTGATGCATAACTAGTACATAATATTTATCAGCAACTATATGTGATACATAAATGTATGATTTGGCAAAATCGGGTACATAATCTTGTAATAGGTCGCAAGAAACTTAAATCCAAATTAGAAAATGTACATGTTTGGTAGTCGGATAAGACGATAACTTGTGAAGAGGTTTCGAGCGGCCTTCAATGGAGATGGATATAACCGACCTTCAATAACCTTCAATGGAGTGGGATAGAAACGGTAACTTGCATCGGCTTCAATGGAGAATAAAATAGAGACGAAATGGAAGGGGGAAAGATGATACCTAGAAGAGAGAAATATGAGACCTTGAATCGCCCTTCAATGGAGATGAAAATGAGAGTAAAGCAGTGGTGAGTGTGTTTGTGATTGACGGATGTAACCACTAAAATAGAGATTGCGAGAATCTCCCATTTGGTTTCTTTTTTTTCAAATCTGTTTCAATATTTAAGGTAATTTATTATTGTGGATTTATTAAACTGTTCAACTACCTCTCTGATTTATCTCCTTAATACTTTTATTCATCTTTATATTTTTGTTGGATATTACTAGGGGTCTAGTTAATCTACACTAAACAAAAAGGATCCTATTCCACCAATTTTCTCTATTTCAGATCAACATGTTTATAAACGAATCGAGTCAAACTCAAATTTTACATGGGTTTTAAAAATGTGTTCATATTTAGCTCCTTTAAAAAGTGAATGAGACCGAGCCAAGATTTTGACAAGTCAATCTTGAGTGACTATGCTAAAATAATGCTCCCATAGTTTATTTTAGCTGAACAAACTGAACATTACCCGAACGAGCTGAGCCGAGTCTAAAACTTATATTAGCTTCAAAATATGTTCATATTAAGTTTGTTAAAAAACGAACAAGTTTGAGCCGATTTTTAACAAACCAGACACGAGCCGAGTAGATTGTTTCATATTTACCCACCGATTATCAAGCATTCAAAAGGGGATTTATGAGAGTATTCCTAAAAGTAGTTGTGATTTTAGGTTACCTTAAAATCAGTTAAAAACAACACAAACTTACGTTATTTATCAAAAAATAGGGTGATTTTGTGTAAAGGCAATTTTGCGTAGGCCGATAAACTATTGACTATTTGACTATTCCCATTACCCGTTTCCATGTTAATTTCAAACTGAACTTTCATATTGTATAAATGTCACAAACGGTCCCAAACTCTCCATAATTTTCGCCTAATATCCCTTTCTTTGATTAGTCCATTACTTTATTATGCATCTTTGCCTTTGCTTGGACTGCCTCTAAACGTTTTTCTCGACCTTATCATTTATCTTGTATTTAAATACTATTTGAGATTACGAAAGTCGACTAATCTAAATCCGAAAAGGCGAGAAAAGTCCTAAAAAGTTGAGTGATGAACGAAGTTATTTGAAATGATCTGATCTTACTTAGATCGAACTAATTTGTTTAAAAGGTCTAAATTAAAGAAAGTTGACCTTGCCCATTTAAGTGAAAATACATGTAAAACAACATTAATAAATGGGCCAACTTTGATAAGGTCAAACTTAATGGGCTTGCTGCCCACATATCATACAAGTTTGGGACCTAATTCGAGTATTTGTAAATAGGACCAAATTGCATTATTAATGTGTACAGGAATTGTAATTTAGTTTCTACCCTAAAATAATTTTGATTTTTGTGTAATCTCTGTGAAACTGTTGGAGATAATAAGGTTACACCTCGAAAGATGGGGACACTCCGAGCCTAGTATATAAGGTTGGTGGGCTACTCCTCCTATTGTCAATTGGTTTTAGGATGGAACCTCATCGGGTTTATGCGCTGGGCTTGAACCTAATGCGCATGTGCGCTCGTATGCACACGACCCCCACTCTACCGGTCCGTCTGTATAAGACTTTGACAGAAACGACTATCTTATTAACAATAAGAATAACACGTACTTGGGTTCTTTGATAAATCGGGATATAACCGAATCAAATTGAATAGGTACTATGGCAAGTTATGATAGGCCATTGTGAAATTCAATTTGTGTTATTCATACTAAAATTAATTGATAATCAAATTATAATTAACTTTATGTTTTAAATTAGATACTTATATATAGTCAATGCAGTATATTCTCTATTTCGCATACCAAATTGCATCACAAAGCTAAGTTTATCATCTATCTATATTTTTTTATTTACTTGAATTTGGATAACATGTTGGACGAGAACAATAAGAAAGGGAATGATGTCTAAAGAGATTTGTGAATATGAAAGCTTGTTTATTTCATTGATCATGTAATGTTTATATAGGAAAACATATAGAGATAAAATAATAAACTAATAACAAAAGATAAGCCCAATAATAAGAGATAAACTCAATGCTCTAAGAGATAAGCCCAATACTCTAACACTCCTCCTCAAGTGGGAGGTGTGGAAGAAACAACTCCAAACTTGCGAATTAAGAAGTTGAAACGAGTAGGTCCAAGAGCTTTAGTCATAATGTCAGCTAGCTGAAGTGTGCCACGAACATGTTGTGTTTGAACAATACCTCGCTGAATATGTTCCCTGATTGTATGACAGTCAATCTCAATATGTTTGGTACGCTCATGGAATACCGGATTGTTGGCTGTATGAATGGCGGACTGATTATCACAAAAGAGGCGCATAGGAGCCTTGTGTGGAACCCCGAGTGAATCAAGTAGAGAACGAAGCCAAAGGAGCTCACAAGTAGTAGCTGCCATTGCTCTATATTCGGCCTCAGCAGAAGATCTAGAAACTGTAGCCTGTTTCATGGTTCTCCGAGAAATTGGTGAATTACCGAGGAGAATGAAGTAGCCTGTAGTAGAGCGTCTAGTGATAGGGAAGCTGCATAATCCGAATCACAAAAAGCACGAATACAAAAATCACTAGAACGAGATAAGAAAATACCCTGATGAGGTACTGACTTTAGGTAACGAAGAACCTTTAAGGCATTATCCCATTGGTCACGGCGCGGAGCATCCATAAATTGAGAAAGTGTATGAACCGAGTATGCAAGTTCAGGGCGAGTGATGGACAAGTAGATAAGACGGCCAACCAAACGACGATATTTCTCAAGATCATCAAGCAGAGCAGAGAAATCTGATTGAAGACCATGATCAACAAACATCGGAAACGATGCGGGTTTGCATCCAAGAAGACCAAATCAGCTAGAATATCTAGAGTGTATTTCCGTTGGTTCAACCATAAACCAGACGGTGTACGAACAATTTCAATGCCTAAGAAGAACCGAAGGGGTCCAAGGTCCTTCATATGAAAGCAAGCATGAAGATAGTCTTTAAATCGATGAATGGTAGCAGGATTATTTCCAATAATGATTAGATCATCCACATATATCAAAATGTGAAGGATGATACCTGAACGTCTGAAGGTGAAAAGGGAGTAATCAGCCAGAAACTGAGAGAAACCATATTTTAGAAGAGCAGATGTGAACTTGTAGAACCAATTCCGTGGAGCTTGACGAAGACCATAAACTGATTTCTTTAGACGACAAATTTGGGACGAGGTTCGAAAATCGGGAGGTGGTAGCATATATACTTCCTTATGCAGATCCCCATGAAGAAAAATATTGTGAACGTCCATCTGATGAAGTTCTCAGTTATAGATAGAGGCAATTGCAAGAAGTAGTTTAACTGTAACTGATTTAACAACAGGAGCAAAAGTTTCATTATAATCAATGCCTTCTTGTTGACGGTTGCCGAGTGCAACCAAACGCGCCTTATAACGCTCAACCTGTCCATCGGAGTTGTATTTAATACGAAAAACCCATTTAGAGTCAATAAGTTTACGATCGAGAGGAAGATCAACATATTCCCAAGTGTTGTTGCGGTGTAAGGCTGTCATTTCATCCTGCATGGCCTTTTTTTATTTTGGGTTAGCAACCGCGTCTCTGAAAGAGGTTGGTTCTTGTTCCTGATATACATAGTTAATAGCAGTAACATAGGCATGAGAAAAATTTTCATATGATAAAGAATTCTTTATGGAATATCGGGTACCTGATTTCAGTGGGGGAGAAGTTTCACCCGATTTGGAATCAAAATGACTTGCCTGTTAACAAACATAGTCACGTAAAAGGATAGATGGTTTCGAAGTACGGGAGCTACGACGGGGTGGATTTTCGGTCGGAGCATCAGTAACGGGTGATGGAGTCGGAATGATGGGTTGAGGGATTTCGGTGCCCATGAGAAGAGGGGGTAGAAGTATGTGGATTAGTAGAGGGAGGTGGGGGACATGCTGGAGGGATGATTATAGGAATTAGGGAGGGGTTTAGTGGGGTGGTGTAGGGGGCATCAACAACAGGTAAGGGAGATATGACAGGGGAACTCGTGGTAGGTGGAGGGACAAGAGGGAGGTGAGAGGGTTCTAGGGGGGCCGTAGTTGGTATAGTTGGGGGATCCGCGTCAAGGGGAATATGTGGGAGGTTTTCTTGGGTGGAGGCTGATTTTCAGGAGGTTTCTTGGTAATATTCGGGGGAAAAGTCAATGGGGTCTGCTATGGACTCCGTAGGTTCAGGAGAACTTTTTGGTTCAGAGAACGGAAAAATATTTTCGTAAAAACGTGCATCCCGTGTTGTAAAAATTTCTTGGGTATCATGATCCAACATTTTCCAAGACTTTTGTGAAGATGCATATCCTATAAAAATACATTTTTGACCTCGAGGTCGAAATTTATCTAAAGACCGAGGTATAAAGGAACCATAAGCAAGACAACCAAAAACTCGAAAATGGTCAAGATTTGGTGGAGAGCCATGAAGAAGCTCATAAGGAGTTTTGTGATGGAGGATGGGAGTAAGGGTGCGATTGATAAGGTAACATGCCGTAAGAACACATTCTCCCCAAAGCGAGACGGGTAAATTTGCTTGAAACATTATGGATCTAGCGACATTAAGGATATGACGGTGTTTGCATTCTACCCTCCCATTTTGTTGTGGTGTGTAGGTACAAGAGGTTTCTAAATGGATACCCTTACCTTTAAGAAAAGGTCGAAGGGAAATAAATTCCTTGGCATTGTCACTGCGAAAGGTTTTGACACAAGTGTGGAATTGAGTCTCAACCATGACACAAAAGTCTCTAATTAAAGTGGCGACTTCGGCTTTTCCCTTTATTAAATAAACCCAAGTGCAACGGGAGTAATCATCTAAAACAGTAAGAAAGTAGGAATAACCGGAAGTAGAAAGGGTGCGATAAGGACCCCAAATATCTAAGTGGACTAATTCAAATAACGACAAAGCATGAGAATTGCTATCCGGAAAAGATAATCTAGGTAGTTTGGCCCGGAGGCATATGCCACATGGATAAGTGGTTTTGGTAATGGAAGGATGACCAAGGCGGTTATGTTGGGTGGTGGTGTCAATAGTGGTAAGACATGAAGGGAGCGGAGAAGTGTTTGTCATCCAGCGAAGCCAGTAGATTCCATCACGAGCTACACCCACTCCAACCACTGTCCTCGAAGTACGGTCCTGTATAACACAAAGTTTATTAGTTATCATAAAAACACAATTCAAATTCGTAGTTAGCTGATTTTGAGAAAGTAGTTGACAATCAAGTCCTGGAACATATAATACTCGGGGCAAGTGAAGGGAGTTATTGAGTCGTAAGGTCCCTGCGTGTTCAGCGGAGACTAAAACTCCATTTGGGAGTTTAATCCGGCATGTAGTGACCGGCTTGAGCAATGAAAATAATGAACGATCACCTGTCATATGAAAAGAAGCCCCCGAATCAAGAATCCAAGGGAACGAATTTGAACGGTATGAGTTCAAAGCAAATATGAGAGTATTCCATTGAGTATCATTAATTGCAAGGCCAATGTCTTTACGATTCTCAAAGGTTAAGGGACCAGAGAAGGGGTATGCGGAGTTAGCTTGTCCCGCCGCCCCAATAATTGTGGCGGTCATGATACCAGTCAAAGTCGTTTCTTGATATTGACGGCCAAAGTATTTTCTTATACCTGCCAAAGTCGTTTCTGATACCGGCTGCCAAAGTCGTCTTTGATACCGGCGGCCAAAGTCGTTTCTGATACTCGCGGTCGCGGCCAAAATATTTTCTGATACCGACGTCCGAAGTATTCCCTGATACCGACGACCAAAGTACTTCTTGATACTGACGGCCAAAGTATTCTCTGATACCGTAAAAACGGCAAAAGGTTAATTTTAAGGTTTAAGGTTTTGTGCGGAAGCGTAGGTCAAGGAAAGTGCTCTGATACCATGAAGAGATTCGTGAATAGGAAAGCTTGTCTATTTCATTGATCATGTAATGTTTATATAGGGAAAGATAAATAGATAAAATAATAAACTAATAACAAAAGATAAGCTCAATACTCTAACAATGTCGAGAAGAAATATACAGGAGGGGAGGCTTAAATGTAAGATGAAGGTAGATTAAGGAGATGATGATAGCTGAAGAAATGTGAATTTGGTGTTTGGAAACCAAAATTTAAGGTAGATGAAGGGAGATGAAAAATAAAAAATTCATCATCTACCAAAGGGTAGATCATGCAATGAAGGATCATTCATCTACCATGCTTCCAACTCTGTCCCTCTTGATTTAATTGCATTTTGAAATTAATGCTATATGAAAGAATTTCATTTATAGTAATTTTACGTTTAAGCTTTCGTAAGTTTCGTTCTCCCAAACACCAACCAAGCTTATCTAAAATTAGCAGCTTGTCAATCAGCTACTTACTTCAGTTACTCATTCAGCTTCAGTTTCAGTTTCAGTTTCATCTACCTATAAGTTTCAACTCCAATAATCTACCATTTCCCAAACGGACTCATAGTCAAACAAATTATTATTTACATAGTGTGATAACTTGTATATTCGGTTAAAATAAAAAATCATGTTAACTACAAAACTATGTTTAAAATTAATTTGGGAGCAAGCCAATTATGCTAGGATGAGCAAATTCGGTTCGGTTTTGGGAGCAAGCCATTATTTTCCATATCAGTTTCATTTGCAAAACCTTATTCATATCTTCCGCTTTCATGATTCCGGTTCCTCCTAGTGTTTTTGGTTTGCGTATTTTATCCCACCTGATGATGGGTGAAAACTCCGTCCCTTGTTCAAGAAAAAAGATCTATTTATCTTGACAAATTCTTTATGGATACTTGCATGAAGCATGCATGATTGCATTATGTAATTGTTTTTGCATTTAAGTTGGTTTTTATCAAGGTTATTCGACCTTCTTGAGAGAGATACGAGGTTTTTCATTTGGTTAGTTGTTGTTTAGTTTTTTAGATGACACTATTAAAAATGTATTTGTTTACTCGTCCATTTATAATCGGACATCCTAGGTATTTTACTAGGTTGTTTGTTACGCAATACATACTTATATGTGCTTGTATTCTTCTCTTGGTTGTGTGGTCAACAATTATTGTTGTTTAGAATGTTGATTTGTGTTAGTTTATTACCTGATCTGAGACCGAACAACAATTAATAAGGAGAGAGTCATATTACTTGTTGTCGTTGTTTGCTGGTAAAAGTTATTATATCATCATCAAAAGAAAAAAAACAATGAATCCAATTTTTTATTTTTCATAAATGTTCATTTAAATGTGAAATTTAGTTTTTATTTTTCATTTTTTCCCCTAGTGTGATACTATATAAATGTTTTTTAAAAGTCGAAAACCTAATCTACACCGGTACAATAAATCAAACTGAATTGACCTTCTTCTTTTTTAACGGTTTTTGTGATTGCGTCGAATTAGGAGTGTAATACGAGCCTAGCATCGACATGCTCAAGCTCGACTTGTTCATAAACGAGTCGAGCATAAATTCAATGCGAGTTTTTAAACGTGTTCATATTCGGCTCGTTTATATAATGAACAAGTTCGAGCTGAGCTTTTGACGAGTGGAGTCCAGGTAGCTCGACTAAAATAATTCTCCTATAGTATTATTTTAGCCGAATAAGCCGAACTTTACCCGAACGAGCCGAGCATTGACATGCTCAAACTTGACTCGTTTCGAATCTAAATTTTGTACGAGCCTTAAAATGTATTTGTATTATACTCATTTAGAAAATAAACAAGCTCGAATCAAGCTAAACACGAGTTGAACACGAGTAACTTGTCTCGTATTACGGTCCTACGTCGAATGGAACACTATCACAAAACCTATCATATGTAACCGTGTAAATAAAGCGTAACGAAACGTTCACTCTAATCAACTCCAATCAGAGTCCAAACAAACCTTAACAATAATTAAAAAAAAGCATTAAGTATAATCTGCATAAGAAGTCAGAAGCGCATGAGTAATGACAGCCAAAAAAATGTGGTTAAGAGAGTCATTAAGCAGACAAAGAAAGAAGAAAAAAGATTAATTAACAAAAACAAGTCAGAGATAAGTAACAATAAAACAATGGTTTCCACACTCCCACATGGCCTGCTTATTTGGAGCTTTTTGTCGTCTTCTTGATTAGCTTCATTATTTGCTAAGTATGTCATTAATGAGCTTAATTGGATGTCGTGGCAAGAAAAAGGGCTTTTTCTAGGGTTGGCTCTCACATGCACCACCAAGTAGAGTTGGGTTCGATTCAAACAAAACCGTCGAACCGGCGATTTAGGTTCGCCGATTTGGTCGAACCAGAGGTTTACGGTTTAGGTTTAGGTTTGGCTCTCGGCCAAACCTAAACCGACGGTTTGGACTTCTTTTATTTTTTTTTGACAACCCGTCGGTTAAACCGACGGTTCAGTCGGAAAACACTATGCAATTTTTTTTTTTTAAATAGTGTGTCAAACCGGCGGTTTGGCGGTTTGAGTTGGGCCGGTTTAGGTTTAGGTTTGCGACCCACCACTACCACCAAGTGGTCTTCGGAAATGAAATTTTGTGGACTTGTAATTTGCACATAAAATACATTTTAATGTGATTGAGAGTAGGGTATTTAATAATAATAACGTAAATATTTTATTTTATGAACACATATTTTTTTAATTAATTATTTTGTGAATTTAGAACCTCTTTCGTATCCTATTACTACATGAAATAATGGATCTAATAATTTTTTTTGAAATTAGAGTTATATTTTAATTATAATGCCAAAAAATTTATACTTGAATTTCAATACTTGAAACGTAATTTCTGAATTATAATTTTAAAATTAAAAGACTTATTAAAAAATGGGGAAATGTAGAGAGTTATATGAGAATAGACGAAATAGTATTTTGAAAAAAGGTTGTTTACTTGAAACTTATATTTTGGGTTTATTTTACTTCAAAAGACTTTCATATCCCTAAAAATCGAACAATAACGTTGAATATCAGGGATGAACAAATAATATCAGGATGGAAAAACACAATGTCAAAATCGGGTTTTAAACAAAAATAAATTGATGCAAGTAAAAATAACTTTGGTCTGAAAACTTTATTTTTGAGTGGTTTATAAACCCAAATAATCCCCTAGAGAAATAAACCAATCCCTAAAAATGGTATATATATATATATATATATATATATATATATATATATATTTTGATAAAAGTGGCATATAACTTTAATATGAAAAGTTTATTTTTTGAGTGGATTGTAAAATATATAATATTATACTATTAAACTTGTTTTTGAGTTTTTTTTAATCAATTATAACATTTTGGCATAATGTTTGATTAAATTATTATTATATATAGAATAACAAAAACTAAAAGTGGTATATATATAGATAAATGATAATCACTTTATCTAATATACTACAAGGAATGAAAACTCTTTCCTATATAAAATGAGAAACTTAGCTCTTATTTTTCTTACACATCTCTTTTTTTATTATTTCAGTTTCCCTTTTTCATATATTAAAACAAAATTTGGATGGTTTCGCTAGATGCTGTTAGAGCATTCCCAAGAGTTTTTCAAAAGGTTCTTTATAATGGGGTGATAAAACTCACATTCTCTAAAAAAAAAATTACTGCAAACCTAACAATTTTTTATTTTAGCGAATCCAACAAAATATATGGGAAATTCCCTATATTTAGAGAAAGAACCCCATTTTTCACTTTGCATCCTCATTTTGGAGAATTAGATGCATAAATTGTTGGGTCAAAATATCCTTCAATATTCCCCAAAAGTCCAAAAATCTCTATAATAGAGATCCCGTTGGGAATGCTCTTAGAGTCTATATCTATCCGACTTATCTAAATATTCCGTGCTTTATGAACCAGCCTAGCTTACAACCCACTTGTTTTTCCGAATAAATACGAATCCACCTTAACTCTTTCATCATTGAATAACAAGAAATAAAACACTTGACTAGACAAAGAAAATTGGTCACAAATCGTTGTCAATGCATGTCCAAATCAATCCACACACACTATACAAATATACAATGCACACAAAGTAGCTAGGTTTCTTATTTGACCAAACCTCAATTATAAAAAGATTATTGACTTTCAAACAATAATACATGAAACTATTCTGAATATAAACTAAAAAAATTCAACTAAATTAGTATAATTAAATAAGAAATAGTCGAAGAAAATGGTGCGATTTAGTTAGTGAAGAGGGTTGAATGATGCATGTATGAGGCCGACAAAGGGCATCTTCCAAGTTTCAAATTTCAGAACCATTTTTACAGTTTACAGCCTCGACAAGATTCAGCATTTATGCTTGTGAGGTTTTGTCTCCGTGGGTGCTTTCTTTCAGTCTATTCTATTTACCATTAACTAGTGTATAATTCGCACCTTATGTGAGATTGAGTTTTAATAAATAGTGAAATATTAAGTTTTTTTAAAAAAAATAATATTACTATTTGTTAAAACTAATAGTGCGTCTATGTTGGGTTTAGATCTACGTGCATGATGCGTGTTCACTATTCAAAGACGTGTAGACCATGTTGGAACCAATATTTTAAATAAGTAGTGCGTTGGGAATTCAGGTAAATTTTCGGTGGCTCCGGTCTTCGTTAAAACCGAAAAACGGAAACAAGGACTTCGTTTCCGCGAACACTAAATCGCGGTATACTTATTTGCTAAAATTGAATTCTAGGTGAATGAGATAATAATGTCCGAAGTGACGTGTACGAAACGCAAAACTTGAAAAAAAGGAACAAAAATGTGGTTATCCACATCGACTAAAAGAAGTAAAGTATTTATAGTATATAATGGGTAGTGACATTTGGGTCACTACCCATTTTCAAATGAGAGCGGTCGTAGCTAACTGAGAGCCGAGACGTGCCGTGTTGTTGGCTCAGGCTTAGGCATAACGAGAACATATTTGAATTCTCGGATCAATCCGGGACGTTTTTAGAATTAAGCACAAAAATTTTCTATTTCAACTCTACACATACTAACGGTATTGTAACCGTAAGGTCCCGCCAATTCAAAATTTCATATGGCATAAGAGTACTTCGATTTTGGGTTGTCGGCTTTTAAACAGTTGATGACGAACCTTAACTATGATAGTCCATCTGATTGAACTAACCGATTTTAAGTCAGTACTTAAGTGACCTAGTCAAACAACACCTTTATATATTCAAGGTTTGACGAAATTTACAGTGTTGCATGGAATGAATGATGGCGGCAATCCAAATCACGAGTTCTTTAATCATGTAATAAAAGAAAATTCAAGTCAAATAATATTAGACCAAATAATTTTGGCGACACAAAGCAAGATTCATGCCGCATTAAATCAAATAGACGGCGTATAGAACGCGTCGACGTGGGAGTTGGTGAGTCCCAACAAAGGCTCAATAGACATCGGCACGATACGTGCTTTCTCCCCGCGATCCTTGCTTACTTTCTTCCAAGCTTTTGATCTTATCCGATCAAGAATCAAAATCACAAAATGTATACATATTCGATTTCTTTCTTTTTTTTAAGAATTTTTTTTATAGAGGAAAGAAACTTAAAATATTGGACAAACCCATTAGCTAGGGCATGAAAACAAATCGGGTTGCGGGTGAATTACTTTAACTGTTATCCGATCCATCACTCATAATTGTACTTTCCACCCGACCCACCATCCGCTAAGTGTCTCATCCGCATCCAATCCACCTGCATTCATTGAATGGTGTGGGTGGATCAGATGAAATTTCGAATGTTCTACACCTTATTTAAAAACTTGTAAGAAAAATCAGATTATAACAAACAAATAGTATGGGCCAATATATATAAGGAAATAAAATGAGTTAGGAAATAAAATATTGCGTATACTTTAAATATAATGTATATAGTTAGGAAGTAAATACGGATCAAATGAATGAGTGGATGACCAGTCGGATGATGGGTGAATGAAAGTATGAAACGTTCGCCAAATTCTATCTGATCCACCACCCGTTTCATCCACCACTCGTTTAATCTATACCAGCTTCCAAATCTAACTAGATAAGAAAATAATTAAACAAAGCATACACCTAAAACATCAAACTAGCTAATAGTTGATTTCGTATTGAATGAATCATATGCTATTTAAATTAAGGTCATATGGCAATCTATTAAAATACAAAGAGATGCATGCATACTAAAACAATCTTTGTTTTTGACCGATACCAAAATAATTAAACAAAGAGTACACATGTGTTGCTCCTAATACTACTATATATTTAGTTGCACGTACTCATATATACCACATTTGTTAAAATATTAACTTTTATATTTAGAGAATTTTGTCTTGTGTTTGAATCTCATGATTAAGAAAAATCAAGCTCAACACATTAAATGGAGTTTGTTTAACTACTTGAATAAAATGCTGAATTTTATTCTAACATAAATACCTTTAACCATTTTCTTTTTGTTTTTATTCGTAACACGGTTTAAAAATCTCAACCTTTACATTTAAAACCGGATTTGCAATTATCAACTTCACCTCCTTAATCTAATTTATGTACCATTTTCTAAACCTAGAACCTTATAAAGGATGTTAATAAATTGGGTAATACGTGGATGACCCAAATCGCCACCGATCCGTCACCCAAAGTCATCCCCTCCACCGACCAGACGAATTAGGTAAATCAAGTGAGATTTCGGGTGTTCACCGAAACAATAACTATAGAAGGATAGAAAATGTGCAACCATTGGAACACTCAAGTAGTGAAGTTGTTAAAGTCCGATACAAATAGATCGTAGAGCGGAAGTCATGTGGATATGAGCGCATATGCGAGTTAGGCCCATACCCATCGCATGAGCCCGATGAGATTCCATTGACGATGAAAGTAGACCACCGACTTTATATATTAGTCTCAAATTTTCTAGACGGCGGATACAAGCTAAATGGGTATTTCGTCCACCCAGATCCAAACCGATTCATCCATATTTATCCTACTAATAAATTTTAGAAAGTTAAATATCTGGATCGACAAACATTGTAGGAAGTTGATTAAAAAAACTAGTTTATATAAGCATTGCTAAATATGTGCCATTATATATTAAACTCACCATCAACTAAAACTCTCCTAATTGGTCACATTCACATATATGTTTGTGTATCATCGAGAAAGACAAAGAAGAAAGGGTTACGAAACTCCATAGGTGGGTCCCGCGCCGGAACTGCCCATGTTCAGGCAATTCTTGACTCAAATTCAATCAAATCTCTCTCCATCTTCTTCTTCTCCATCTAACCCTAAACCATCACTTAAGCGAATACAGAAGAAGAAACTCAAACTCACAAAGAATCAATCTTTATCACTTCCATCCGAGCTAGACCGAGTAGTAATTGAATGGATCCAGTGGCGGCGTCGACGCACGGCCACTCACTTCCACCGTCGTTCCACCTGCACCACCAATTCAACCTCCAGTCTCATCACCATACCCCGAACTCCGAAGATGAGCAACAAAGCGGAACAAAACGACATCGTCAGGAGGATAATAACAATAGCAACGATGACAATCAAGCAAACGGAGACCACTCTGAATCTGGCGGAGGGGGTGGATCCGGGTCGGGTGAAATCACTCGTCGGCCACGTGGACGGCCGGCGGGATCGAAAAATAAACCTAAGCCACCGATTATTATCACGCGTGATAGCGCGAACGCTCTTCGTACTCATGTGATGGAGATCGCTGATGGGTGTGATGTGATGGAGAGTGTAACGGCGTTTGCTCGCCGCCGACAACGTGGTGTATGTATCATGAGCGGTACCGGAACTGTTGCTAATGTCACTCTTCGGCAACCTGCGTCTCCTGGTCAAGTCGTTACCCTCCATGGAAGATTCGAGATCCTTTCTCTCTCCGGGTCATTTCTTCCTCCCCCAGCTCCACCAGCAGCTACCGGACTCACTATCTACCTAGCCGGCGGTCAAGGTCAAGTCGTCGGAGGTAGCGTCGTTGGACAATTACTAGCTTCAGGACCTGTTGTCGTTATTGCTGCATCGTTTAGTAATGCCGCTTATGAGAGACTTCCGTTAGAAGACGAAGAGCAACAGATGCCGATTCAACATAACTCCGGCGAGGGTTTGGAGTCTCCAACGGCGGCGATGGGTGGTGGAGGAGGACATCAAGGGATGTTAGGTGGAGGCGAACACGGACATGACCCGAGTTCACAGATGTTTCAAGGAATGGGTTCAGCTCCTCCGCCGCCGAATCTTTTGAATTCGATGCAGTTGCCCGGAGATGCTGCGTATTGGGCTGGAGCTGGAAGACAACCATTCTAATTAAACGCGTATTATACGGTTGGTTTTGATTTTCTAACTCTATAACTCCACGTGGTTATGTTTTCATGGCAGATCGATGAAGTTAGGACTTAAATTGATGGTTAGAATAGGACTCTTTAGTTTTCTCGATCTTCTGTCAATGTTATACAACCCTGGAGAAAAAAATTAGGGTTTTGTTCATCTTTCTTCTCTTTTTTTACATTGCGTTGACCTTATAAGGTGTTTGCTTTGATCTTTTTCCCCATGAATGGGTTGTTCTTGTTGATGATTTCAATCAGCTTCATCTTCATGTGCAAAGAGTTGTTCATCTTGGTTGTTCTTTGTTCTTTTGCCTTCATTTTATGTGGCATTCTCCCTAGCAAGCTTGACAAGAAACTAGGTATGTACATTAATGTTATAACATACCGTTATCACTTTCGATCTAAGATGATACAAGTATTCGTACTATATGCATAATTGCTTAGATATATCTTATTTGAATTAACCATTGAAAAAGTTACTCGAAAAAACTCGATCAATTCGGACTCATGTACTTTCTAAACGTTACGAGATGACGTTTCGACTTACTTTGAACTCATCGACGAAATCACTAAAGACAATGTTACGATATTCATCCCTGACGATTTTTAAACGCCGTGAAAAACCTTATATGTACTAACGCGTATGTGAAAAAGGTTTAATAATTGGTTAAAATTTAGACTCAACTAGTATATGACTCGTTTATAAGAAAGTCTATTCTTCTATATATTGATTTGAGCCAAGTCTAAACTCAACTAAAATAATGAGATTGTAAAACCAATCTAATAAGAGGATAAATTTATTAAAATTATGAATTTATATATACATGCGATGTCGATTATCTCATTGAGAAAATGAGATGGAGATTTACTTCTTATTTCTATAATGGTTAATGAGTATGATACTATATGAGTATTTGTACATATATATGATTAATGAATTTAATTGGGTATATTAACAAGTGTTGATTTGAATAAAGAGGTGCTTAAGTAACTACATAAGTGATTAAGTGTGATGTGAGTTAGTGACCTCAATTATTATTTTCTAGTAATGTTTCATCATTTTTCACTTCTTACTTCAATTCTTCACCACCTTTTATATATATATATATATATAAGGATAACATAGAAGGGAGGGTCACCAACTTGATACTCATCGCCCTAAATTATCTTTTTGAATTAGGCCTTCAACTTCTTGTGGCGGAGGGTCGATATAAACATCCGGGTTGTGTCCAAGCAGCACCATCCGGTCAACAACAATGTTAATTTTCCTAAAGATATGTCGCACCGTACTGTGTGAAGCCAAAAACTATGAGATATATGAGATGATCATGTCTACTTCCCATGGTGGTTTTCAGATGTGGTTGAGAGAATTAATGAGCACCAAAGTGTCTCCCTTAATCTCAATGGTTGAAATCCCAAGACGTACGGCCTCTCAAAGAGCAAACGCTTCTGCTTCAAGGACAAAATTGACTTGGCTTATTCCTTTTTCCTAATGCAAGTGTCCTTTGTAGGTTGTTTATGATGATGAATCCAAATACAAAATGATCAGATGAATTTTTTGATGCGTCAAAATTAATTTCGACAAAGGTACATCATCTTATATGTCAAGTTCTAAAAACTAAAATATGTTATATATTATATATACCCGAAGGAACCGATTGATCTGATGATCAATCACTATTAAGAGATGAAGATGGAGAATTGATGAGGGAGACATTTGGTATATTTGCATTGTGCCAAGGGCGGTTGTAACTATGGTCTTCAGATTGCATGAGAACTGGGTTATAGTCAATGGATCTTGAGATGAATTATCGATTGATCGTGCAACCGCTTGATAGGGAGTTGATCGATCCACTTACATTCGCTTCCTAATCTTGCGATATACTACCAAGGTTTCATACTAAGAACCGGGAGATTCGGTTTTCACCATGTATATTTCCGCAAAGCGAATATATCTACAAATTTCTTTCATCACATACATTTAGTTTTTCTTTCACCCGCCCGAAAATATGCTTATATTTTTGTCGAACAATGTTATGGTATTCCGAGCCACATTTTTATTTCAATAAAACATACATTGGTGAGGTTCTTGGACTCGAAAAACATACTATCCACATTTGTCTGTATCAACATACGTTTTTCCCTTCCAATTCTTATGTGAAATCTTACATATGATAAAAACTAGAAACCAAACTTTCTTAGCAATAATCTATCCACAAAATTACTAAGATGAACAAAGTTTATATTGAGCATTTAAGGAATCGTTTGATATAAACTTAATAAGTAAGATATCGGATATCAATCTCATACTCGTATCTCAATACTAAACTGTTGTGATATGGAAAGCGATAAGCATGATTGGATGGTCGGTTGTGAATAAGAGATTGAATGAGTAAAGGCAGTCAAAAGAAAGGGGATGGGCTTAACTTGGTTTGGATTCATAGATGGGGACAGCAGGCAGTAAGCATGCATCAATCTGCTACAAGTGCAGGTCATGGATGTGCACGTGCACCTCTGCTTACTCGCCTTAATTCTCTGCCCATCACCAACAAAATGTTCCTTTCCAATAACACGTAACACTTTGAACGTGCCATGGCTGAGAATCGAGCGATGTCATGTGTGTAGAGCTTTTGAATTTCAGTTCCTTTTCCTTTTTTCTAGCTAATATCAACATTGAGTCATCAAACCTCTTTTGATGTTTTTGACTTGGCCCGTCATGTCTCCCTATATACTTGATTGGTGCTTTGAAAGGCCAAACTAAAGCTTTAGATAGATATCAAAACTTTTTGTTTGAATTCGTTCATTCTATAAACGAATTGAACACGAACATATACTAAAATTTAAAATAAAATTTAGGTTCGATTCGGACTTGACTTGTTTCTTAAAGAGTGTACTATGATTATGTTAAAGCTTGACTTGTTTATAGAAACGTTAAATGAGACGAGCTACTTGAGTTCGGCTCGAGCTCGTTCACTTTCCTAACGAGACAAATATGAACACATTTTAAAACTCGTATAAAATTAATGTCCAGTTCGTTTATAAATGAACTAATCTTTTTATAAACAAACCGAGGTTGAACATTGGTGGAGATAATAAGTTATCACATCTAAAGTTTTTTTTTTTTGAAATGGTACGTTTCCGGTTCAGCTTCGCCTACGTCCGGATAGGGTATTTACTGTGGCCCATTAAGGGGATACCCTCCCAATACCAATTTTTCCATACATGTCTCCCGGAGGATTCGAACTCGAATCTCCGGGCTAACACTTAAGGAGTCTAGCACCACAACCACTAGACCAACTGAGTATTGGTATCACATCTAAAGTTAGGACATTGCGAGCCTAGTATATAAGGTCGATGTGTTACTCCTTCTATTGTAAATTAATTTTAGGATGAAATCCCGCTGTTTATGTATTGGGTTTGGGCCTCACGCGCATGTGCACTCGTATGCACACAACCCTCGCTCTATTGTCCACTTTTGTCGGACTTTGACATGGTATCAAAGCAGCTAGCATGTACTCGGCTCGCGTTCCTAACATGTGGCCGATGTGGACAAGTGTTATCTAGGTTTGTACTCTAGTTGCACTTGCGGGTGTGTTGTTGGTGTTGTAGGTAATAACTTTTCACACCTAAAGCAGAGAGATTTCGAACCTATTATATAATGTCGGTGGACTACTCCTCTTATTGTCAATTAGTCTTAAGATGAAATCTGATGTGTTTGACTTGGCCTAAGGTGCATGTGCTCTTCTATGGACACAACCCGTTTCTACCATTCTTCTATATAAGACTTTGACAAACATGTTAATGTTCAACGCGTATACCAAATTAATCCTTTTCGTTTTTCGCGAGATAACATTTTGAGGCAGTTATATTTCGAACTATTTGGATTTGTATCAAACTTATTTACTTTCTTACGAGTTTAATATTTAGGCTCCACACAAAACTCGGATGATTTATAAATAACCCAATTATACAAAAGCTTCTCTTGTTCTTCTCGAATAAGTAGCCGCTTTGTAACCAATACTCAGTTGGTCTAGTGGTTGTGGTGCTAGACTCCTTAAGTGGGCGAAGCCGAACCGGAAACGTATCTTTCAAAAAAAAAAAAAAAAAAAAAAAAGTAGCCGCTTTGTAAGACTTTAATTTCGAATTTTCAAAAATCTATGAAAATTGGAAATGGTCTTGAATATTATAATACTTTTTATAAAAAATACCCTGTGCTAAATTAGCTGAAGTATATAGGTTAAAAACTTATAGAATGATAAGCATAGTGAGCTTCGACCGGGTACACGTGTGTTGCCCTTGCAAGTGGAACCCAAATTTGATATCCCTTTTACTGTTTTTTGGTTTTTTTTTTTTTTTTTTTTTT
>BSUD01000001.1:167592086-167605890 GCA_033239045.1 Fagopyrum esculentum
TTTTTTTTTTTTTTTTTTGGTAATTGAGACGATGAAGCAAGGTTTCACCGTGATGGATTACAAATTTAAAACCAAAGAAAATGGCTAACAAATGACAAGCCGTTGAGTCGCCACACCTCGGGCATCGTTTCTTAGAAAAGAGATTATAGAACTAAGAGGATTACTTAAAATAAACATGCCAACAGGGTATCCCGTAGCAAGAGAAGCCAAATGATCCGCAGACTGGTTGGCCTCCCGATAGATATGACGGATCTGAACTTGTCAGTTCCTACTAATGAAGTCTTGACAACGAGATACTAAACTAAAGAGCGGATGCCTCTGTGAAATCGGATTATTGATGAGTAGTAAAACAGTGGCAGAATCAACTTCCACCAGAACTTTGCGGTAACCCCTCTCCCAAGCGAGATGAAGACCAAAGAGAAGTCCCCACAACTCCGCAATCGGCACAGTAGCTATGCCAATGTTCATAATAAACCCACACACCCATTGACCGTTCGTATCTCTGATAGTTCCTCCAGCAGTGGCATGCCCATTGTGAACAGATCCGTCGGTATTAACCTTAATCCAACCAAGGTTAGGAGCCAACCACCTGACGAGTTCAAGAGTTCTACCAGGACTAGCAGCAAAAAACCTACCACGAGAGTGGGCTCGTGTAGAACTTCTAGCATACTCCAAAATGATCTGCGCCATATTTGTAGGGTGAGACGTACGTACCTCTAATATAAGCTCGTTCCTCCATTTCCAGCACTTCCATAATGAGATTGCAAATAGAAATTTCCAAGGTAAAGTAGGCTCAATTACATCGGTTGAGGATAGGTTCAGCAGCAACCAATCATGTAAATTCGATGTGAAGAATTATTTTGAGGAGTTTCTTTGCAATAATTCCATAATCCCCAACAATTTTCAATAACCCTTCTCCACTAAACACAACGCATGTACGTGACCCGTATAATAACAAATTGTTTGAAAATGGATTGCGTGGTAATTCCAAAATGACAGAAATTACGGTCCTTTCTATAACCATACAGTTATATTTTAGAGTGAATTTGCTATGTAGCATTACTTCACTAATTTTGTTTAGTAATTGTGAAGCTCAATAATTTTATTACAATATGACCTTTTTAAAAAATTTTAGACTAATTTGCCCTTCTACAAGAATTTAAAAGATTCCTAATTATTTATTACCTTTTAATTGACCTACAATTCCTCATTGAAGAAGGTGTATTTTGAATAAGTTACCAATTTTAATAGCGTAATCAATTAGTAAATCATAAAGAATATAATTTTTTTTTACCGTGAATTGATAAAACTAGCATGTTACTTGTACTTTTCATGTAAATCATGAAGAGTACAAGAAAATTCTTAATAAAATTTTACAAAAAATTTACAATAATTGATCAGAGTAATCAATTAGTAATTAATCCATTTTACAAGAAGATAAATCGTGTACAATAAAATTTTACAACAAGATAAATCGTGAAATCCAACTTGTCCAGTTGGTATTAGGGTGGGAGGGAGGGACAACCAACTATCGATTCTTGGTGACTACATTCGTTTTTTAATTTTTCGTATTTCTTGTAAGAATTATAAAGTTACAAGAAAATATAATTACATGAAAATAAGTATCATTTACAAGAATAAATCATAAATTTACAAGAAATTTGTTTCATTTACAAGAATACTTAAGTTATAAGAGTAACGTCTAAATTAGGATAAAATTTATTATAACTAATAAGGGTAAATCTGTCATTATTTGTTTAATAAGGCTATTCACTTAAAAGTTTATAGGCCTAGGTTATTTACTAAACAAAATTAGTCACTGGTACATTTCATCCAATTTTCTCTATATTTTACGGTCTTGACCAATCCAAAATTGTGATATTATTGTCCATACCAAAATAAAGTGGACTTTTAGTTGATATTTTAATGTTGAAGGTGAATCTAACGCCTAATCCCGTCCAATTCCACTCGTATTTGAACCAAATTAAACCATATCTAAATCATTTAACTACTTGAAAAATATGATAAACTAGTTTATAGGGAAGGACTGTAAAGAGGAGAAGAGTTTGTGAATAATGCTTGCATTTTGTATTCATTATAGCATATGTATATATACATCAGATAGAACGTACATTTGAGCTAATTACATTTAGTGAGCTTAATTTCAATATTTGTTTAAACTCTTGAGTTCCGAAACCGCTGCTTTATATGACGCATTAAGTGGACTTAATCACAATAGTCTGTTTATACCCCCAGCAAGCTCATGGACGTTCACGGACTTGAAGCTTGAAACATAAGTCGGAGAAGCAAGTAGTTCCGAGTGGTTTGGTGAAGATGTCCGCAGTTTGGGCAACCGATGAGACATGACGAACAACAATGTTACCATTCTCAACCTGTTGTCGAACAAAAAAGTAATCAAGTTGCATGTGTTTGGACCGAGGGCCAACTACGGGGTTGGCGGTCATAAAAGTGGCACCGACATTGTCACATAGTAAGAGTGGTGGAGCGGAAAGCGGAAGACGTAGTTCATGCAGGAGTTGACCAATCCACATTAGTTCTGCCGTGGTGTATGCGAGAGCCCGATACTCAGCTTCCGTACTCGAGCGGACTACCACCTTCTGTTTTCTCGAAGTCCAACTAATAAGGTTCGACCCAAGATAGATGGCAAAGCCATATTGGGAGCGATAATCCGTCGGATCATATTTCCATCCGGCATCAGAGTATGCTGTTATTTTCATGGTGGAGGAAGGACGAAGTATGAGGCCAAGTGAGGAGGTGCCCTGTAGGTAGCGAAGAATTCTTTTGACAGCTTGCCAATGGGGAAGACGTGGAGCGTGCATGAACTGACAAACACGATTAACGGCATAAGTGATCTCAGGTCGTGTGATCGTAATATATTGTAGAGCACCTACACTTTGCCGATATAGTTTGGGATCTTCAAAGGGATCGCCGTCATGAGTGAGGCGAGATGAGGAGTCGGCTGGTGACCGGATTGATTTGCTGTTGGACATCTTAGTGCGTTGGAGGATGTCATTGATGTACTTAGCTGTGACAAATGAATGCAATCCTGTTGTTGAGAAACATGAATTCCAAGAAAAAAGGCAAGTGGTCCTAAGTCACGGATCGAGATGGCAGAGTGCAACAGTGCAACGGATCATGTCACATCACAATTTGATCAGCTAAGTCTCAGATCCTTATACGGGTAATGACCGCCTACAAGTGAAAAACGGTAACCAATTGTCTATTTCAAATATTGGCTCTTCATGTTTAACTTCGTCGCATGCTCCTATTATTTTGCCTAACATCCTTCACGTGCCTTCCATCACAAAAAGCCTTCTAAGTGTTTCTAAACTCACTAGAGATATCAATGCTTACATGCTCTTTTTTCCAAACTATTGTCTTGTTAAGACTTAAGACCATGCACGGAAAAACCCTCCTTCGCGGCACACTTGACCAAGGCCTCTACCGTCTCCTTCCAGCCGAGACCACCACCCAACCTAGCACATCGTTGAGCTCTCCTACAACCTTCGAAGGATGCCACAGACGCCTCGCTCATCCATACGACTCCATACTTCGCAATATTGTCTCGTCATTTAATCTTCCCGTGTCTAGCAATAAACTTCCCTCTATTTGTGGAGCTTGTCAATTATGAAAAAGTTGTCGTCAACATCTTCCCACCAGTCATACCATTTCGTCTTAACCTTTTGATTTAGTTTACTCGGATATTTGGGACCTCCCCCATTTTGTCGTTGAATGGATCGCGCTATTTTGTCTTCTTTATTGATGATGCTACAAAGTTCATTTGGATTTATTTCTTATCCCACAAATCTCAAGTTCGTGATACCTTTATTGCCTTTCATCGCATGATTCGAACCCAATTCAATGCCACTATACGCTCGTGTCAAACTGACAGTGGTGGTGAATTCACCACTCTCACTCCTATATTCACCGCCCCGCATCTCTTGTCCTTACACCCAGGAACAGAATGGTGTTGCCGAAAGACGAAATTGTTGCTTTATATGACGCATTAAGTGGGCTTAATCACAATAGTCTGTTTATAACTCGACCGTAACAATCCGATCCACGGTACATTAATTTTGTTAATTTTGGTTTGACCGGACCATAAATTCTAGTCTGATCCACACCGTTTATGCTACTAATAACCTTAATTATCTTCGTAATATTGCTACTCAATTCACCTTATATTTTACACTTGTAATGTATTTTGTTTAGATATAATAAAAATTGAATGATCAAATTATCAAAAATAAGATCGGGTTAATTTTTGCATTTTGACAAGTAAAGTTGATCAGCAAAATTTTGCATTCTGCAAATAGACAGTTTCCCTGAAAGCCCACAAAGACCAAATTGTAGGCCACTGGGCTGGGCCTCCAGGGACAACTGCAGTCAAACTCTTTTGCACTAAGACCCACTTCTCAATTTACCGGTCCTAGGACCGGAACGCGGTGCTACCGATCCTAAGACCGGAAAGCGGGATTTACAGTCCTAAGACCGGAATGCGGGATCTACCGGTCCTAGGACTGAAACAGTAGAGACCCCCAGACTGGAACAGTAGTGAACCTTATACCCTAAACCCACCAAGTATTGCTCGAAGCCTCGAACTTATTTATTTTCTAAACGAGCCTAATATTGACACACTTTAAAGCTCGGTTCAGGCTTGACTTTTCGATTAAAGCTCGATCCATTCATCTAAAAAACACTAGAGGGGCGTTATATCATCAGAGTTACCCCGTTTATAAATGAGTCTAGCTTGAGTAAGTGAATGTTCGGCTCGGGTTAGTGTAACATGACTAATGACAATGCATGTTACATAAAGTTCATTGAAGTGGGGTCAAAATACAGACACTCAATTAAGGCATCAGAAAAGGATGGCTCAGTCAGTCAAAACACAGTCAATTAAACCCGGTTCAGACCAGCTTGCTATGAACTGGCCAACTAGGCCCATAAAAGAGAGAATCTTTATTTCAACCAAAGATCGAGGTCAGTCATACACATGTGATAACCCGAGCCCATAAGAGACAGTATCTTACTAATTTTTAATACCAGGAGAAACCCACGTTTCGGGTCTAAAAACCCGAACCCATGAACCAGCTAGCAAAACTCACGGATCAAGTAAACCCGAGATTGCTATTCGTACCACATGAAATGTGCTATTAATACCCCTTGTTCCACTATGCACTGCGGACCCGTAGATACAAGCTCATTTTGTTCGAAAAATAAATACGACTACACATTACGGATGCGTAGTATGACTACGACTACGCATGCCGGATGCGTAGTAGTCTATATTAAACATTTACTACCACAAATGCGTAGCCGGACAAGGGGATGAATAACACATTTCATTGGTACGAATAGCAATAACTAGTAAACCGGATAAATAAGTCGTAATGATAAATGATGTACATTCTGTAGGTAGTCAAGAAAGCACATATCTTAGGTCATTAGAATTCTACTGAACTTCATCATTTTCCACAATAGCTTAGCACAAAGGAAAACAAAACCAAACATAAATGCAAGAAAGGTATCCAGTGACAAAACTAAAAGCAGCAAGCTCTGAAATCTTACAGGACACATTCTGAAGTCAATTGGCTTGAATACATATTCACTGCTACAAAAAGAGCTCTGAAGATGTAAACAAACTTATGAAACAAAGACTGATAAGTCTGTCAAGAAAATACTGAGTATTGCACTAATGCAGCATTCAATGAACCACAGAGACAGCTGGATCTCATCAGAAACACTGCCTGTTTAGTACAACTATTACTGTCTATCTTCAAAAGCTAACTTACCAAGAGGCAATTCATTTGCTTTTGGTTGAAACCAGTGGTAATCCACTTAGTACAGGATAAGAGGCATTATACTAACAGGACATTTAAAAGGAATTCCTCCTTCACCAATGCAGAGATGAACTTGATATACAACCACAGATAGTTCACAGAAAAGTTTCTTGCATCATGATATTAATCTATAATCCAGCTATGTATACATCATTACCCTTCAATGAAGAGTCAAAAGATTATAGTGCTTGAGATTTCAATCATAGAACATGATGGATATTCAAAGAGCACAAGATATTTTCATTGGATCAATCCATTAATGCAAGTAAATAGACAAACACACTCCTCTAATGAATTCATAATTGCCCAATAATCAACAAACAGACCATAACCAAGCCAAACTAAACAGAGAAGAACACCAAACTGAAAATAAAAAATAACATAAACAAATCTTCATAAAACTCAATGATCATCTCCTCATAACCTCTCCAACTTATCAGCTTTGACAATCGGATTGGATTTTGCAATGGCAACTTTGCCGGCACTCTTGAAATCAAACGAACATTCATGCTCCTCTGGATACCTATGAGACCCACATAACGTAATCCCACATCGGCACTTAAAACCAATCATCCCGATCTTCTTGTTGCAGCACCCGCACCGGTTAGTCGCCGGAGGCACCGTCGCAGTTCCATTGGAAGAGGACGGTTCTACAACCACCGGCTCATCGACCGCCTTAACCGTTGCCGTAGGAATAGGGAGTGAAATCATCGATTTCTCAACAGCGGCGATAGCCGAAGCGGCCAATTTGTGGTCCCTGTAGCATTTAGAACAGAGATTCATGGTCGCCGGAGTACCAAAGAAACCGCAACCGTTTGAACAGAGGATCGGATTGTCTGATTGTTGAAAGCTTGTGACGTCGTTCTTGTTCTCGGAACCCATCTCGTTGATTTCCTCTGTTTGATCCTTCAACCAAACTTTTTGAATTTTATTCTGTCTAAGAATCGACAGAAAAGGAAGAAACAGAAGAACGGATAAGGAGATGAGATTTTCAAAGTTTGATTCTTTCTTGTATACGGAAACTCGAAATATACATTCGATCAATCTGTGGGTCTTCTTCTTCCACCGGACCTCTCCAGTTTTGGGAGGGGTTTTGAAGTGATTTTTGTGGGCAAGTGGAAAGCGAAGTGTCTAGAAGAACAACTGTGCGTATGGAGAGGCGACAGAGCAGCACATATTGGTTTGGCCATTCACATTAGCCCATTGTATAATTTGTATATTCTAGTTTTTGGGAAATTGCATAAACTACCCTTAAACTTCACCTATTTGCAAAACCTTACCTTTCAAAAAAACGTTGGCACAAAAGTTACAAAACTACCTATAATCTTCCCATGGATTCACAAAACCATGGCTTATAAACAAAATTTACATAAATCACCCCTTATTCATACTTTCTTTTTCTTCTTAAATAAACACCGAACATATTTTCCTAAATTATTTTCTAAAATTAAAGTGAACCAACCATTTATTTTAACTAAGATAAAAAAAAAAATACCGTACAAACTAAATTGAAAATTTCTTTTTATGTTAATTTTGCGTTCTCACAAAATAACACAAAAGAAAACATAGATCTCAACGTCCAATGTACTTTTAATAACAATAAGCCACAAACATAGATCTCAACGTTCAAAATCAAATTAAAGCATGGTGTTAAGCAAACTCAAAATGAGAACAAACAAAAACCCGTCAAAATAGAGAACAAAAGAAAATAAAAAAATATCTTGTGGAAAAAACCGAAAAGAGACTTCGTCAAACTCAACTATGACGGTCTAAACTTAACAATGATAATTGTGTACTTGGATTCATCCCGATAGACCACGAGGCCTCACCTACTCCCCTGGGCAATGGGCAATGTGAAAACACGATTGTTCTCCTTACTGAAACGTGTCGTTAAGGGAGGGTCTGAGTAAAGCCTTTGAGTTGGACATCAAGAACCTTGGAACTGAGAAAGACAATCTTATAATTATCAACTCAATCAAAAATATCTAAAAACATCCGTGGAAAATTGACTTGTTAATCTCATATATTTCTAACATGATTTCATGGTTACCACATGTTAGGTTTTTTTCATGTGTAGGAAAGTCAATAGTGTGCCGACAAATTAGAAGCACTGGGACACAGCTCCCCTTGCTCTCGTCCGCAACCACTCCGGAAGTGGACGACCTCATCCATAAGGATGTTTAGGACGGCCGTCTCGTAGGAGATGATTATCCTATCTGCTTATCTTATAGTATAAAAAAAAAATGAACACAATTCCGCCTAGATCAAGAATCCACACAAAAAACAACCAAAAAGAGACCCGACATTTTTTTAAAACCTGTTTTAACTGATAAAGACCCATTTTTACTTTGAAAAAATAAATTATAGAAAATTTGTTTTGGTTGTAATTAAACATATGAATTAAGAGGGGATAATTGGGTATTTCTTTGATTTTTAGTTAGTTCTAGTTTTTATGACGATTTATTTTTTTACCCCTTATCTATTAGACGGTATGTCGTTTATGAATCGAACTGACTATATTAATTATTGGGATCTCAAAAAAGATTGTTAAATGTTTGAGACTATAACCCAAATGAACGAGAGCCTCAATATTTGGATAAGACATAATTTTGCCACAAACTTAACTTTGGGTCTCACTCAAATAGAAGCTAAAATTCAATATATTGTGGACTGAGAAGCTTGGAATATATCAACCACAAATGACAAAAGGTCTTTGGCTTACACCAGCAAGATTCCAACACCACCGACTCCTCCGACCACCACCACCACCATGGCAAAAGCCATGTACGTTCTTCATGCGACTCTCCGGCGACCAAAAGGAGACTGATCAGCTATCTCCGTCGGAACAATTCAAACCACTCTTCTCAACCTTTCAACGCCGGATCTTCGTCGGTGTTGGCTCAGCTTCCCTGGTAGCCATTGGAGCCAACTTTGCCGGAATCACTAGCATTCTCCTCGGAACTTCACCGGAATTTGCCCGGAACCTCAAGCTCGACGTGTTGTATCCCGTCAACGGATATAACCGTTATTTCCAAACAAATGAAGGTTTTGGTAAGTCTAAACAAATCATTGATTTCTGGTACTATATCGTTTCTGTTTCTGTAACATAGTTTTTAACGTGAAGCTCAAATTAATTTTGGATTGGGAAAAAACATAAGAGCAGAATTCATCTATCCGGCGAATTGGGTAGGCGATCAGACACTACTATACCGAGCAGCCGAGAAACTCGCACAACAAAGAACTCAAGACCTCATTCCCAGCGACTTCAAACCCGCGAATCAACGAATCAAGAACGTGAATGAGCCGGTGGTGGCCTTTGGACCGCCGGGATCTTCCGGTGAACTCAACGTTAGCGTCGTTGTCTCCCCCGTGCCACTTGATTTCAGGTCTTTATACACTTGATCCCACATCGACTATAAAGTAATGATAGTCTAAGTATATAAACTTAATTGGATGGTCCGCCTCATCCGATTATTGTGTCTTCTCTGTAGGATCGAAGCTTTTGGTGGAGCTGAAGAAGTCGGAGAGGCGGTCCTGAGGACGATCACCGGCCGAGGAAGGAAAGATTTGAGAGCGACGTTGTTGAGAGCAGCTGTGAGGAAGGATTTATTGAAAGAGGTGAACTACTATGAGCTTGAGTTTACAGTTGAGAGTCCAACATTCCGACGACATAATGTGGCGGTGTGTTGCGCGAGAGGTGAGAGGCTTTACACGCTGAATGCTCAGGCACCGGAATCCGCGTGGCCGGAGGTGAAACCGTACTTTAATGTCATTTCCAATTCTTTCAACCTCACCTCGTATCCACAAGAGTTCTAACCAGCAACGAATATACCAAAGTTTTGTATCATTTTCGTAGACATTGTGGGCCGACTGATATGTCCATTTGGGCCCAGGCCCATAAATAAAAGCCCAATTTGTCGATGAAATGACACATGTGAGTCTCACCGTAATTTTACTACGTCTATTTTAGGATGCACATACTTGATACGTATTTTAGAACCGGATTGGCATTTACGGTCCGATCTACGTTTCTTGTTTTTTTCGGTTTCGGTTTACGATCCAGTCTCGATCTAGGACCTTACAAATCACTAAGTAGGTCCGATATTCAGCCGGGGCAGGGTCAATTTACGGTTTGGAGGTCGCGAGAATTCCGGACCGGGACCGGATGCACAATGCTGAATGCCCTACAGTCCTAGACACAAGGGTAAGCATCCCATGTTAAATGAGGTGAAGCGTCGAGTATTAATATTTGGCATGATGAGAGAGAGGCCCACTCTATACAACATGACTTGTGTAGTTGAAAACATTGTCTACAACCTTTTGAGTTTACTTGCACTATACTCTTCAATAAACTCCATCAACTTTTTCTTATTAGATATTTTAAAATATCTGATAATTTATTATTAAATGAAAAGTATTGATTTGATCAAGATTTGTGACCAATTTCACCAAAAAAAAAAGAAATTGTTTTTAAAATTTATATTTCTCTTTTCTAATAATATCTTACGATTTTAAGGGTTATCATTAATGTTTTTTTTATTCCGAGTATTATTTTAATTTTTTGTTTGTTTTTTCATAACTTTTTCATTTAAACTAATCTAAAATTTATGTCATAGTCCATTCTTTATTTATCTTATAATAAAATTTTTCAAAATTCAAGTTTTAAGTTTTTGTACAATAAATCTAGTTGTTCTTTCATCTAAAATACAGTTATTCAATCATGTAAACAAAATTGTTCTGTTAAAATGGTTGTTCATTCGTGTAAATTATTACTTCGGTACTTATTTGGGATCTGGTGTATGGCTAGGACCAGCCCGTCCAGTCCGATCCCGGTTCTCGACCGGTAAAGACCGTCGGACCGTGCTTTATATATATATATAGAGAGAGAGTGGTTCCCATGAGAACACCCCTAACGTGAGAACATGAGAACAATAACTACGAATAATCCACTCAACCAACAATAACTACGAATAATACATTAAACAATATGACACATTCGTAACAAACTGATAATAATTACGAATCTGTTCTCATATTCTCACGTTAGGGGGTGTTCTCATAGGATATATACTCTCTCTCTATCTATCTATATATATATATATATATATATATATATATATATATATATATATATATATATATATATATATATATATATATATATAGAGTTTGACTCCCATGTAAACGCTCCTTATAGTGTTCAATGAGAACAAATTGTATCCGTTAGATCGTTAAATAGATTATTGAGATTAGGCGATATTAAAGGATAAAAAAATCATGTTATTAATGAAAGAAGATTCGCCAGACCTGAATCTATATATTCGGTGGTATAGTCACATATATTCGACGATATACTCACATGTATTCGGTGTTTACACGTTCACACGATAAGAGTTGTTTACATATGAGTCATGATCTATATATATATTATAGAGTATTTACTAACGAATGTTTCTCTCTTTTTTTAACAAAGACGACACTTGGACCGGTCCAGTCTTAAAAGATTCGAACATGATGTATTATCATGGTCGAAAACAGTCATGTCCAATCCACTGTCCAAGGTTTGAGAAATTTCGATCGTTCGGTTCGGACCGGATCCGACCATGACCCTAAGCCAAATAATACTAAAGTCCACTCAATCACATAAACCGGATAGATATTCATGATTTGTGATTTAGAAGGTCAATATTAGGTTTGGCCAAACATTACGAGCCTTACGCAACCCTCATTGTAAGCAATTTACACGATCACGAAGTCATTGTGAGTTGTCCAATGAATTTATTAACATTTATAACTTGTGATGGAGAATTAAACCTCATTGGTGAACAATCAATTTCTAAATCAAATGTAATTCATCTCAATCGTCCATTGATGTCGTACCAAAAATGTTATGCATTAAATATTAATTACTTATAATAGTGTAATAAATTGATCCATTAAATTCCTTTCCTTTTTGGTGTAAAACTCTAATCTTGTAGCGTGAATCTTCGTTTGCCATCTTTACACAAACATATTGACCACCGGCTCCCCTAGATCAATTAAAACACACAATTTTAAGTATACAAATTAACTAAATGTTTTAATGGTTTAATCCCTCAAGTATGACGATATATATATATATATAGGGTGTGGTTCCAATGAGAACACCCCTAACGTGATAACATGAGAACAATCGTACACCGTTGGATGTGAGTATTAAGGGTTGAGATTTAAAGTAGATATCAAAAATAATAATAACTACTAATAATAATTAGGAATCCAACAATAACTACGAATAATCCACTCAACCAACAATAACTACGAATAATACATTAAACGATATAACACATTCGTAACAAAACTAATAATAATTATGAATCTGTTCTCCTGTTCTCACGTTAGGGGGTGTTCTCATAGGATCTTCTCTCTCTATATATATACATATATATATATATATATATATATATATATATATATATATATATATATATATATATATATATATATATATATATATATATATATATATATATATATATATATATGGTACGGTTCAATGAGAACAATCTTATCGTGTTATATGAGAACAATCTTAGACCGTCGGATGGTGAGTATTAAGGGTTGAGATTTAGGGTAAATATCATAATTATTAGATAAATAATATTTTAAAACTAATAATAACCATGAATAATCCATTCAACCAATAATAACTACGAATAATGCATTAAACGATATGACATATTCATAACAAAATTAATAATAAGTATGAATTGTTATCAAGATTACACGATAAGGCATGTTATCATATGATCTATACTATCTGTATATAAGATAATATAAGATGATTCTAAATTGTTTATATAGAGTAATTATAGAGAGGTGACCATGTGGGTGGTAGAGGTTAATTAGGCCCGGAGCTTACCTAAAGCATATAAAGAACAATAGTTATAGATTTTTGTTACTAAGAGAATGTTATTTTATTCTCATTACTTATAAAATACTGCATTGATAAAACAAACATTTAATGAAGAAAAAATATTGACCCAATTACATCACAGATCTACTTTGTAATATAACTCTATATAAGTTTGGTATGCATAGTGCAGTTTAAAAACAAATATTTACAAAATATCGCCTTTAAAATTGTTTATATGAAACTATCATAATTTATTATTTCAAACAACTTATAAGAATATTATCAAATAAAGTAATAATTTATAGTGTTTTGTACCTTGTTAAGGTTACTAGTGAGCGGGTTTTTCCTTGTGATTTGTGGTCGTGAATAGGAAAAATGCGGTAGGGAGTCTCTTATATTCGATGAGGATCACCATCACATTGACAAGAATTGAGGAAAATAATGGGAACGAGGATGAGGTTGAGGATGGGGAGAGGTTAGAGGTCCCGTTCCAGTTCCGTTCTCGTAGGAATTACTGAGGGAATTTTCGACAAGTAGACTAATTGGACAAATTAATGATGATTTATAGTTTTTAAATATAATGTACAAATATTGTTAATAATTTTATGATTGTATTTTATTTAATTGGTTTAATATTTTATTTTAGTTATATTATTTTCACAAATAAGTTCCTGTATTTAATTCATATGAATTTATAAAAAAAAATCTAACTAAAAAAACCCAACGGTAACTATAAGTGGAAAAAAAATTAGACGTAAATGGGTAGAACCTTTAATTTTCGAGCATGTATAGGACAAAGACGTGGAGCAATATGCTAAATGAGGATGAGATGTGTATGTCATAGACCGACTGAAGTTGCCCCACTGACACCCATGATTGTAGAGCTTCATGTAATGTATTCTAAACTATTAAGCTCGATGAAAAAAATGTATGCACAAGTATTAGGGGTATTATTCAAGTAAGGCCCATTATTGCGGTACGGCCGTGCGGCCGTACCGCAGGGCGACACGTGTCCCGAAAAAAAAAAAAATTTTTTTTTTTTTTTTTT
>BSUD01000001.1:167614642-167712465 GCA_033239045.1 Fagopyrum esculentum
CATCTTGCAGGATCAGATAGCTTATTTAATAAAACATCTAGTTGTAATTATGTAAAGATCACTTTTGTGGACAATTTTCGGGGCTTGTGCTATCCATGTGAATAAGAGAGCATTCATTCTTGTTGACAGGCTCCTTGTATTGGAACTTCTAAAGCATGCAATCAGCATTAGGTTCTTAACGCTCTCACAATAAACTGATCAAGGAAAGTGTTGGTGCTATTGGAATCAAAACTACAATATAACAGAAAACTGGACATACAAGAAGTGAAGGAAAATTGTGAATGCTGTGGAAGAGAATGTATCACTTCAATTCTTGCAGGATTGTACCGTCAATTAACCTGATAAGAATGAACAACAAAAGCATTAGAAGCATTCCAAACCTAATGGCTGGACATGGAAGAGATGAAGATATCTGCAGTAGAATAGTGTATGTATATATATATATATGATGGATGATGGATTAATCTCAGCGTACAAATCCAAATCTTATCATGAAGATCTTATACACGGATCCAGATTTGTTATGATTGGAAAAAAAATTAATTTGATAATTTAAATCAGTTGGGATTTTTAGATGTTTTTATAAATAATTTTAATGGATTAGTCAAAAAAAGATTTTTCTAGCTTTAATTTATTTTGTTAAGATCTCTTCAAATGATAACTAATCAGATTTAAGTTAAAAAATTGTAATTGGTTATTTGTTTTGTTTAAATTTTAATAATAATGGCAATTTAATTTTTTTTAATTAATTTCATTTCGTAGTAATTTTTTGAATTAAAATAATTTATTTATCTGCTAACAAACTATTAAGATGTTGTAGTTTAATTTAACCTAATTCGAATTTTAATAAAAATAAAGTTGAATTAATTTATTTTTTTAATATAAATTGTGTGGTTAGAATCTGGTATCTCTTAAAAAAATTATAATTAAAGAATAATTAATAATAATAATGATAGTTTAGTAATTACTTTAGAAATTAATTAAAAAAAAAAGTATATTCAATTGGTTTAGATATGATCTGTTGGAAAAAATATTTACACTAAAAATAAATAAAAAAAACCGTAGAGATTGTGCACATTTTAATTATAATTTTTTATATTAATATCCAGCCAAATTTACAAAAAAAAATAAAATAAATTTGAATTTAAAAACCAAAATAGCATAATATAGTACATGGGTAAATAGGTACAATATTGTACACATTTTAATGAAAATATTGTTTATAAATTGTGGTGGTTAGAAATTTGAATCAATTTTCTCATGATATTTGGAGATTTTAATAAAAAGAAATTTAATGAATTTTAAACTTTTTAATATAAATTCTGGTGGTTAGGATCTATTATAAAAATTATAATCAAAATAATTAATAATAATAATAATTTACTAATTACTTTAGAGATTAATTAATATGGCAATTAGTTAGTTAAAAATTATAAAACTATTAATTTAGCAGCTAGTTGGTTATCATATATTTTTTTTATTTGAAAAGTTACTTAGAATTTACGAAAAATATTTTAAAAGTATTTTTAAATTTATTAATTTAGCTAGTTAGTTAACAAAATTTTTTTATATTAATTAATAAGATGAATAACACAAAATTTAAATGGAATGGCATTTTAGTAAATATTTTAGAAAAAATCCTATGTGGCATACCTAGTTGATTGACATGTGGACTTAGTGTCCTTTGTTTTAGTAAGTAATAATATAGATTTTACCAAAAAAACAACTAATTTATTTAGATAAAACAAAACAAAATAAGTATTAATCTGACCGTAGATCATAGACCTTCCCTCCAGATCCAACGGTTGTCATTATATCATTCTCTCTCCTAAGCCACCAGATCCACCAATTCTTATCCCCCAACTCATCTCTCTCGTCTCCAACGCTACTCTTCAGATCTTTTTTCTTTCTCTCTATTCCACCAATCAAAAGGCATCGGCAAATGGTGGCGGTGGATGGTCAGAAATGGGCCACCCGTCGGAACAGCAACCCTCGCCTCTCTCTAGACTCCTCCGTTAGTCCAAACACCGCATCCACCGCCACTGCCGACCATCACCGCCTAGACATTCCTTCCACACCTCCCGCGGAAGCTCGTCCCTCCGCCTCCGTCTTCCCTTCTCTCTCCCCTTCCGCTATTACAGCCACCGCTATCGCCGCCTGGTACACATCCAACATTGGCGTTCTTCTCCTCAATAAGTACCTACTCAGTATCTATGGCTTCCGTTACCCGATCTTCCTCACTATGCTCCATATGATATCTTGCTCCGCTTACTCCTTCGCCGCTGTTCACTGGCTCGCACTCGTTCCTCCTCAGTCGGTTCATTCTCGTCGGCAGCTTCTCAAGATATTTTCTCTTTCCGCCATATTTTGCTTCTCTGTTGTATGTGGAAACGCATCTCTTCGGTACATTCCGGTTTCCTTCAACCAGGCTATCGGTGCTACAACTCCGTTCTTCACTGCCATCTTCGCTTTCATCATTACCTGCAAGAAGGAAGCTCCTCAGGTATACTTCGCATTGTTGCCAGTCGTTTTCGGAATCGTACTTGCTAGTAACAGCGAGCCGCTCTTCCACCTATTTGGATTCCTCGTCTGCTGTGGATCCACCGCTGGCCGAGCTCTCAAGTCCGTCGTTCAGGTAATTTATGATCTGATTTCTTACTCTCTATTGATTTTTCGGATAAAATTGAAGCTATTAGATCTGAATTTCTCTTTAACTGGACATTTGGATTGATTTTGATGATTTGGCCGGTGATTTAGGGTTTCTGTATATTTTAGATTGATTTAGACTAAGAATGGAGGAAAGCAGTCAATTTAGTGTCTGTCAGTGCTGATAGAGAGGATGATATGAACACGAAATCCTAAAATTTTCAAGGAATCGTGAATCACACGACTCCAATTTAACTCCAGATCTGAATTTGTGTCCTGAAAACAGGGACTGATATTGACATCGGAATCAGAGAAGCTTCACTCAATGAACCTCCTCTTGTACATGGCGCCAATGGCGGCGGCGATCCTCCTCCCGTTCTCGCTATGCATTGAAGGAAACGTGCTTGCGAAGACTGTAGAGAAGGCGAGAGGCGACTGGTTCATCGTCTTCCTCCTCATCGGGAATGCAACGGTTGCGTACCTGGTGAATCTAACTAACTTCCTGGTGACTAAGCACACCAGCGCACTTACGTTACAAGTGCTTGGAAACGCCAAGGCGGCGGTTGCTGCGGTGGTTTCAGTGTTGATATTTAGGAATCCGGTGACGGTAATGGGAATGACGGGGTTTGCCGTTACTGTTATGGGAGTTGTACTTTACAGCGAGGCCAAAAAACGGGCCAAACTCACAGCTCACTGAGAATTCTTTTCTCTTTTTTGCCACTTTCTTTTTTTAAAATGTATTTTTTTGTTGTAATTTTTCATTGATTTATTGTTGGAAAAATGAATTTAGAAAAGATTACAATTGATTTTTTAAAATATATTTTCTGTATATGATATAGTTTTTAAATGTATTGCTTCTCATTTTGGTTCATCTAGTGTTAAGTGGATTAGTCCTTATTGCTTCATCAAATGATTACAAATAATTGTTAAAAATTGTTTCTCTCATCTCGACAATCATCATTTCGTTTTCATTTCGGATAACCATTCAAATGGGTTTGACAAGAAACTTTAACTCACCATATTATATCATCATATTTTATACAACTTGTTTTATTTTGATTAGGTATGTTTAGCTTGTAATGGTATTTTAAACTTATTGTCTAATAAGATATGGTCACAATGATACATATCAATTGTCATAATATCATCTAATCCTTTATGGTAATCCCTTGTCGGTATTAGGAAAAAAATCGAAAGATAAGAGTGGGCTTCCAAGCCCAACTTCTCCCCCATCATTTAATGGGCTTCAATTTCAATCAAGTAGGAGTGTTCATAGGCCTCGACCGGACCGGACCAAAAGAATGCAGACCGGAAATGGACCGAATTATTCGGTCCTGATCCGGTCCAAAACCGATTAAGGTCCGGTCCAGGACCGGATGAACCGAAAAACTTGTGATATTTACAAAATTATAGGTCCGGACCTAGACTGGACCGGACCTGGACCGGAACAATATCTAAACAAGTTTTTTTTGTCTTTTTAAAATATAGGTCCGGACCGGACCGAACCGTTTGTGGACCGGACCGGACCGAATTGGTTGTACCGTAGACCGGACCTGTTGTTTTTGGTCTGGTCCGATCTGGTCCGGTTTTCGGTCCGGACCGGAAAATATAAACCGAACCGGAAAATGCTCACTCCTACAATCAACTTTATAAAAGCAATTTCATATGTTTATAACCAATTTAGTTTATTGAATAATCTTTTTAAAATTTAATATTAATTAAATATGTTTAGAAAAATGAATAAGATTGCTTAGAAGCATCAGAAGATATAAATTATTTTTTTTGAATTTATTGAAACATGGTACCCAAAAACACAAATTACCCAATATGAGAATTGGAAATGAGAAAAAAAATTGGCGTCGCCCGGGTTCGAACCGGAGACCTTCAGTGTGTTAGACTGACGTGATAACCAACTACACCACGACACCGTTTTGATGACGGTTCATGATAATTGTAATTTTTATAAATGTTAATATGAGAAACATATCAGTATAATATATCACACAAGTCACAACACAAGCTCATTGACATGGTAACCATGGATCATTATCGATGATTCCAAACAATGCATTATCATTGTTCCCATGAAAACGGATAATCCGTATACCCAACAACCGGATCAGACGTATAAAACGTAGAACCATCATAATCATTCAACTCCGCATTCATCTCGAACCTCCGAACCAAATCCGGGTTCGAGACAAACAATCTCCCAAACCCAACCAAGTCAGCCTCTCCATGTCCAACAACCTTCATACCACTCTCTTTACAAAACCCACCAATCAACATCAACGTTCCATCATAAGCTTTCCTCAAAGCTCTCAACAATCTCGCTTCTTCATCGCCCGTTCCATGCCTAACCGGGTCAACTTGAATATGAAGATGGGTCAACCTCGTTCCAACTCTCTCTTGAATCTTATTAAGCCTCTCAACCACAGCTAACCCAAGCGATATAGGATCAGAATCATAACAATCCTCGTAGTTTGATGTAGGAGAGACCTTTACTCCAACTTTATCAGCTCCGATAGCTTCAACGACGGCGTCGAGTATCTCCGTCAAGAATCTGCAACGGTTATGAAGCGTCCCGCCGTAGTCGTCGGTACGGTCGTTGACGGCGTCTTTGAGGAATTGGTCGATGAGGAAGCCGTGGGCGCTGTGGATCTCGACGCCGTCGAAGCCCGCTTTGATTGAGTTGATTGCGGCTTGCTGGAATTGGTTTACGATGTCGGAGACTTCGGTGGTTGTTAAGGGTTGAGGTTTGGAGTAGGAGCCGTATGTTCCGTCCGGTAAGAGAATCTTCCATTTGTCGGCGATCTTCTTGTTTGTGCTTGATATTGGTGGATGACCTTCCGGTTGATACACTAATAGATCCGATTAACGTTGGACGTAAGTTTTGTAAGGAATCAATCTAATGAATCTATCATAGTGTTCTTTTTGAGGAGATTGATGAATTACCATGATTAGAAGCGCGACCAACGTGCCATAGCTGACATATAATGATGCCGCCTTTGGCGTGGACGGCGGCGGTCACCTTCTTCCAAGCTTCAACTTGTTCGTCTGTGTAAATTCCTGGAGTGTTGGGATATCTGGGAAATATTTAAATCAGTTGTAGCAATGAAAGGAAGCTATTATTTCGTGAAAATTTGGTGCACTAACGTGGGTTCACATGTCTAACGTTGTTCAAACGGTTCGGACTGAACCGGACCAGACCATTACGGTAATCCACGGTCCGATCCGAACCAGTTTATTTAAAAAAAAAATAAATAATTTTTTTTAATGGATTAAATCCGATCTGGATACTCTTTATGTTCAAATTTAATTAAAATGTAAGTTAACGGTCCGGACCGGACCGGACCGGATTTTTATAATTAGGGTTCAGGACCGGACCGTAATTTCCGGTCCGTTTTCCGGTTTGGTCCAAATCTATGCAACCCTACACATATCCGTATACATACGTTGAAATTTGATTATAGAATGAACTTTATTAAGTTTGTGTGTTGGACAAGAGTCTATTGCAATGTACATAAATGTGTGACCGACCGATAATAAAAAAATGCAATAGACCATATAACATATGGGCGATCCGGACTCGTGAGAAGTCACACACGGGTCCGGATGTGTGGACATGAACTTCATGTTGGACTACTATCATCAACTATTTTGTTTTAATAATATTTTTTTATATATATTAATTTCATTAATTAAGAATTATTATTTTTCAAAAATTAAAAATTGGGGATCCGTCCGAGACTCGAAGTCAGACTCGGAAGAATTTGAACAAGACTTTAGACCCCAATTCCGAGCTTGACCCAAAAGCGGATTATTTTGAAAAATTCGGCCCGAGTTCGGGTTTGCTCATATATATATATATGGGGTCGTCAGATAAAGTCCAACATTTATTATATTTCTTTCTAAACCAATTGACAATAAAAAAAATAGTTATCGATGTTTATAACAAGTTCGCAATCTCTACGTTGCATCTGATAACTTTATTATCTCAACGTGTCCTAACCGGAATAACAAGGCAGAGAGACATGAACTTACCCATGACCAGTAGAGGAAATGACAGTACCCTCAGACAAGAGAAGGCCACCACGAGTCGCTCGTTGAAAGTAGTATTCAACATGGGCTTGGTTCGGGAGATGGTTCAGTGCTCGGCATCGGGTCAACGGCGCCATGACCACCCGATGAGCCAGCTCCCAGCTCTTCCCCATCTTGTATGGACTCAATAGCGTCGTCTCTAGAGCTTCCTCATTAGGCATCTTGACCTAACACCAAACAAACACTTCCTATTTCCCACAACCAATACAAATAGATCTTATAGGCTATAGCCAATGCATGCAATCAAGGCCTTCAATATTTTATTTATTAAGATAATCATTCACGCCAAATAATGATCATTTTGAGATCACGAATCTTTTTCTTTATTTGTTGTTTCAATACAGTTGGATCTATTGATCTTCTGACATCGACCATATTCAGCTAAGTGAGTCTAATACGTAAGTGTACCAGCTTTCTTCATTTATAATCTATTGATTTTATGATAGAATCTCGTACACTTGTGTCTAGGTTTATTTGGGGTGCATTCCCTCCACTTTCTAGATTCATTGAATCATAATGTTATTACGTTAATATAATATCGGAGCAAGGTTCGTACGGGTCTCGTTATATTTTGTTTGTAGTTAACGTGGGTTTTGCTAAGTCGACTTTAAGCTTCTCTCAAACGTTATACCCAGCCTATTTGCGTATATTCACTCTGCGTGCCTTCATTTCACGTCTTAGACCAACTATATATATTAGGGGTGGGCATAAATCCCGCTTAATCCCGTCCCGTCCCGCATCCCGTCCAGATCCCGTCCCGATCCCGTCCCGATCCCGGCGGGATTCGGAAAAAAAAATGTGTATCCCGTCCCGTCCCGCAAAAAATTTGCGGGACGGGACGCGGGACGAAGACTTCCCATCCCGGTTAATCCCGTCCCGTCCCGCATATATATATAAATAATATTTTTATAAATATTATATAGATAAATAATATACATAAATTATAATTTTTAAATTTTTTTTATTTTGAAAATTATTAAATTGATGATTTTTCATCATTCATTCACTCATTCTCTACTACTCATTCGGTTGGATCTAAAATATTAGAGTTTCTGATCTCCCTTGATTTAGTCCGTTTGCCGCCTTGCTCTGGTCCGTTCCATTGACACCCTTGCTCTAGTCGGTTCCATCGCCCTTGTATTTGTGGATTACCACAATTGTAATCGATAGTTAAATAAATATAATTTTCATTAAATTATCTGTTGTTATTTTTTGAATGTGAGTCGGTAAGACAATTTGATGTAACTTGAATTTGTTTTCAATGTATAAACTACTAATGTAGGCGTCATGAATCGATAATTCGGTATCGAGTTTTTTTTTCCGATCATTTATGTCTTTAAACACGAGAGAAAACAAGTATACATATTAAATATAATCGGTGCGTAGTTTTCGCGGGATTTGTCCCGTCCCGTCCCATCCCGTCCCACATGGGACAGGGCCCGCGCGGGACGAAGAAAAAATGTCATAAATCCCGTCCCGTCCCATCCCGCAAATAACTTGCGGGACGGGACGCGGGACGACCCCTATCCCGTCCCGTCCCGTCCCGTCCCATGCCCACCCCTAATATATATATATATAGGGAGAGAGTATGGATCATATGAGAACAAGTCATATCCTGTAATCATGAGAACAGTTCGTAGTTATTATTAGTTTTGCTACAAAGGTGTCATATCGTTTAATGCATTATTCGTAGTTATTGTTGGTTGAATGGATTATTCGTAATTATTATTAGTTTCAGAATATTATTTATCTAATAATTATGATATTTACCTAAATCTCGACCCATAATACTCACCATTCGACAGTCTAAAATTGTTCTCATGATTACACGATAAGATTATTCTCATTGGAATATATATATATATATATATATATATATATATATATATATATATATATATATATATATATATATATATATATAATGAATTTATGGTGAAAAACCACGAAGAATGAAAATAGAACCACAATTTTATTAATATTATAATAATCTTTAGATAGACGAGAATAATAACTAATAATATATAAAAAACTAAATAATAAAAATATTATCACGATCTTATCACACTCACAATCTTTATTTAATTATGTTATCGATCTTATCGTAATTATGATATCGATCTTATCAATATATGAAAATAATATTGTTTTTAGCCCTTTACTAATTCCTTAAATTCGTGGAAAGTCCACCTAATACTTACCAGTCAATACTAGTATACCGCTATGCACAAAAAATATTGGTTTTCTTTCATGATGACGTAGCACACCAAGCTTGACTTGCAGTTTTGACGGGAATGTTATTAAAAATATAAAAAAAAATATTATGAATAAAATATATTTTTATATTATATAAAGTATAAGAACTATTAATGTTATTACAACTGTTTAACTATAGTAACTACTATCTGAACTATCGTTAAACATCTGGATCGGCAAACCACAAACGTATTCGATTTTACGGGATAAACTTCAGTATTGATTTCGATCTTCAATTTATAGTTTTTTTTATCACGAAGGTAAGAGCATCGATTACACCAAATATAATTGGTGTATTGAGAGGCCGACAACCGGCAAACGGACAAACTACCATGCAAATAGAAAAACAAAAAAAAGGAAACAGAACAATCACCACAACCAAAAACCGAAAAAATGAGAAAGATCAAAAAATCGGAATAACTATACCTTGGGAGAAGACGCGGAACACTCGAGGCTGGCAAAAGATGGAGAAAGCAAGAGCTAGATGAACTGGCACAGTGTATCGCCACCGTGAATTAGAATGATATAAACCTTTTTTTAGGGGATGACATACCTTCAATCTATCGTTGATTACTCTTAGATTTCTAACTCAAATATTTTTTTAAAATTATTAATAAATACCCGTACAAATATTAGGAATATCAGGCTTATTATTGGCTTAACAAAATTCGAAACATTAGCATACTTAAACGGATAACTTATAAGCCATTAACGTTACTAAGTATCTTATATAGCAACAGGAACTACAAAGAGTGGCTTGTTCTTTTGTAAAGTGAAGGCAAACTTCTCTTCCATATCCAAATTTTCAAAAGTCAATCCATCTGGAAGTTTCCAGTCAAAGCCATGAAGCAAAGCTCCCAACACCAAATGCAACATCCTATGACCCAATGGCAAACCGGGACAAATCCTCCGACCCGACCCAAACGGAATAAACTCGAAATCTCGGCCTTTGTAGTCCAACTCTGAGTCCAAGAACCGCTCCGGTTCAAACTTCTCCGCGTTCTTCCAAATACTTTCGTCTCTTCCCATAGCCCATACGTTTACGAAAACCTGCGAGTTTTTGGGCACGGTGTAGTTGTAGAGTTCGGTGTCTACGTCGACTCTTCTCGGGACTAGGAAGGGAATCGGTGGGTGAAGCCGGAGAGTCTCTTTAACCACGGCTTGGAGATATGGAAGTCGAGAACCATCGGATTCTTGGACGATGTTGACTTGACCAATTATCGAGCGAAGCTCTGACTGGGCTTTGCGAAGCTTGGATGGGTTGTGGAGGAGTTCCGCCATTGCCCATTCGATCGTGCTTGAAGTCGTGTCAGTTCCCGCTGGAAGGATGTCCTGCGCGCGACATAAGTACATTTACTCTAGTCAGATTCGGACTCGGGCTAAAAAAGCTCGTTCATTTTTTAAACAACTCGAGGGTTTAGTTCAAGTTATGTTAAAGTCGACAAGCTACTCAAGCTTGGCTAGGTGTTAGACTCGAAAAAAGCTCATTTCAAACTCGTTCATTGACTAAACAAGGCGAATATGAACATATTTTGAAGTTAGACTCTAATGACGACCCCAAATAAACTTACAAGGAAAAAATGACGAATGTCTTGGAGGTGAAAGCCGCTATCTTTATGATGAGCAATGTTGATGAGAGCATCAATGACATCCTTTTCTTCTGCAACAATAACATTATCGCCTCTTGCCTTCAACCTCTCCTCAGTGATGTCGTCGAAGATCTTGAACATGCTCCTCATGTGCACTTTCATTCGAGATCGAAACCGCTGAGGATCTGCTAGCTTGAGGAAAGGATAGAAATCTACAACGTTGGGAGATCCGGCTTCCTCCATTATCCCCCAAACTAACCGCTTCATTTCACTGGCTTTCTCGGATCTCGGGTCAGCCATGTCCATGGAGAAGAACGTGTTTGATAAGAAGTTGAGCGACATTGTAAATGCCGCTTCACCTATGTTCACTGCCTTCCCAATCTCACTGCAATCCTGTAAATATTTGTAAAAGTTACTATTAGTAATGGTACCTTTCGGGTATTTGTAGAATTTAGTACCCCTATTTTGGCTAGTTTCGTGGCATCAATCTCCTGATTAAAGGTATCTGATATAAATATCAGATGTATATATGATATGCTGTTTGGTATAAAGATATGGGTTTCAAGAAGAAAAAGGTAGAGGGGTTTTCAAAATCTTAAAAATTTCGATAGATGAACCACAAGCGGTTCTGAAACTGTAGTAGTTGGAGGTGGATGGACGAGGGACGAACGGAGGCTGTTGAGCAGGGCAGCAACAACCCAAGGCGTTGACGGCCTCGTGCTAAAGGACACAATAGTGGCGCGGCAATAGCAGCATCAAGCGTCGGTGGTGACTACCCGGTTGGTGTGGCATGAGGGGAGAAGGGAAGAAAGAGTTGCTCTTCTTTGAGGAAGAAGGAAAGAAAGAAAGCTGAAAAATGTCGAGAGGGTGAAGTATTTGGTCTCTCCCTAACACCTTTAAAAATGTCGAGAGGGTGAAGTATTTGGTCTCTCCCTAACACCTTTAAAAATATCGGTATATTAAATTGGGGATATTCACATGTTACAGTATCATTTGATACAAGTACCCTAAAATGCCAAACTACTGGTAATGCTTCATGGGTATGGGTACGAGTGATACTCATACCTTTAATTAGAATATTGTTACGAAACGACCCCGTAAATTCTATTTAGTTTTAAGATAACTCTAAATATATCTCTAATCACACTAACATAGTTAGGAGTTTAAGACTATTCAAAATTCGGTATGGATAAGAATTTTAGATCGGACCAGACTTGGACTGAAAAACTATTACTGGACCTGACATGGAAAATCAGGTCCAACTCAGATCCAGTCCGAACTGAACCGGTTCGTCAATTTTGTAAAGGATCCAATTCAGGGTCCAAAAAGCCCAAAAAAGTTATTTGGCCCATCCGGGCCAGACCTGAACCGGAAATTTAGGTCCGGTCTAGATCCGGTCCGAACCGGACCGGATGAACAGTGCTAGACAGTAGACATAGCCGAGGTAGAAAATTAGCTCTTAACTAGTTAAAAGGTGATTACCTTAATGTAATCAAGAAGCTGCTGCATCTTCTGGCGACGAAGCTCACGGCTAGCATCAAGCCTACTGTTAGTAAAGATTTGTGTATTACAAATCTTGCGGAGAACTCTCCATTTGTCATTAGCAGGCAACACAACAATGGAAGATTCATTATGTTCAAACACAGTATGTGAATCAAACGCAGCTCTATTCGAGAAAACGGCGTCGTTTTTCTGGAGCACAACTTTCGCAGCTGCCGGAGATGAAACCACCACAGTCGTTAGAGTGCCTAGTTGCAGCGTCAGTACGTCTCCGTATGACTTGGCCAGCTTAGCGAGCGACACGTGTGGCTTGCTCCCAAGACTCAAGAGGTTTCCGATGATCGGAAGTGGTAACGGTCCAGGTGGCAGCCGTCTGCGACTGAACCGGGTTCGTTTGAAGATGGATAAGAGGAAATTTATTGATAGCCATGTGAGGAGAATGTGGAGAAGAATGCTCCATGGAAGCATTGTGATTTTGAGTGTGTTTGAATGTTAGTTTTCGTTTGGTGGTATATATCTATACTTGATTTATTTTTATTAATTTATAGATCACCAAAATTGACTATTATTATTATTTATAAATATATCCTAAAATGGTCTTTGCTTAAATAATTAAATTAATAAAAGGCGAAACTTCTTTATTTTAAAACATGAATTTTTTAGTTTGCAGATCACCAATATGGACTATATTACCATATATGACATAATTTCAACACATTACTCCTTGGCAAACTAGGGTCATGTCCATATCCTCTCGAGTTGTGATTCAAGTCAAACAGACGGGTGCCACATATATATTTTCTTAGGGTCCGTTTGGTTTTAGCTCTGAAATCGGAAACGAATCTAGTCCATACGTATAACCTTATACATGAAAGTCTTTGGAATCGTTCCATATGATTTGAAGTAATTGAAGTAGAGTTTGATTACTTTTGATACCCTATAGGGAAAGAAAATATGGGAAAGCAAATGCATTTTGATTCCATAACATTTCATGAATAAGCATATACATATGGACTGAATTCGTTTCCTTTTCGTTTTCGTTTCCGGAGTTGGAACCAAACGGGCCCTTAATCTTCACAAAAATATATTAAAAATATATAAAAATTAAAGTATTAAGACTTAACCCTAACTTGAGTTCTAAGTTCAAATCCTAAAGTCATATTTTTTTTTTCCAGAAAAAAGCTTTCACGCCAAGTTTTTGGCTTGATCGGGCCCTTATCCGTCCAAGCTGGACTTCCGCCCGTTCGTGTCCGAGGATCCATTCCAAACCCGCCCTTCTTTTCGGCCTGACTGACTTTACCGGAGTCTAGTCTAGATCCAGTATAGTCAAGACTATTTTGTTTTACATGAAATAAAGTAGGTCCCTTGAATTTATTTTTAAAAATAATCTGTTAATTTTGATTTACACATGCTCAATAAGAACTCAACCGATATATCTAGATAACAAGCCCTCCCTATCACCAACAACTACGCTAATTAAATTTAACTAATATGTTATTTTTTTAAAAAAAAATTTACCCTTCCTATCAATATTAATACACAATATGAATACACAATGTAATAGAGGATTTTAATAACCAATTTTAATACTCAACTAAATACTCAAATTACAAATTTAAGAAAGTTGGATTATTTTTTATGATTTATTTAGAACATATATGGTAATTTATCAGAATAATGGGTAAAATCTATCATTTATTTGTTACTTATTTAGTAGTTTATCAAAATAATGAGTAAAATCTATGCTTTTATAATTGATTAGTAAAGATATGACTTTATATCAACAAATATGCAGTACATGCGTTTGTTAGAGGACACTTATAAGCTAAATGCGAAGACTTTATCGGAAGGGATTGGGACATTCAGTACCGGCGTGCCTTTCACGAGGCGAATAGAATAGCGGATTATCTTGCTAGTCTAGCTTTTAATTTTCATGTTGGACTAAGTGTATTGCTTGACGCTCCCGAGGGTATAGTTGATCTTTTACTTCACGATGTAAGGGGTCAGACTATCTCCCGAGTGATTACTACTTAGCCTTTTTCATTTATAAGAAGCGCGGTCAGATGCGCCGGAGATCACCGAATCTCCTTAACAAAAAAAAAAAAAAAAAGACACTTATAAGCAAATGCCAAACCTTTTTAACGTACTAGGACAACTTATAAGACATTAGCATAATGTTTATAAGTAAATCTTATATAGCAACAGGAACCGCAAAGAGTGGCTTGTTCTTTTGTAAAGTGAAGGCAAACTTCTCTTCCATATCCAAATTCTCAAAAGTCAATCCATCTGGAAGTTTCCAGTCAAAGCCATGAAGCAAAGCTCCCAACACCAAATGCAACATCCTATGACCCAATGGCAAACCGGGGCAAATCCTCCGACCCGACCCAAACGGAATAAACTCGAAATCTCGGCCTTTGTAATCCAACTCCGAGTCCAAGAACCGTTCCGGTTCAAAATTCTCCGCGTTCTTCCAAACACTTTCGTCTCTTCCCATTGCCCATATGTTTACGAAAACCTGCGAGTTTTTGGGCACGGTGTAGTCGTAGAGTTCGGTGTCCACGTCGACTTTTCTCGGAACTAGGAAGGGAACCGGTGGGTGAAGCCGGAGGGTTTCTTTTATCACCGCTTGGAGATATGGAAGCCTAGAACTATCGGATTCTTGGACGATGTTGACTTGATCAATTATTGAGCGAAGCTCAATCTGGGCTTTTTGAAGCTTGGATGGGTTGTGGAGGAGTTCCGCCATTGCCCATTCGATGGTGCTCGACGTCGTGTCGGTTCCTGCTGCCATGAGGTCCTGCATGAGAGAAACGAGTTGAGCACGAACGAGCACATAAAAGTGAACATATAAAAGTTCGGCTTGCTTAACTCGAATAATATCTCTAACGATAAATGACTTAACCTTTGGTATGATTATTATCTTAGGGAAGCTACTCGAGCTAACCTCTCGACAAAAGCTTGACTTAAACTCATTTATTTACTATGTAAGTCGAGTAAGAACATATCAAAGTTCAACTTGTATGACTGAAATAACATCCTCATTATAACTAAGGAGTCAATCTTAGTAGGGTTATTATTTGAGACGAGATACTCGAATTTAACTATCGGAAAAAAGCATGGGTCAAGCTCGTACATTACCTAAACAAGTCTAACATAATGATTTCAAAGTTCAACTTCTATATAGACTTACAAGGAAAAGATGGCGAATGTCTTGGAGCTGAAAGCCACTATCTTTATGATGAGCAATGTTGATGAGAGCATCAATGACATCCTTTTCCTCTGCAACAATAACATTATCGCCTCTTGCCTTCAACCTCTCCTCAGTGATGTCGTCGAAGATCTTGAACATGCTCTTCATGTGCACTTCCATTCGAGATCGAAACCGCTGAGGATCTGCTAGTTTGAGGATAGGATAGAAATCTACAAGGTTGGGAGATCCGGCATCTTCCATTATCCCCCAAACAAGCCGCTTCATCTCACTGGCTTTCTCGGATCTCGGGTCGGCCATGTCAATGGAGAAGAAGGTGTTTGTTAAGAAGTTGAGCGACATTGTAAATGCTGCTTCACCTATGTTCACTGCCTTCCCAATCTCACTGCAATCCTATACATATTTGTAAAACATATATTGCATAAATTGTATACTGAAAGTTTAAGGCGGTTCCGGGCAAGACCGGACCATAAACTTACATACCGGACCGGACCGGATCACACAAGTGAAACGTCCGGTCCAATATGGTCCGGTCAGGACGGTATTATTTTATTTTTAAAAAACTTAAAATATATATTTTTTGTTTGGATTAAGTCTCATACGGGTTCGGACCGGACCGGATACTCTTCGAGTTATAAAATATTTCCGGTCCGGCCTACAAGTGTGCAGCCCTACTGAAAATATTAAAAAAGGGACGTGAAAGTTAAGTTAAGGTCGAAAGTTCCGAACATAAATGTTCGATTCAGGTCCGATCCAAAATTTACCCTAATTTTTAAGACCGTTCATATGATCGGTCTGGGCCTGAATTGAGTTTCTGGTCCAGACCGATCCGGACCCGTTGGACAAAAATTCTTAAGGTGATTACCTTAACGTAATCAAGAAGCTGCTGCATCTTGAGGCGACGAAGCTCACGGCTAGCATCAAGCCTACTGTTAGTAAAAATTTGGGTATTACAAATCTTGCGAAGAACTCTCCATCTATCATTAGCAGGCAACACAACAATGGAAGACTCATTATGTTCAAACACAGTATGTGAATCAAACGCAGCTCTATTCGAGAAAACGGCGTCGTTTTTCTGGAGCACAACTTTCGCAGCTGCGGGAGATGAAACCACGACAGTCGTTAGAGTGCCTAATTGCAGCGTCAGTACGTCTCCGTATGACTTGGCGAGCTTAGCGAGCGACACGTGTGGCTTGCTCCCAAGACTCAATAGGTTTCCGATGATCGGAAGTGGTACCGGCCCCGGTGGCAGCCGTTTGCCACTGAACCGGGTTCGTTTGAAGATGGATAAGAGGAAATTTATTGATAGCCATGTGAGGAGAGTGTAAAGAAGAATACTCCAAGGATGCATTGTGATTTTCAGTGTGTTTTTGAATGTTAGTCTTCGTTTGGTGCTAGATATTTATACTAGACTTATTTTGAAAATTTACGAATAATGTCCCTATATTTCTAACGTTTTCAGATTATGCTCAAAAAAATTTTTTGTTTCCGGACCTTAAATTTTATAATTTAGGAATGTGTTGATCTTCTATCATATTATAATCCACAAGTTATCATACTGAGGGTAAGAAAATTGTTATTATTTACTAATTATTATTAATAGTAATTTTAAAGATCTCAATCAATTTTTTAATTGAATAATTTATTTTTTTACTCTCTTAAAATATTAATAAATATTAATTTATAAATAATAAAATTAAGGCATAATCTAAAAATGTCGATGACTAGGTATCATCCAAAATTTTCCTTATATTTTAATTATGTGTAAAAATTGTTTGATGATCTTGACATTTGCTGACTGATTTTGTTTTGTATGTTGAAAGGTATTATCTAGATGTAGATCACCAAAATGGACTATTAATCTATTATATACATATCCTTAAATAGTCTTTGCTTAAATATTTTAATTAATAAAAATGATACTTTTCATTTTAAAACATTAAAATTTAAATTTACATAATATTAAAATTTTAATTATATATTAGAGAGAGAATGACATGTGATATTTAGAGTTTTTTTATTTTAATGTATAGTATATAGATTATAGATATATCGATTGAGTAAACTATTTTAGTTAAAATTTATTCTAATTTCATGGTGTTATAGAAATTGTAAATAAATTAATGTCTCCATATGTATAATATATTACTTATTTTCAATTGGTTGTTGCTCCGGAAACGGAAACGGAAACGGAATAGAAACTAATCTTGTCCATAAATATACCCTTTTTCATGAAATTTTTTATTCCCTGTGGATTGAGGTAATTGTAGTAAAATTTGATTACTTTTGATACTCCATGGGGAAGTAAAATGGAGGAAAATAAGGATATTATGCATGAAACCAAAATGAATCATTTTAAAAAATTTCATGAACAAGATACACATATGGAGTATATTCGTTTTCATTCCGTTTCCGGAGTCACAACCAAACAGGGTAAATTTATTATATTAAAGAATGCTATTTTCCATATTTACAAAACACTCCCATCAAGTCATCAAATCTTCTTTGTGAGGGTGTATATTGACCTTTATTCAAGCCGCCCTTATTCAGGGTAGTTGTTTTTTGAATATTGACTAATGAATAGTCATCAAAGTTCTCAAACTGTGATCTATCCGATATAAAATATTGGGTATTTTTGATCGACCATATAAATTGTTTGACGGTTTTCAGACGGTGATTATGAGAGTAGTCATTTATTTATGTTTTTTTTAAACTTTTTATTTTATTTTGATTGTTTTTAGCTATAAGTCTTATTGATCGCCTCAAGGGTTGAAATGGTTATACTACTTTAACGAGAGTAATTTGTGCAATCGAGAACGCGGGAAAGTTGATGACGGGGAACTGACCGGAAGCTAATAATAGGATGTGCAGATGATTATTTCCGACTTCAAACTGGACTTTCGGTTATTTGACGAAACTCAAATTATACATGTTTTCGGAGAAGTAAACGGTGTTGCAAAACGATTAGTCCATATGAGAATTTCGATACCCAATACTAACTTTTTTGATGATCTTGAACTTTATATTCTCATCCGTAAGGATGCTTTAAGATGAACTACTCTAGGAGATAGTTCATCCTAACCGCTTTCCATTATTAAAAAAATAAAATAATAATAATAATAATATGATGTGCAGATTGATTCTTGGTATGAAAATAAAATTGGCTGAGTCGGTTAAGTTGACATTTTTTTGACTATGTAGCATTAAGTGGGTGATAGATCTTCCCTTGAATTTTGTGTATTTATTTGTTGATACACAATATTAATACACAATGTTAATGCATAATTTAATTACACAATGTTAATTCACAATTTCAATTACACACTGGTTCATTTACAATGTAAATTTATGTAGTTAACATACTAGGTCATTTTTCAATTACACAAATTTCGTTTACTTACGTAAAGTTGAATTAACAATCTCAAATGAGCTACACAAGTCAAAAAGCCCGTCATTTACACAAGGTTTGGTTAAACAAGTCCAAATTCATCGAGTTACACAAGTCCAATCATAACTGTAAAAAATGTAGGCAATATCCCGTATTTATAAACTTGGGTCAAATTTTATAATTAAACAAAATGGGGCAATTGATGAACTTTTAAATTACGGCCCTTTCTTTCAGTTAGAAAAACATGGTCATTTTCTATAACTTTCAATTAGGGGTAAGTTTGCAAATTTCAAAAGTTTGGGCCAATAGTGTAATATAAAAGTTTGGGTTTTTTTATTATAAATTACCAAAAGGCGGGGCGGCACTGGTGGCTTGAGAAGATTTACAAAAGTTTGGGCCAATTAGGGGTAAGTTTGCAAATTTCAAAAGTTTGGGTTCTTTATTATAAATCCCTAATCAATCGGGATTGAGAAGATTTACAAAAGGCGGGGCGGCACTGGTGGCTTCAATGGGAATCATCGGAGGTTGGGCGACACTGGGAGGATGGCGGCGGGGGTCTGGTGCGAGCCAAAGGAAGAGGGCGCAACCAATGTCTTCAATGTCGGGCCATGGTCGAGCCCAAAAAACACATCCAACCGCAGGAGAGGACACAACAAACCGCCGGAAAGGACGTAGCAAACCGTTGGAGAACCCAATCAACGTCCAAGACACCTCGTTCTTTTTTTCTTACTTGCGGAAAGCCACATGTATTCTTTTCGATCTTGTACGAAGCATCATCGTTGCCCAGTGTCTTTGTCGCTACGTACCCAACAAACCGCGGGAGAGAACGCAGAGGACGCAGAAAACGTAGTCAGCTAGTGTCTTCGTCTTGAGGTTGTGCCGGAAGCCAAGGTCGTCGCTACCCAGATCCGCCGCCGTTGCTTGACGGCTAGCTATTGCACGTGATCGGGAAGAAGGCTTCGACACTGCCAGAAGCAAACCGTCGGGGATGAAGGTTAAAGAAGACCATTGAGTTCTGATCTGGAACGACTGCGAGAAACACTAACCGCTTCGGATGTAGAATCTGGTGTGCCGGAAGCCAAGGTCGTCGCTACCCAGATCCGCCGCCGTTGCTTGACGGCTAGCTATTGCACGTGATCGGGAAGAAGGCTTCGACACTGCCAGAAGCAAACCGTCGGGGATGAAGGTTAAAGAAGACCACTGAGTTCTGATCTGGAACGACTGCGAGAAACACTAACCGCTTCGGATGTAGAATCTGGCGATTGGGGGTGATTTTATTAGGTTTATATTTTACGTTTTCCCCTTATGCCCCTTTAATCAATTATTTTTAGATTTAAAATTTTAGGTAAAAAAAAATAGAAACCTAGTTTGTATCAACGATACAAAAATGGCTTCTATACACAAATCTTCTCAATAATTTATGAAGGAATTGATGTTAGAACGATACGATGTAATATTAGGGTTTTAGTTTCGGTCCAGACCAGATGGGTGAGCCAAAATTTTAAAAAAATCTGGATTGAAGACCTATCTTATTTCGGACCGGAATAAAAATAAAATAAATTTATATATTTTTCAAAAACTAAAAAAATATTTTATTAAAATACCAAGATATATGATTTTATATATATATAAATATATAATTAAATCTATTAAAAAAAATTCTGGTCCGGACTTCCACAAAATCATGGAACGAGGACCGGACCAGACCGGACCGTAAAAAACTGGTCCGCTCCGGGTTTCTGGTTCGGGTCATTCTTGCACAACCCTATGAAAGATTATGAATCAGCTTACTTTACACATCGAGGACTATGTTAACTAAGTTACATAAAATAACATATACAGCCATATATAAGATTTCAATCATATAAAAAGGAAATTTAGAGTTAAAAAAGTGAGATACTCATAATTATTTGATCAAAGTAATTAAGTGTTGTGATTTGTTCAAATTAATTAACACTTGTCCAATTGTTGAATAAAAGTGTAGTTAAACAATTGAAAATATCAATTACATTTTGAAGAATTGGGGCCGATACAGAAACTGAAACTGAAAAATGTGATTGAAAACAAATTATTTTGTTTTCATGCTCGTTTAAAATGAGAATGAATGAGATGAATTAGGTGTTAAATGACCGAAATGACCTTTTAAAAATTAGTATTTTTTATTTTAGTATAAGGAAATTTAATACAATGAAGCCAAGATGTGTCCATGTGGCACTCTCCCCTACCATGGACTTTGGAGAAATACATCCAAACATATACCACATAGCAATTTACCCATAACTTCAACAAATATGTCAGGGTTACTTCCATAATCAGTAAATCCTAAAGTAGCAAACATTACCTAAAAATGCACCTATCTCAAACTTCTTCTAACAAAATGAACTTTAGTTATAGTGAATAATCACATAATAATAACAATATATGGTAATAGTATTATTCAACAATGAAGCAACATTGGTATGAAGTTCACACAAAACATTTGAGCCTACTGATAATATAGCTATGAAGCAACAAGAGAAGAGAATGTGAACTCATCAAGGTAATATTAGACGAAATCATATCCTTTGATATCCTCAAAGCCTCACGAAAACGACAATTCTTTACACTACCACTGATTAGTGAATTCCAAGTGACCACATCTTTGTCGGGCATTTCAACAAACACGTTTTGTGCGGGATCCAAATGACCACTCTTCGTAAAACTTGATATATCAACATTGCAAGCCTCTAAATCTCAAAAACATCAACCTAGTGATTCATCTAGAAGCTTGGAAGCAATATTTACAAATTCACAAGAAGCATAAGTATAAATCAAAAAAAGAAACAAGAGAAGGGTCCTTCTCATTCTCAAACTTAACCATGCTGATTTGATATCCAATGAGTGTTTCAAGCTTTACAGGAGTGCTTTAACATTTGATAATCTAACAAGGGGAACAAAAAAAATTGATCAAGAAGGGGTCCAAAAGAGTGGGTCGTACTGAGACTGAGAAGAAGCAGTGAACAATGAAGAAGTGCATAGGAGGAGAAGACTATGAGAGAAACTGAAAGTCCTAAATCCTTCGGTTTCAAGGGTATAAATGCCTTCGAAAACATTTTCATTCGATTTAACCTCACCCCCTCGCTTGAATGGTTCAGTCGATTCATCCCAAATTTTCATTCCATTCATTCGACTGAATGAACACCATGCAACACAACCGAACACCATTGCAACTTATTCAGTCAATTCATTCGAATGAATGGTGCATATCAAACGGGGTCTTGGTCATATAGGTGAACAATTTCAAATATAGTAGTTTGACATATTTAAATAATTTAAAATATAGTTGAGGAATTTTATTTTAACAAATATATGTCATATTTAAATAATTGTTACTCGATCAAATCATCAAATATCATTATTTTTATTATATATTTTTAATAGATATGCCATCAATTTGATTGATTGAGTTTTCTATGTAGCTGTATTGGCTGGATTCTCAACTTGTAAATTGTAATTGATTTTTCTTAGAAAACAACTTAGATTTTTTTGTTCCTGGTTTGATAATTCCATGTTTGGTATTTGAGAAAAAAAATTACAGAAATAAAAAAAAGTAAAGTATATTAGTATAGATAACATAATGTTTGAAATATAAATAATAAATATAAAAATAGATAAAATTCTATATATAGAAGTAAAACTTGTAACGTGTGAGCTAAAATTTTGAATTTCTAATTTCAAATATTGAGGAATTTATTGGTAGAGTTTGACATAAGGAATTTGGTTATTCATTGATCGCTATTTGGGGTTCCTATTCATTGAAAAATTTCGGGTAAATTGCGGGAGTAGGTAGGTTTTGTAAACATGAGCATACAAAGAACCCAGTTAAAAATGTGTACAAAGTAGACCCCTCCAGATTATATAAAAAGTATTTATTAAATTAAAAAGAGAATAGTAAGGAAATCAGAAAATATATTTCTTCATTTATTAAGCAACTAATTGTTACAATTTCTCCATTGATTAATGAAATCATAATATCTTCAATTATTAAGAAAATCATAATATCTTCCTTCTACTCGTCATTTCCGGAATTTTCGTAACAGACGGTTGTTAATCCAACTTGCATTCATCCATGACGACGATATTGAATCAATCTTGGTAAGATTATCGCAACAACATATGTACATAATCGCTAGAGACTGCAAACATATGTACATATATAGTTAGTCAATAACATTTTCGCAACAACATATGTACATAATCACCAGAGACAATAAGCACATGTACATGCAAACACAAACAAAAGTCTGTATTACAACATATTTTGTTCTACTGTACATATTTTAATCGACAACATGTTATATGTACACACAAAATATGTCTGTGTATCATCAAACTCCTATCCAAATGTACACAAACTACATATTTGGTAAATATATAGTTAGTCAGTAACATTTTCGCAACAACATATGTACATAATTAGTCTTTAACAAACATTCAAATCGATTGATGAGTTACAAAGTAATTTCGAATATGTATGGGTGCAAAAGAGTGGTTTTCTTCAAATCCATGAAGCAAAGCTCCCAATACCAAATGCAACACCCAATCAGCCAATGGTAAACCGGGGCAAATCCTCCGACCGACCCAAATGGAATAAGCTCGAAATCTCGGCCCTTGTAATCCAACTCTGAGTCCAAGAACCGCTCCAATTCAAACTCATCGGCGTTCTTCCAAATACTTTCGTCTCTTCCCATAGCCCATACGTTCACGAACACCTGCGAGTTCTTGGGTCGGTGTAGTCGTAGAGTTCGACGTCCACGTCGACTCTTCTCGGGACTAGGAAGGGAATCAGTGGGTGAAGCCAAAGGGTTTTTTTTATCACTGCTTGGAGATATGGAAGTCGAGAACTATCGGATTCTTGGACGATGTTGTCCTTGCCAATTACCGAGCGAAGCTCTGACTGGACTTTGTGGAGCTTCGATGGGCCGTGGAGGAGTTCCGCCATTTCCCATTTGATCGTGCCTGAAGTCGTGTCGGTTCCCGCTATTAGGAAATCCTGCGGCAGTGTAATTTTCTTAACCTAGATTCAAACTTGGCTCGAAAAAAGCTCAGCTCGTTCGTATTTTAAATAATGGAGGGTTTAGCTCGAGCTTTAGTGTGAGTATTACAGACATTTAGAGAGGACTGATTGAAATCTCCCATGATTTGTATTGATGATATTGGTCCTATATTTATGCATAGTTTCAGTCAATCATAAGGTGACAACTGACAAGTGTCATTATTCTAGAATGTGCAGGAATAACAAACATAACTATATAATTCATATGCTAGTGATAGTATTCTCCCACGTTCCAAGTTGTCTGAGAGATAGGTAGGAATGAAGTTTAGAAAATCTGGATGAAGAAAGGGGTTTGGTAAGAAGATCTTCAATATGGATGAAGAAAGGGCCACCTGGAGAGCTTTAGCCCAAACTCTTTCACGAACAAAGTGATAATCCAAAGAGAGATGCTTGATCTTATGATGGAGGACAGGATTGACTGCAAGGCAAGTGGATCCAATATTGTCACACCATAGGACTAAAGATGAGGGTAGTTGAATCTAGAGTTCACGAAGGAGGGATTGAATCCAGATTGTCTCACAAGTTCCATGGACAAGGGCCCGATATTCTGCTTATGTAGTGGATCTTGTTATCATTGGTAAAATTGGTTGTTTCTTGGATGCCCAGAATATGAGATTGGAGCCATGAAACACGCAGTAGGTACTAACAAATCTCCAATCTTGCTTGTCACTACCCCAATCAACATCTGAGAAGGTAGACAATTTTTGTTGAGAAGCAGAGGAGATAAAAAATTGTAGATCAATTGTGGCATTCAGGTATTTGAGGATTCACTTGACTGCTTGCCAATGAACAATTTGAGGGTTGTGCATGAACTGACATATCCAATTGACTGCAAAGGAAACATCAGGTCTAATGAATGCCAAGTACTATAGACTTTCAGCAATACTGTGATACTTTTGAGGATCTTCAAAGGTCAGAGATGAGAAGGATGTGTCAAATTCTGTTTCCATAGAAGTTGTAGTAGGTTTCGAGTTTGTCATGCCAGCTCTATGTACAACATCTCGAATGGGTTTAGATTAGGCTATGTAGAAGCCATCAACAGACCTTGTGAATTCTAGACCCAAGAAGTAGTGAGAAGGGCCAAGATCCTTGACAAGGAAGTGCGTGGACAAGGTGGCCACATATTTGGAGGATAGGTCCTTATTGGAAGCAATCACTAGAAGGTCATTCACATAGATTAGTCAAATGGGGATAAAATTATATTCATAAAATATTTAAAGTAGAAAAAATTTGGAAAGTCTGGTTTAGAAAGATAGAGGAAGAAGATTGTGTTTCTTTATTTTTGGTTTTCACATTCTCTTTGGGTTTGGGAACCGATTTTGTTACTTCACTCAGGATGGAGAAGAAAATTTTTGTGGGTTAGGCGTTTGCCTTTCACTGCTTTGATACCATAGTGTGAGTATTACAAAAGTTAGAGAGGATTGATTGAAATCTCCCATGATCTGTATTGATGATACAGGTTCTCTATGTATACATAGTTTCAGCCAATCATAACGTGACAAGTGCCACTATTCTAGAATGTGCAGGAATAACAAACACAGTTGTATAATTCTTTTAATAAACTTTGTTAAAGACCAACTCCCAATGTTGACTGGGGTTGCGTGCTTACTAGAAAATATTTGTGCCAGGTTTAAAATCAAAACATAAGTTGAGTTTCCATACTAAAAAGCAATTGGTAATAAGAGGAGCCCACAAACCTTATATATTAAGCTCAAAATCTCCCAGCTTTAGAGGTGCTCCAATAGAGTAATTTTCGATTCTAAATGAGTTGAGCACGAGCATACCAAATGAGTCAATCATCTGTGGGGTTATTGTACGAGGCGGTAAGCTAATCGAGCTCATTTAGGATTTGCTCCCGAGACTCAAGAGGTTTCCGACGATCGGAAGTGGCGATGGCCCGGGTGGCATCTGATTGCCACTGAACCGGGTTCGTTTGAAGATGGATAAGAGGAAATTTGTGGATAGCCATGCGAGGAGAGTGTAAAGAATAATGCTCCAAGGAAGCATTGTGATGTTGAGTGTGCTGGAATGTTAGTTTTTTTTTTGAAAGGTTGATAAGTAACTCCCGTTTCGATTGACTTCGCCGCTCTACATTCGGGACGAGAATAAGTCGTGGCCCATTGCTGGGGGACACCATTCCAATATCAGTTTTTTCATACATGCCGCCAAGAGAATTCGAACTTGAATCTCCAGACTAACCACTTAAGGAGTCTAGCACCACATCCCACCAAACCAACTGAGTATTGTTTGGAATGTTAGTTTTCGTTTGTATTGGATGTTATTATCATTTATCGATCACAAAAATGGACTAGTTTACACTATACTACTATCGATTTAACTTAATTAATTGGATGGTAATTCTAAATATATGTTTTTTTCGATTCTTAATATTTAATATTAAAAATTATTTATATTGAGAAAATTATGAGTTGAAAATGTAATATTTATTGATGTGTCATAATTAAAAAAGAATTGTGTAAAAATAATGGTGAAATGTGAAAGTTATATGGAAATAGAGAAAATAGAATTTATTAAAAATAAATAAATAAAAATGTGGATAAAATTATATTCATAAAATATTTAAGTATTAATATTATTCATAATATTTTATATTGTGAACTAAAATTTTAAGGGTTTAATCCAAATATCGCAAACTTATTGTAAGATATGTGTCTGATATTTTGATACGTGTTGATTGGAATAATAAAGATATTATCTAACAAATTAATATATTTTAGGCGGTCTTCTCCACCATAAATCTATCATGGTATGATGTTTCATTCAGAACTTCAACCTACCAATGTTCTATTGTCGCGAATTTACCGACGCCTAAAACTACCTTTGTCACAAATTTGCTCGTAGTCCTATTGATCTAATGTTATCACTGATCTACTGACGGTTTCATTGATATACATGTGTTATAACCAATTTGATGAATATATTTTCTTGTTCGTTGTCAATGGTGATATTTGAGTCTTCATTTGCATACTCACGCTTTGTTGTATTATTTATTTATTTTAGTCTAATTAATTTATATTATTTTAAACTGGTAATCTTTACTATTTCATTCTCATTCCCTTATAATCTCTTTATCTAGCAATAGCATAGTAATAAATCAATATATTTTACGTTGTTTTTTACGCTATAAATCTATTGAATCATGGTTTTTCTGTCCATCAGTTAGGTGTATGTTTTTTTTTTTAAATGGAAAGCGGTTCGAACACTAGACGGCGCGCCGTCTATTATATCAAATGGCCGAAAAGATCGGCAAACGGACTCACCATCATAAAGGATCACATACCCAAGGAGAAAAGAAATACACTAAATTACATCAAACGGACCCGAGAGCAATAAAGTTTTAGATACATGTTGATTATCAATCGGGTCATGAACACGAGGTTTTATATTGACTTGTATTTCCTTTTCAAAAAATATATATTGACCTTTATTTAGACTTTAGTGCATGCTAGCTGATGGCTTTGGACTGTTGACTAATAAGTGATGAAAAACAAGTTAGATATTCTCAAATCGCTATCAAATGTTATTTATTAATATTTTAATAGATATGTCTTCAATTTGCTTGAGATTGAGTTTTCAGTGTGGTTGATTGTTCTTGAAAAACAAGTTAGATTTTTGTTTCTCTAATTTGATAGCTCGGTTTAAAGATATTTTGGTAAAGTTAGGCATAAAAATGTTTGGCTATTCAATGATCACTATTCGGGATTTTTATTTATTTAAAAAACTTGAGCTATTTTTTTTGTCCGAACTGAATCAGCCTTTCAGTCCGCATCATAAATGCGCCTCCCGGGTATAGTGTATATGAATCTCATATGGTCAATGGGAATGTGCCACATATGTTGAAACTCCCCAAAATTCGGACTTTGGAGCAACGGTCTTAATTCTAGCGTTAGATTGCGTTCGGGACACACCACAAATCGATGTGCATTGTGAGTGCCTGCATATGAATGCGCCTCCAAGTTCAATAGGTATGCGCTATGTACGCCAAAACTTGTCAAAACTCCAACGTTGGAGCAACGGTCATAATTGCATGACAATCATTTTCTAGGGTTTTCAAGTCTCCGGCGCACTCGCAATACATGTAGGAGGATTGATGGTGCATCTGATGATTTCTTAATGAATTGTTGGTGCAAATAAAATCATTCTTACAATTTGAAAAAATAAATAGTAGCCTACAAAAGACTTATTCTACTACAGGTTTTGCTTTGTTTGTTTACCATCATTTTATTCGCAAATTGACTTAGTTGACCTTCCATCTTTGTCTAGTTGGTAATTTGGTTTCTTTCACCTTTTTGTTCATTTAAATCTGATCATAGAACTTGTGTACTCTTCAACAAGTGTCCCGGTTGTGTTTTCGTGCAACAGGAACACAAATCATTTGTCTTCCAAGGCTTTTCAAGCATTCACATGTTCAATAGTCTCATTAACTTATATCTTCTCTACGAAGAATTAGATGCTGAATTATTTGACAATAATAAGAGAACACTATGAAGATGGAGAAGAGAAGATTGCGTTCTTTCCTTAAGTTTTAACCTTGTGACATTGACTATGGAGAAGATGAAATCGTTTTTCTTCCACAATGGGAGAGAAGAGGATCGGATATGCTTGTGTTCTTCGACAAGAAGATACCATGGAGGTTGATTTCGTTTCTCTTCTCTTCTTTTTTCGTTTTTGTTTAAATATCTTTTCTAATGTTTTGTAAACTAACGGATGTTTTATTACGACCGTTTATGCTTTTGACGGAAGAGCACTAGTACAAATACCCTCCCTAGACCACGGTTATTTTGTACATGGAAACCCGGTTAAAGAAGCGTGGTTAACGGGAGCGAGGTCCAGACGTTCGGACCACGTTAAACGTCACCGGGGTATTTTTTCGGACCCCGGTTTTTTAATAAACGGGTTAATTTTCGGACCCCGGTTATTATAAAATAACCGTGGTCCGATAATTACCCCGGTTATTTCATAATAACCGGGGTAAAAAAAATACCCCTATAATAACCGGGGTACTTTTCCGAACTCAGGTTTTATAATAACCGGAGTATTTTTCTACTGGTTTTTAAATTTTCAATATCTTCCCCGGTTTCTACATAAAACCGTGATAATTTTTAACCGTAATTTATTATTTTTAATATGAAAATAGATAATTTTGCACTTGCTTAAATTACACAATATATGTTTCGTACATAACCGAAATTATTCATCAGAAAATAAATAATATTAAACTAAAATGCTTAAGCAAAATTATCATGTAATTAATATTTCAAATATATGATCCGAAAGTAACATCAAAAAATAAGCCAAGTTTCTATGTTCTTCGTTTCGAAAGTAGCTTATATATCTTCACAAAAGATAACAAGCACTTTTTACCAATTGTCTCTACACTCTTATGCAATTCATGGAGATGGGCTTTGTCATACGACTCTGGTGAGTCACTCACTAAGATCATTCAAGCATTATGATCTCTAATTGAAGACCCTAATCTAATTCAAGTCTGCTCTTCTTCTTGAGCAGACACTGGTTTAAGAGGAAGAAGTGCAACGGTGCCCTTACTTCTGCTCGAAGATTGCTTTTATTTAGTCCCAGATGAAGACTCGTTCGCTTATCAGCACACCTCCTACAAAAACCATTCATCATATTAGTTTACAACTTATAATAGACTTGCATATACAAAGTTACACTAGTATAAAAAGGTAGAAAAAACAACTTATTACTTAATCTCATGATTAGCAGATCCTGTGTAATGATGAAGCGTCTCAGTCCAACAAGAGGTATGGTTTAGAGCACGAAGGGCTCCATAGACAGCAGCCGCGGCAATGGGTGATGAACGACAAGACAACATGAGATCATAATGCATTATATCACTTTTTGCAAGGAAAAAGGTCATATTCTCAACCTGCACTCACAAAGTCACAATCCAAACAAGGTAAGTTTCATAATAGCAGGAATTTAATAAGACGACTATTCTATTTAAGTTTATCATCATGAGATGTAATCATACTTCATTGTTGGATAGCATAGTTGCTTTGATGAATCAAACTAGGAAAACATAAGGTGTCGCGACAGATTCCATTCTAAGTTTGCTAAAATGGATTTCTTCAGTTCTGGTGGAACGATCCCAAAGATATTGTTGTTGTACAAATCCAAGCTAATTAAATTCTTCAGGTTTCCAAGCTCAGCAGGAATTGTTCCTTGGATATTGTTCTTGTGAAGCTCCCTTAGTTCCCTGGGGTTAAACCAAAAGATAAAATGCATTAAAACAAGGAATCACTATCAATGTAGTGACCTATCTGAACAAATAACTTAACATATGCATGTTTATTGTTACTTTATTCTTTTTAGGATTTTGCCCTCGAGAGCAAAATCCTAAAAAGAATAAAACACGAGGACAAACCGAACAGGCAAACACCGTTGGGCTAATTTCGGAAACCCCAAACCACAAGACATCAACTAAAATTTTCCAAAAAGGAAATTAATACAGGGATAACCGTAAATTGTCCCGGTCTTCAACACCAAAACTCGTCTTCAACTAGAGGACTCAAACATGGAAGAAATTCTACTAAAAAAAATCAGGAAACACATATTTAACAATTAGCTACTCATTTTTCAAAATGATAATAGTTTTCAAAAACATCAGGAAACGCACACATATATAAGCAACCAAAATCAGAAACTATAAGGCATCCAAGTAATAGCAAATGGATCCTACTGATGTTGATTAAAATCATTGCTAGGACAATATCAAATGCATCCTACTCCGGAAGTATTTATAACGGATACGTGATTCAAGACCACTATAAAAAAGTCGTAAGCCTTGATGCAAAAAAAAAAAAAAAACTTCAACTCGGTCTTACATGTCAATTTTCCATGTCTGATGAATTGAGAAAAGCTATCGAGAGAGAGAGAAGAGAGAAAAAATTTTTGTTTCATTGCTTGAAAGTTTCTTACAATTGCACTTACTCAACACAGTTTGTATTTATATGTAGCTAGTATTTACACGTGTAATCAATATGTAACTAGTAGTTACACGTGCAATCAAGTAGTATATTCAACATCCCCCTCAAGTTGGAGGATGATGAAGGATGAAGCATTCTCAACTTGGACAAGAGAAATTCCCTTGTGCAGAAGGAATCACTTTGGTGATGATATCAGCAAGTTGATTGTGAGTGGAAACATAATGAAGCTCAAGTAAACTCTCAATGACCTTGTCTCTTGTAAAATGACAGTCGATTTCAATATGTTTTGTGCATTCGTGGAAGACATGATTTTTTCCTATTTGCAATGTTGAATGACTGTCACTTAAGAGTTTCATTGGTTGAAGGGAAGAAATACCAATATCTTGTAATAAGCACACAACCATGTAATCTCAGCAGCAGCATTGGCCATGACCCTGTATAGAATTCAACAGAATTGCAAGATACAACATATTGTTTCTTGCTCTTCCAACTGATAGGAGATGATCCGAGAAGAATGATAAAGCCACTGACATAGCGACGAGTAACTGGACAGGAAGCCTAATCAGAATCTGAATATGCTTTCAAAGAAGGCTGACCACAACCATTGAGCAAAATTTCATGACCAATTGTTCCTTGCAAATATCGAAGAGTATGTGTTAAAGCCTCCATATGAGTTGTGTGTGGTTGCTGCATAAATTGACTCAATGTTTGCACGTCAAAGCTTAGGTCAGGCCTGGTATTGGTGAGAAAGTTTAATTTGCCAACAAGACACCTGTAGGTTGTAGGATTGGACAGTAATGTGCCATTTTGAGCTGACAATTTGAGATTGACAAGAAGTGGAGTACTAACTGCTTTTGTTGTAGAAAGATTTGCATCTTTGAGCAATTGCATAGTAAACTTCTTTTGGGTAAGAGCAATTCCTGTAGGCAGATTAGTTGCTTCAAAGCCTAAAAAATAATGGAGCAATTCCAAGTCTTTTATGCTGAATTCAGAGTGTTGAAAGGACTTTAGATGAGCAATTGTGGTGGAATCAGATCCGGTAACAAGCAGAGCATCCACATAAACAGCCACTATGGTAGAAAGGAGCCCATTGTGCTGAAGTGAGCTTTTGAATTGTCTTGAGGCCTATTTAAGACCATATAGAGATTTCCTAAGCTTGCAGCTGACAAGAAAGTTGGGATTAGGAATGCCCTCCGGACGGTGCATATACACCTCTTCATGAAGATCCCCATGAAGGAAGGCATTGTTAACATCTAACAAATGCAATTTTCATGACTTAGATGCAACAACAACTATGAGACTTTGAATTGTAGTCATTTTGACAACGGGAGAAAAAGTATCATGATAATATATTCCCTCATGTTGTGTGTACCCTTTGGCCACCAAACGAGCTTTATATCTCTCTAGTGTTCCATCAGTTTTAAGTTTCAACTTATAAACTCACCTACATCCAACAACTTTCTTTCCTGGAGGTAAGTGAACTAGATCCCATGTGGATTTTCCACAAGAGCCTGATACTCTTTATTTATTGTTGTAATCCAATTACTATCTCTGGAAGCTTATTTTTATGAAGAAGGTTCAACAAGAGATGATAATGAAGAAATTAAAGCATAAATAATAAGAAGGTGGTATAGAAAGGGAATGGATCATACTTGGTGATGGAGGAACTAAAGAGGAGTTGTGTGTGCAGACAAAGTCTTGGAGACGAGAAGGTAGCTTGTGAGTTCTTGTGTATCTCCTGAGATTAGGAAAAGGAGGTTGTTGAGAAGATGAAGTTGAAGGAGGTGGAGATATGGTGTGTGGAGTTTCTGGTGAAAAAGAAGAAGGAATTGGAGAAGAAGATGAGGAAACATTTGGTGAAGGTGAATGTGGTGGTAGATTTGTTGTGGATATAGGTGTAAAAATGGAATGTGAATAATTTGTTGCCAAGGATGGTAGTACAGATTCAGAACATGAGAGGTTATGAAAGGGAAAATGATATTCATGAAAAACAACATTTCTATTGTATTGTATAGTTTTATAGGAAATGGTAAGAACCTTATAACCTTTCTTGCCAAAAGGATAACCAATGAAAACACAAGGTATACTTCTTGGTTGAAATTTATCTCTACCTTGAACTATTGTTGTGGTATAATACAAGCAACCAAAAACTCTTAGGTGATCATAACATGGAGCTTTATTAAAATGAAGCTCATAGGGTATTTTGTTGGAAAGAAGGACTGAAGGTCTTCTGTTTATGAGGTAAGTGGCAGTCAAAAGACATACCCCTAGAATTTGAGTGGCAAATTGGATTGAAATAGAAGAGTTCTAGCTACTTCTAACAAATGTTTGTGTTTCCTTTCGACTATCCCATTTTGTTGTGGGGTATAAGGACAAGTTGTTTGATGTACTATTCCTCTGGAATGATAAAATGAAAATAGCATTATGGGAGCAAAATTCCATCTCATTGTCGGTTCTAATTGTCACGGTTACGGGTTCCGTAACCGTGATGGTGTTAGAATTTTTTTTTCCCGGGTTAGAATTCATGTAGAAAATTATCACGGATCCGGAACCCGGAATCATGACGGTTACAGGTTCCGTAACCGTGACTTTATGACGGTTACGAGATCCGTAAATATCGTGCCTTCATGTAGAAAACTATCCCTTTTTTTCCGTAACCAAAATAACAAAAATCAAAGGTCTAGAATCTTTTAAACCCGGAGATGGAGAAGAAGGATATAAGTGGATGTTAAAAACATTTCTCTTCAATTTCTCTTTCAATTCCTCTTTCGATTTATTGGTTGAACATTACATATATCAAACCTTACACAAACACTAAATAGCAATAGGAACCGCAAACAACGGCTTAGCTTTCTGCAAAGTGAACCCAAACTTCTCCTCATTATCCGGAATCGACCCATCCACACCCTTCCAGTCAAACCCATGAAGCAACGATCCCAAAACCAAGTGCAACATCCGGTTACCCAAAGGCAAACCGGGACAAATCCTCCGACCCGCTCCAAACGGCACAAACTCAAAATCCCGGCCCTTATAATCCAACTCCGAGTCAATAAACCGGTCGGGTTCAAACTCCTCGGCATTCTTCCACACACTTTCGTCTCTTCCCATGGCCCACACGTTCACGAACACTTGCGAATTCTTCGGGACCGTATAGCCGTTTAGTTCGGCGTCCACGTGGACTGTACGGGGAACTAAGAAGGGAACCGGTGGGTGTAGCCGGAGAGTTTCCTTAATCACCGCCTGAAGATACGGAAGTCGTGCGCTGTCGGATTCTTCTACTGAGTTGCCTCCGCCAACCACTGACCGGACCTCCGCCTGAGCTCTCTGGAGTTTGGTTGGGTGGCGGAGAAGCTCCGTCATCGTCCATTCTATTGTGCTGGAGGTTGTGTCGGTTCCTGCTCCGATGAGATCCTGCACGTTACATATGGACTTTGATTCATTTTCATTCTGTATCCGATTCCGGAGTTTAAATTAAACGGGCCTTAGCGTAGTAGAGTAAAAACTTTAAATTTGTTTCTTTTGTTATTTTATATTCTAGATTTTTAGGCAAATTTTTTCATAAAATATTACGGATATTTAAATTTAATTATCTTAATATAAATAAATTTAAGTAAAGTTATTTATGTTAAATTTAATAATTTAGACTATAAAGTTAAGATAACAAATTTGATAGAATATTTATGGCATTAATAAATAATTATATATGCTATAAAATTTTGAAACAAAAAATTATTCAATGTAATATAATAAAATTTTAATCAATTATCTTTTTCTATTTTCATTTACTCTAAATTTTATATTATTATTTATGAAAATACTATAAATATGTAAAATTAAATATTTTAAATACAAATATTTTTATTTTTTTTTACCAATCATATATGTTCAAGACCAAACTTCAGTCCTTGTAGTCAAATCAATGAAAGTCCATGCTACATTTTATCTTGATAAGATTTGGCAGAATATCAGTTTCAATTGTCTTGACTGAATACTCATACATTCAAAAAAGACGGCCATGATATAATTGAAGATTTTTCCAGGTTTTTATATTTATAAACCTTAACTTTCAATTAAAAAAAAGTAACAAACTATGTATCTATTATATATAATATCTAAAAATATATAGTTATGTCACGATGGTGACATAGTCTATATATCTTTATTTTAATAATGAACAAGTTACGTTATTTTTATTCATTTAAATTAAATTTTAATATATATATATATATATATATATATATATAACAACACAAATGATTAATTATTAAAAACTTTTTTTTTTAATATATTTTTCATCATCAGTTTATGATATAAATATTTTGAAACTGAACTAAAAGTCATTAGGAGATTTGAATGGTTATCCCTAGTAGACATAGTCGCAAACCTAAACCATAGGGACATGGGTCGCAAATCTAAACCTACGATTTAGGTTTGCGAATCGGCGGTTTGGTCGGCAGTTTAGCCGGTTTATTATAAAAGAAATTGAAAAACTGGACCAAATTGAACCAAACCGACGGTTTGATCTCCAAACCGCCGGTTTGACTCTTTTTTTTAAAAAAAAAAATAACCAAACCGCTGGTTTAACCGTCGGTTTAGGTTTAACCAAACCGACAAACCTAAACGGCCGGTTTAACACAGGGCTTATTTTTAGTCAACTGGTTGAATATGTATCGGTGTGGGAACTCCGTAACTAAATCAAACAAAACCACAAATAATCAAATTAAATCTAAAACCTAAAACCGATTTTTATGATATAAATATAGTTTCATTTGTGAATAAATAAAATAAAAAAAAATTAATTATAAAAGTATTTTAGAATAAATAAATTTATTATTAAAAGATGTTAATTTCATAAATTTATTATTAAAAATATTAACTTTATGAAATTAATAATTATAATTTTTTAATAATTTATGAAATTTAGTGGATTATTAAAAAAAATTTGAAGTGAATACAGTTTGAATAGTAAATAAATAAAATAAACAAAAATAATCAAATTATAAAATTACCAGCAAAAGATGGCGAATATCATGCAGGTAAAAGCCGCTATCTTTATCATGAGCAATATTGATGAGAGCATCCAAGACGTCCTTCTCCTCAGCAGAATCACCATTGTTACCTCTCATCTTCAACCTCTCCTCTGTAATGTCATCGAAGATCTTATACAGCTTGCCCATGTGTATCCCCATTCGTTTCCGACAGCCCTGAGGATCAGCGAACTTAAGAATGGGGTAAAAGTCGGCGACGTTGGTTGCGCCGCCTTCCTCCATCATCCCCCAAACCAGTTTCTTCATTTCGCTGGCTTTCTCCGACCTCGGATCCGCCATGTCCATGGAGAAGATGGTGTTCGTCAAGAAGTTCAGTGACATTGTAAATGCTGCTTCCCCTATGTTCACTGCCTTTCCTTCTTCACTACAATCCTGTACATCCATGTAACAATATATTGAAAAACTGTGAGAAAACTTAAGAATATATGTAAATACTAGTCTTAAAATGTAATTTGAGAAAATTAGAATTTTCAAATGGTGTCCCGTATTTTAGACTTTTTCAGGTTACGTACAAAATTTCGGTTTTTGGATTGATCATACGAGGGTATAAGTTTTCGGATTGTTATCTTATGCACGGTAAAAGGTATAATCCAAAAAATTAAAAAGTTCGGGATACTTCAGAAATTGAAAAGTATTTGGAGAAAATCCTAAAAAAATCTAAAGTCAAGGGGCGTTATTCGAAATTTCCTCAAAATAGAAATTCTATGTTCTAAACCAAAGAAAAAGTTCCCAAAAAGCCTCAACAGATTTGCTATCTTGTCCTTTTTGCGCATTTGAGTAGATGTGTATCTAGACCCGTTCAAATCCGGGCAGTCCGGCCGGGCCGAAAAGTTCGGCCCGCAGGGCTGGATCCGGACAAGGCATTAGGCCCGACTTCAAAAAAATAAAAAATAGAAAAATAAATATATTATAGTATAATTATTATAAATATTAAGTATTAAAATAAAACATCTAGTATAATTATAATAAATCTAATATATTTTACATAAAATAATATGTTAAATATAATTTATTTTTAAAAAAATCAAATTAAAAATATTTTTTAATAATATTTTTTTAAAATTGAAAAACGGGACCGCGAGCCCGTCCGAGCCGGGTACTTTACTCATCCCAGGCCCGTAGCCGGCCTAGCCCGGCCCGAGTCCGGCTAAACGAGCTCAATATTTTATAAAGCCCGGGCCGAACTCGGCCCCGGTCCGAATATGTACAGGTGTATGTGTATCCTAGTAAAATGTACAAGTATCTAGCAAATCGATTAAAAAAATCTTATCTTTTTATAAATGCAATCATTTTGTCATATAAAATCTATATTTTGAATGCAATCATTAAAGTTAAAGTTGTATTCTTTAACTTTAGTTTATTATCTTATCTTTAGTTGATAGCTGGTGTTTTAAATGGGGACACTCATTTTGTTTTATAATAAAATAGAGAAAATTTGCTATCTTGAAGTTGCATTTATTGAATATTTTTATTCATTCAATAACTGTATTATTGAAAAAAGAAAGATGAAAGTTATTTAAATATTATATCTCCTATAAAAATTCAATTTTTTTTATTATAAATATATGAAAAAGACGGTTTTTTATACATTTACTAAAATATTATAAATTAATAATCAGTAATAAAAACTGTGTAAAGTTACCTTTAAAATATAGATGACTAAAATATTTTATAAATGCAATATCATAACATGATGCATCAAAAAAACTACTTAGATTAACATATAATTAAGATGTAATTAGTGTAGAGCTAAATCCTGATTACCTTAATATAATCAAGGAGTTGCTGCACTTTCATGCGACGAATCTCACGGCTAGCATCAAGCCTACTATTATTAAACACGTGTGTGACACAGATCTTTCGGAGCATTCGCCACCTGTCATTGGACGACAACCCAACAACCGACGATTTATTATGATCAAACGCCGAGTGAGAATCAAACAGAGCCCTATTCGAGAAAACGGCGTCGTATGTCAAGAGCACAAGCTTCGCAGCAACTGCCGACGAAACAACAACCGTCGTTCTAGTGCCGAGCCGCAACGAAAGAATATCTCCGTATGACTTGGCGAGTTTTGCAAGTGACACGTGGGGCTTGGGACCCACGCTGAAGAGGTTTCCGACGATCGGGTACGGGATTGGCCCGGGTGGGAGACGGTTGCGGCTGAACCGGGTTTGCTTGAAAATTGAGAAGAGAAAGGCTATTGATAGCCATGTGAGGAGAATTTGAAGAAGAATACTCCATGGAAGCATTGTGATTGATGTGATAATTGTGTGTGTTAGCTTTCGTCTTGGGCTAGATTTTTATACATAGATATGGAAATGCGAATGGTTTGGCATACTGAGTCTGTCATGTTTGATTTATATGAATATTATAGAACACCAAGTTGGAATATATTACGGAAATTTCGGTTGGTACCCTGTGGTATGGGGTATTTCGAATTATACCCATAACTTTTTTTTCAAGTTCGGTTCGTACACTCAGTTTTCACATGATTTCGGACTTTGTCCAACTGTTAATAAATTCGTTAACATTAATATTTTCTATTAAAAATTTAAGAGAGAGGAAATTGAAAAGATATTAAAAGCAAAAGAAAATTGAAAAGAAATATAAAAAATGAAATGTATCAAATATGTTTCTTATATACGAAATTGTAAATTTTTGATACAATCTAGGAATTTCTTATAATTCGGGATTTAATTTTGCTATTATTTTTTTTAATTTTATTTTTTTTTATTTTTTAATAGAGAACGTTAATGTTAGAGATTTTATGTTCATTTATTTTTTATTTTTGTATAAAAAATTACAATCTCAAAAGTTATAAATATATTTGATAGGTTTTATTTTTTTTTTATTGCTTTTCAATTTCCTTTTGTTTTTTTTTTAATTTCTTATTAATTTCCTTTCCCTTAATTATGTAAAAAATGTTAATATTAACGATTTTTTTTTACGGTGGGGCAAATTTCGAAATTATGTGAAAACTGAGGGGTACCAACCGAACTTGAAAAAAATCATGAGCAAAATCCGAAATAATCCTATACCGCAGGTACCAACCGGAATTTCCCAATATTTTATTAGTTTTTGTCATACGCAAGTGTCTAGCAAGGTCCACAAAAATATCTTTCAAATGAAAACTCTTGCGTCTAGCAAAGTCCCCAAAAATACCTTTCAAATGAAAACCAGAAATTATTAGTTTGACAATTTTTAATTAATTTTTAAATTAGTTTATTCTATTTTGTAATGATATAATATATTAGGTATATAGACTTTTTTAGCCGAAAATCATGTTTATAATCTAAGTTATGATAAATAAATAAATAAATAAATAAATAAATAAGATGTATATAGACTTTTTCGCCAAAATTCATGTTTGTAATCTAAGTTATGATGAATAAATAAATAAAAGAGTTAAATTTGTGTAGTATATGTCATGTTCTATTTAATTTTTTTAAATCATTGTTCGTTTTAGTCTGAAATTTTTGTATAAACTTGATGTAAAAAAAAAATTATTTTTATTTTTTTAGTTTCTTAAATGTATTTTGCAGATTATTTGACATCAACCTCGAACAAACACGTATATTTCCTTTAATCAAATCCTAATTTCGTGTATGAAGTGCGAAATTAGTGTTCAAATAATTTCGTACTTTTTTAATAAACATCAAATATTTATTCATTTATTCATAATGTTATATTCTTTTCGATTTTTGGTTAGAATAGAAAGGTTACCTTCGTCCATAATTTAATAGACCAGGGACGAATGTAACATGCAAATTTTAGGCAAGTTAAATCTTAACTTAAACAACAAACAATATTCATTTTCGTGGGTAAAAAACTTCTAGATTGAAAAAGAAAAGTGAAAGATTTTATTATATATTATAATATATTAAAAGGGATAATAACGAAAATTTTATCCTTCAAATTCTCATAAATAATTTTTTGACTATATATGAATAGACTAACTCTCAATTAATATAAAGTTACATTCATAAACTATTATATACAATTTTTAGATTTTTAGATCTAAATATAATATTAAATTTGTTCAAAACTTTTTTATTTATTGTTAGTTTATAACTAAATTAAAGTCTTCATGCAATAAAAAATACATTTGATTTATATAATTAATATAAAGCATATATATTAGTCAATTATTTTAAAGTATGAAAATAAATAAGGCGTAAAAAATTACCAATTAGGAATCGAAAAATGTCTAAATATCGGTGCAAATTATCCAAGACAAATCACTCCATCCCTTCCATCAAATGTGGACACATAATTAAATATAAAAATTAAATATAAACTTTGTATCATATTAAGAAAATTTATTATATTAAATAATTATAAATTAGTTCATATATTAATAAAAATTATTATATCCACCAACTCATTATTTCGAGCTTAAGTTACATAATAAATTCACCTAATTATAAATAATTGCATGACATTAAATTTGTCAAAGCACGTTGAAAGCTGAGTGTAAAACAATTAATGAGAAACCTGTAAAGCTTTGAAAATTCAGGGTTTCGGGCAACTATTAATAAAAATAATATTTATTTATATATTTATCCTACCTATACATTAACTATTTAATTGAGTTCACGTCCAAATTACACCAATATTGACCTCAATTATACTAAATTGTAGTTATTTATTTAATGGGTTGATATTCTATGGACTTTTTTGAGAGTTTATTGGAGTTGAATAAGAAATCGAAACTTATTAATAATTAAATTTAATGTTTATTGGGTAAGTGAAATTAAATAGAGATTTACCTTGCCTAACAAGTCTTTTTACCACGATTTATTCATAGTAAATTCCTTTAATTTCAACCTGTTTTTTTTATATAAAAATAAGTATAACATGATAATCAACTTTCTAGGTACCAAAGCATTAGTACTATAGTGGCCAATGCTGAATTATTCTAACAAACATGGTCCACTTAATACACTGAACATGATTAAACAACAATAATATAGTGCTATCGTAGCAGAAGACCGGACTATTATGCTTGTATGAGCAAAAATAAAACGCCAGATTAGACCTTACTTGTCACGAAGTCGCTGTTCGTGGCTTCCCATATGGTGGTTCCATCACAGGTGCAGAGCTTCTTGTAGTTCTCACCAACACCAGCGCTCCTAGCAATCACAGCTGCGGCAAGACCCGAGTCTGACCTGTCTAATGTGTTGTATACTGCTATGGAGCGTCCGATCAAGTCTCCAATTTTCAAGTTCTGCTTGACACCAGAGTAAAAGGCCTCGCCTTTTTCATTGGCATCTAATGTTCCCAGGTCACCAACTGACTGAACGAACAACCAATGATTGTCATTATAATTTTTTTTTTGGTATAGCTACAAATATTTTGATGAGAGTATATGAAACCAATGCCATAGGTGGTGATCGGAAAACGCTGATCAACACATCCTTTATTTGCTCACAATTGTAATGTCTGTCATACGTTCTTAGTTCTTGGGAAAGCATAGACTTTAATCTTTAGTAAAAACTAAGTGCATTCATGGATTTTATCACATACGGGTAATAAAGCGGCACATTTTCCTTATTTCCTTGCTCCCAATTAGGCTATGTTCATTGAAGGTTTACAATGTTTTGTAGGTTTCTAGAAACCTAGCTAGTTGTGTTTGAAAAAAGGTAGGTTCCTTAGAAGGCAGAGATTTTGGTAGGTTTTCGGAATGAAAATGAAAACATGGGTTGGATAGGCTCTTGTAGGTTCCTATAGAGCATGGCAAAAATTTCAACAAATGCCCCACCATAGCCCTCCTCCTTTTTGATTGATGTTCTTACCACAAAAATCTTCAAAATGTCACTCACTTAACTAGGTTTTTGAAATTAGAAAAATCCTCAAACAACATCCTAATAACCTCTTTTTACAAAGAATAGCCTTATAATAATGTTGTTAACTTTCAAAAGTGTGCATGCTTCCTAGATGTGAACAGAACAACAAGTTATGCGGGTATTATGAGTCATAAGTTAAAACTATATCTTTGCAAGAGCTTAATGAGAAGCATACCTGTATTTCAGATCCTTGTTTCACTGGGTTATATACTTTCCCAGTGCTGGCCGCGCCCCTCGTCAGGTCACCAAATTCATTTATGGTCCAACCGTGTTTTTTTCCAGGTGACAACCCACTGAAATTGGCTTCTATCCTAGCCAACTCCATACTCACCTGAGCCAATCGAACTACTCCAAAGACTTCAGGACCCTTAAATTCAGCAACAGCAGCAGAGATCAGAAAATCTGCACCCATCATCAGTATCAACTGAACTGTAAGCACAAAGCTAATAAGAAAAACGTCAAGACAGAGTTCAGAAAGCCCGTTTTAAGCCTTTTGTCGCAAAAACAAACACTTTTGTAGATTGACACAGTCAATCTTATAGTGTGTTTAGGAAAAACCATCAAAAGCAGAGATTGCATTAATTATAGAGAATTCAAACATTGGCACTATAATTTTCTCACATTCAACAATCTAGAAGGCAAGGCAGGCTCAAACAGATTTTGACAGCAAAAGACTTGACGCTCGAAACAGTGCTTACAGGAATAGTTGGTTGTGTCTAGACAAGCCATCTCAATTTTTTATACTTCATCACGCAAATCTTTCTAAACCACGTTATTATCATTATATGCTTAACAATCGGAGTTGAAGGAGAAGATGTGGTGTTCAAAAGGTTAGATTAACCAGGGGGAAGAAAGATACTAGTCAAACCAGGATAATAAGGAGATCAATCTGAAGAGAAATTTCATCCCCAAGGCACCATGTTAGCAATACCATTATGCCAACAATTGTTATTTCTAACTTCTAAGCATATATTTTCCTACCACGAGGTGGTTCATATGTAGCACGGAAACTCCAAAGGGGCAGCAGTGTTTCCATTTCTGTTTCATCGGGAAACTCGGAAACACGGATACACGGAAAGTATTAAGGTGAAGATTTGCTTAAAAAGGGTCAATCAGCAAAATCAGACACATGTTCAATCTCAAATGAACAGATATTTAATCTGGATAAAATTATCAAAGAGAAGAAATTCTTCACCACAGCTGTATCTGACCTTCAGGTACACCTTGGCCAATAAGTCGAGCTTTACGTCCTGTTTGCTCCAAAGCTTCTTCAAGTGATTTCACGGGTGTTGACCCAAGAATCCTCACCACCTGATTAGCTAAGTCCACTTCAATGTTCTTGACTCCTAATTATATTCATATAAAGCAAGAATCATAATTACTGAAAGATGGACATTGGCAAAGTTTTTTCAAGTTAGTTGACCAAGTATCGGATGTTTACCTTTAATAGTTTCTAGCTTACTCTTGACAGATTTAACACAGCCTTCGCATTTCATATCCACCATGAACTCGGTCTGTTGCAAGAACAAATAATCACTTAAATTCACATGAAAAAACAAGATGCCGACTTAACACAATTAAATATGAACAAACCTAACTCGTATTCCACTGTTGACACTAAGTATAAATGTGTACGAGGAAGGTATCAAGTTTCATATCAATATTATAAGAGACTAGCTAATGTGAATTGCCTTGTTCATTAGAAAGCAAATACGGTAATTAACAAAAATGAAGACAATGATTTGCTCTTATGGAGAACTAGTTGGTAGATTGGCTTCAAAGCAAAGAAACAATGATCTTCTTCATAAGATAATCTGTATAAGGTTTTCTGCAGCATTCTTTCCTGGCAATAAGCCAAAAAAAACTACCTCCTTGAACGGTTATATTACAAATGTCATTCAAAAGCTGCAAATTAGACAGGGCAATCAATCGCAGATCCCTAAAAAAACCATTCTCACTTTTCAGGTATTTTCTCGATTGAAGTCAACGAATCAAGACTGAAATAGAAAGTTCAAGCAATTGGACTAAGTTTCTCATGGAAAACGCAATTAGTAAAGCAAAGGAACTCACCAATAACTCAGGCAACGTTACATCTTCCTGCGAAAACAAATAATTCAAAACCGAAAGCAAAGTTAGAACACTGGTCGATTGAAAATAGACAAACATAAGATTTGAATCAACGACCTGAAAGGTAGTAAGCTTCTGAGTATCCATGTGAAGTGCAGAAACCGGAGAGATGAAGCTGGTCGATAAACCAAATCTACTTGCACCGACAGTCTGAGTAGGTCGGAGGAATCGAAGGTCTGGAGACTTCGAGGATGATGATGAGGAAGAGGAAGAGGAAGAGAAAGAAAAGGTAGGTGGGAGAGCAGTGGCTACAATGGCCGCCACAGAGGTAGAAGCGACGGACCTTAACAATTTCATATTTGACTGAATTTCCTTATATTCTCCCCCATTTTCTTTATAGCTTCAAATCGATTACTCTCATGCTCGTCGTTGTAGGCCGTTCTTTTCTAACCACAATAACTGTATCAAAATTGCATTTTTACTCTTTTAAAGTTTCTTCTTTTAAAGTGGATGAATAAATTAGTATATTTGAGTTTGGAGTATCAAAAATAATGTGTTTGATAACATTTTGGTTATTTTCAAGTAATCAGATTTTGTGAAGAAATTCGCCTGGGAAGACTTTTTTTATGATATAAATAAATTAGCCCCTTCAAAGAATAGTTAAAAATTTAGGTTTGAATTGATTTAGGGGTTTAGTCCAACAAAAATGTTTACTTTTAGGTTTGTTACATGAATCTAACATTGATATGTTAAACCCCTAGGTCAAGTCAATGTTCCGTTTATAAATAGCCCAGTATACTGTTATTTTAGCCGAAGGATGACATGTTCAATTCGGCCCATTTATTAACGAGCTGAATCCGAGTTGACTCGAGCTCAAAGTTTATACAAAATTTAAAATGTGCTCATATTCAGTTCATTTAGAAAGTGAATGAGTTTGAGTCAAGCTTTTTCTAAGCCGAGTTGTAAAGGTTAAGTCCGAATAGCTCGACTAATATAATACTTTGTATAGTATTATTTCCGCTGAAAGAGCCGAGCTTACTAGAAGGAGTCAAGCACTGACATGCTCCACTCGGCTCGTTTATGAACAAGTCGAATCCGAACGGAGCCTAAATTTTAGACATCCTTAAAATGTGTTTATATTCGGCTCATTTAAAAAAATGAAAGAGCTCAAACGAATTTTTAATGAGCCGAACCCGGATAACTCATCTCATATAAGAGCCCGGCTTTGTCTTTGTCCAGTATTTAGAAGTCCACGGAGCATGGAGGGAAACCGGTCTTGTGTGAGACAAATGCTTATAACAATTTCAGGAAGCAAGATTTTTTGAACCACACTTGATGTGCTAATACACTAAATAACTTTTGAGCAAATTATCTCAACATTGTCCAAACCAGAAGTTCAACAAACTATACTGTTGTATAATCTGTTCTACATGAATAAGTTAGTGTCATTAAGAATGAACTTGAAACTATTTCCAACGTTGTCACAATACAATTGGTTCTGTTGTCCTGCAAACTCTGCAATGAGATATTGTGTGTTCAAACTTAAGCCCTCTAAATTATACCAAGCAAGAAGAATGTAATTAATACCTTGGAACTTTCTACACTATCAATAATCCAACAAATGCAAATCATCCAAATCCAGGAGGCACGTCGTCGTCGCTTCCATCAGAAAGCTCTTTAGGAGGATTGGGATGTCCATCTTTATCCGACTGCAAAGGGGCATGACTAGACTCGCCGACCTCCATATGTTGTATATCACCATTACCAGGATGATGTGATTCCTTAACCGGCTGCTCATCATGAGCATGACTATGACCATTGATGATTGTGGAATCCTTGAACTGTTCATCGGAAATTTGGGTAGGAACATTGTTGTGTGTAATGTCCTGAATTGGTAGTACATGGGATGAAGCAGCAGCTTGATCATCTGTTTTTGGAGGAGGGTTTAGTTTATCGTACACAGATTGTACGGCTTCTGTTATTTCGGACTTCATACCATCAGCTGATCTTATTATTTCCCACAAGCCATCTGAGATTTGAGACATTACCTTTTCCCTGGACACCAAGTTGCCAATAATTAGAGCATAACCATGGAATAAAGACTTGGAACACATGAAGATCCAGAGGAAAACACAGCACAGATGAATATAAAAAGCAGTTTAAGCTGAGAATCAGTTTCAAAGTTCACACTTAGTTGTTGATATGTTTCTAATACACCCTAATTCGTTCCAACTGTTAACGCCCTTTCCCTGACACAAAGAAAAAGGGTCATACAAAATAGTCCGATTGGGAAGTGATGCCTAACTATCTAGGACAGAACCTAGCTGTGCTTCGGTACAAAGTTTGCAGCCTGTTTTCAACTTTTTTTTTTTGGCTTTCCCTTTCAAATACAAAAAACAAGTTTCTGCTGAAAGTATGTATAACATGGCATAGCAAAAACAGAACAGAAACACGTAAACTGATCAAAGGTAATGAAAGTTCTACAGATACTGTTAGTAGTAGACTAGTAATCCAATTGTACACATCTACCTGCCCCAGTATCCCATCTTTTTTATTTTTGTATATAGCACATAAGTAACATGAAGTGAAACAAATGTTTTGTTTCTATAAGGGAAATCTCCAGATTAAGACAAATACAAGTTCAAGAGGACTGCAGATTTCAATATAAAGAACCTATTAAGATTAACAATTGCTGTTGTTGAGGAATCTACAACAGATAGAAACCTCACTTGACCTCATCATGAATGATGTCACTAAGTTCCCTTGGTTTCATAGTTTCAGCACCTGGACGATTGAGTGCTGCGGATTGTTTCACCACTTCAGTGATACTATTACGCAGTTCCTCCTGCAACAACCCAAGGATTTCCAAACAGTTCAATTTATATAGTACCTCTGACAAACTACAAAGATGCAATCTTGACATGTAGGTGTATTATAGAACTCTCAGTTATGAGTTTACTTGCAAATTGATCTTTTTAATTAGACCCTCGTATTTCTCATAAATAACTAGGTATCCGCCATTATCCACCCTCCATTCCCCCACAATCCATCATATACGAACAGCAAAGAAACAGCAAATTCTTGTGGGCACTGGACATAGTGAAGTCATGAAGGGATTTCTATTTTCTCCCACTCTCACCCCTTAACAATTACTGCAAATCCTAATATAGCCTCAAACGTTGGTATTCTGTTATGCAATGCTTCATTTGGAACCTTGCGTGATTTCAAAATCTTCTTAACTTCCTGACAGTTCTTGTAGGTTACAAGAGAAACGATATTGCAGAGGAAGACAACATCTGCTACTGAAGAAGAAAGATATACAAGATGAGAAACTTGGGGAGAGATCACCTATGCACAGTGTTACTGCCAACATTGAAAGTACATGATTTGCACCAAAATGGATTTTTTTTTCCCCAAAAAATTACCTTGATGATAATATCCAAAAGCAAGTTTCTCAGTCTGAATAACACTAACCTAGTGTAAGTATGCCTACATTGCTAACTGCTAGCACTAACCTAATCATGTAAATTCAGAAATCCAACCTTCACTAAAGTGAACAAGTTAAGGATAGAAGCAAATGATTCAATTGAAAGCATCTAATGTCTAGACAGGGGTAACCAAAACTAAATAAAAGCTGCAATTGGTAAATCGAACGCCTAGCTAGCTACTAATAGATTCAATTGCAAAAGCATTGCTCATCCGAGCTCACGGAATTCTTTCTATGCTATATTCCTACCGAGAAAGCAAAACGAAATGGAGCAGAATTTAGGGCTCAAACCAAAAACAGAAAGCATAGAACCACACGAAATCATACAAAGGTAAACCCATTGCCACTCACGCAAACACTTCTCTATTTTGTTTTTCACCTTACCAGCTCATTCGGCAAGAGAAATTAAGGAATCAGAAAAAGTACTCAAACCATAAGATACGAGAAATAGAAAGGAATGGAAAGTACATTATCTTTGAGCTTGCGAATGATTTTGAGACGAAGCTTATCAAAATCACCATCGTCCTTGAGCTTGGATACGACTTCTTCCGCCGTGACCTCCCTGACTCCGGCCATCGGAAAATTAGGTTTTACGCCGTCCCAGAGCCAGGCAAGGTTAATCGAATGTGTGAAGTATTATTATATACACACTGTTTATCTGAAACGATATCATACACATTATTTTCAAAGGCCATTTACGGATTAAAAAGTTTTCTTATTCTATAAGCTACTTATATTTCGAGCTTCACAAAGAAATAACATTTCATACAAAAATAATTATAGCTTACAAGTTTTAACAGAACTCTTGGTATCCTATGTATTTAGGACATTTAATACAAATATAGTTTTAACTGAATTGTTAGTGTCCTATGTATACAGGACACCTCCAAAAATAGGCGTATGCCACTTTAATGCAGCGAGCACACGGTATTCTTTAGTAAAAGGCGAAAGAATAGTTCGCTTTGTGCTCACTGCGTGGCTGCGTGATTTGTTATCTCCAAGCCAGCTCCCTTTTATAAGGCTTTTTTGAGTGCCGCATATTGTGACTATCCGATGTGGGAAGCCTGTGAATGCAACAGCACTCCCAAAAGTAAACAACACTTTCCGAGCTCCATTTTATGAACATTGTTGAGTGTCCTTCGTGTAGTAACAATTACAAATTTATATCTATTATTCATTATATTACTTAAAGAATAGTTTTTCCAGCTTCTTCAGATCGAAGAAACGATTCATTACAATCACCAGTCAACGTCGCACTTCATCATCAATTCAGAATTATTTTGCAGAATTTTGAAAACGAACTCTCAAATATCACAAAATGTCAGCTAATTTGAACATGAAAGTGCCGAAAATTCATCGTAGCTCTGCAACTAATTGGCAATTCATGAGTCAATAACAAGCACTCAAAGCAGCAACATGGTCGAAATCTTCCATAGATAATTCTAGATCTAGCAGTTTGATTGTACCAATAACCCTGCTGAGAGAACTTACAAATATCCCTTCATATCTGGCCCAGAAACATCATGGCTAAGAATATTGCAACAGATATTGTGGTACACAGATAACAACAACCTGAAAATAGTCGAGGGTTGCATATCCACCAACAGTGGTTCTCGCATTGTGACGGACCACCGATGAAGCTATGATCAATGGGTTGCAGGTTAATGAAAATTGCAGCTTCGAATGACTATGCTGCGTAGACTCTGAAGAGAAAAATAATGCGTTTCACGTTGCAAAAAAATACACCTGACAATTCTTGTTCAATGGGGCTCCTCTTGCAAGAGTGCTTATGGTCACTGATGGACGACCTGCAAATCATTTACTTTACAAGTTAAATAACAGCAACTTTTGTACCTGTGTGTATTTATAAAGGTAATCTAAATTTGAAAAGTAATGTGTTAGCCTTGTATATAATATGGAGTATTACTCTATCTATTGTTAACCGATTTTAGGGCGGAAAGGTGTGATCTTCTCTCGAAAATTAAAGTCGAAGATGTTCCGAATACTAACAAAAAGACGAAAATTCCCTCAGCACATCTAGAGGATTGAGTAATCTTCATTTCATTTTAATTTTGTAAACGAAGTGAATCAAAAATTACCCATTTTTTCCAACAAATTGTTCCCAAATCACAGCAGCAGTAGTACAATATAGGACACTTGCCCAATATCTCTCGACAGAGTGAATCAACCCAGACATTACCGTTGCATTAACAATACGTTCTTAATTAACAAAAGAAGCAACTAAAATTGTAAAAATTATAATAATCGATAGGTCTAATTTCGATAGTTCCCAACCGTTTTTATATTCATTGAATGTCCAGAACTTCTCTCCACTTCATGAATTTTTGTTCTTTCAATTGAACACATCAATCCGTGGCCAATTTACAGAATTTTGAATGTGAACTCAAACATACGAGGTGATCCACACGCTATTAACCTCACAGCAATGCAACATCATTTTGCCCAACAATGTCAGTGCAGTCACGACGGATCACTCGTTTGTAGTCATGCTGTCAGGCTAGATATAGACACTCGGAATAGCAACGTGATCAAAATATGCCATAGATCAAATTCTAGATCTAGTAATTTGATTGTAACAATGACCTTGCTAAGAAGATTTACAAATATCCCCTCAAATCCGATCCAAAAACGTCACGAGCTAAGAATCGAACATAAAGGAGCGCTGGACCATTCACTGGATTAGTTCATGTACAGAGTTTCGTTCCAACACCTTTGCCAAATGAAAATTGTTACAGACATTATGGTACAAAGATGGCAACAACCTGAAAACAGTTGAGGGTTGCATATCCACCAACAATGGCTCGCGCATAGCGACCACCAGTGAAGCTATAACTCGGTTGCAGGTTACGGATAATGTACCTTCTAATGAGTATGCAAAGTAGACACCATGAAGAGACAAATAATGCACTTCATGTTGCAGAAAAATACATCTGACAGTTTTTGTTTAATGGCGACTCCTCTTGCGAGTGTGCTTGGGGTCACTGAGAGATGACCTGCAAATCATTTATCGTCGAAATAAATAACAGAAAGTTTATGGATTTGGTTGCTTTAAAAGTTCATTAATCATCCTTGTAATTATAAAGCTTGGACGAAGAAAATTAGCATTGCCCCTTTTGATTTTTTTCAGCCTTACTGAATGGAAAACCTTTAGGAAAAAATAGAATCAGTAAACATTAAACACAATCAACTTACGCATCCTCGTCGTCCTCCTTACTAGCCTGCTTTCCTCTCGATGCGGAACCAGACTGTAAAAGATAGCAAAAACAAAAGCGGTTTAGTGACAGCTGCCAAAAACTAGGATTCAGTTGGAAGAGATTTCATATATAGTAATCAAAACAGCAGTACAATTTAAGAACGGAGATGTTATGCTGGATCTTTGCAAGGAAAACGTAACAATTCTAGTAGTATAAAGAGGGAGATAAAGTTTAACTCGTGAATCGGCAATGTGTTTCCGCTAGAGATCATAAATTCTACCATGCACATTTGATGACATGATGAGTATGGTGTGTATATATATATATATATATATATATATATATATATATATATATATATATATATATATATATATATATATATATATATATAGAATTTGGATCATATAAGAAGGGGTTTTAGGGTCCAAAGTGACAAAGACTCACAACCCTCAATCAAAATAATGATTTGTCCAAATTGATTAACACTTGTCATATACTTGGAACAAAAGTTCAGTTGAACAATTGAACATATAAATTAACATTTGAAAAATCAGTTATACAGTTGAACAATTTCGAATATAGTTGAACAATTGATCGTATAATCGAACAATTTCGACATATTCGAACAATCACGAATGTAGTTGAACAAATACATGTTATATTTAAACAAGTTTTACTTTATTCAATGGTTGTGTATCTTTCTACTTTCAACCCTAACACCCCTTTCCACTTGAATCTAACAACACACATGTATATATATAGAAGGCATCTAATTCAAAATATCAAATTGCACTATCACTTCATATTTCGTACTCTCATATCATGGATAACAGGTTGTGATCTAAAAGTCTTCAACAGATCAAAATATTAGATTCAGTTGGCAAAATCAACAAAGATATGTCTCAGCCTCTCAACAACCCATAAATTAGAAATACCAATTTACATTGGATGTTTGCAAGAATACCTGTACAATAATCCGTACAGAGAACATTATAGCAATGATCCTTTCGTTCTATTAGAATGCGTAAGGAAAAGACAGATTTTGTTTTTTATAAGCTCCATTTTCACTGCCCTGTATTCTGGTATAGACATTTTCAAGGCCCTCAACACTCAGCAGTGTGAACATGTAGAGACAGGAAGATAGAAAGGACTGTAGGATAAAGAGGATGAAGGACAGGCAGATGGTAGGGGTCTGGATAGGGTTGGGTGTTACTATTAGCAATGGTGTGGGCCATGTTTATCAAGACAGTTCATTGGTGTCCATAATCAACAGCATCAACTGTTTTCATAAGATTATAATTTTCATCATCGCTGTCCATAGTCAGCAGTATAAATCTGCTTCTATAAGATTTTAACTTTCAAACATTCTTCGAAAATGCATTTATAAGGGTACGAGGTCCATCGATTTCGTTCTTTTAATGACTTTATAAAAGCAATAGATATAAAAGGAAAAAGAACAAGGTCAACTAACAGGGTTGCTTTGTCTATTAGTGCTTCCATTGTGAGCCTCCACGTAATCTTCATAGGACTGCAAGTAGAATACCCACCGTATAAGTTTTAAGTTCAGAGCAATTGCATAACGCCAGTGCAAAAGAATACGTATGGGTCACACAAAAACCTATCACAATCAAGAGCCTTCTTAAAATCCCCAAACATTCATCAGGCTCATGGATCAGCCCAACCACATGCTTTCTCTTATGAACTATAGAGACAACTAGATATAAGCACATCCCACATACTGCTTAGAATAGCAAGTTCAGCATACAGTTATACAGAATCTAGTACTAGAAATGACTCACATATGTAGATCGGATGCTTATTGGTACAAAATGTTCATACCAATAATTGAGGTCTGCTACATCCCTATTGAGATTATTACTAAAAGAACACGAGAAATCACAAACTAGTTCACCGCAATTTCTACAAGAAGCCAAGAAAAGAAACTATACCATTTCAAGAAACTTATCGTCGGGAATAGTGTTATAGAAGGGATCTACATCACCAGACAAACCCCATTGATCTAATTGTGAAGAAGCATGAGGGTCTTCTGCATCTGCAATATTTCTGCTCGGAACAGAATATCTAGAGTGCGCAGGCATTGAAGTCATAAAAGGTAAAGATCTGGGATAAAATCCTCCAATTGATCCCTGATAAGTTCCATGAGACCTGTTTGCTTCAGCAATTTGCTGTTGAAGAAAAATAGGGTAATTCATGGACCTCCCCCCCATACTCATATTAGTAGGAGGCATATTATAATCCTCATTCTGTAAAGAGCATGCAGGCTCCATGCCATTCCATCTCAGATGAGAGTCGTCCCTGGAAAATCAGTTCAATACAGATTACAATCACAAACAAGAATCAGGATAGCTAGAATAGCAGGACTAATATTAAACCCATACCTTACCCCTTTCTCTCCATCATCCGTCTCTTGATCAATAAGTTCACAAAGTGACTCTCCGATATCTGGAGATAGCTCCTAAATTAGCACACAGACCACCCTAATCAGCACAGAGAGTAATTCTACTTTAGATATACTAATATGGAAAAGAAATCTTATGGAAACCATACCTGGCAATCTCTGCTTATTTTTACTGGTTTGTAGTCATTCAATGGATTCTTGAGATGGAGAGTCTTATGAAAGGGTAAATTATTCAACCGCAACCAATTGATTTTGAAACTTCGACCCCAGGGATTATTACCGCCTGAACCTCGACCCCAAACATCGTCACGGCTACAACCAACAGATGTCATCATTTGAGCATACCCTTGAAAGAAACCGCTCATGTTGACACTAAATATTAGAATTACTTTATCAGAGTTCTGCAAGACAAGCATAAAGCTTCCCTGTAAGATATCAATAATGAGACGGCAAGCATTTGATCTAAACTGACATCACTCTTACATGGAAGGCTTCATCTAAGATTGGTTCATTCATCACTTGAGTAGCCCAAATTCCGTTCTGAATTGCTAGTTGAATATTCTGATGATTCAAGCTCTTGATAATGAAGTATCTTGTGATTTTTTTAGTTTTTTTAACCGCAGAGATGTTTTTCACCAAATTTCCACAATGTACTTGCCGTTCTGCAGTAGGGAGTTGACCATCCTCATTTGTTCTATAGATGGAATCCTCTGAGAATTATATTGACATTTTCAATGACAATTTGCATAAAAAATAACACAGAGGACAACTGCATGGTGCACAGAATCTAGAATGTTTAGTAAAAGAAATTTGATATTTCAAGTTAATCAGACACCGAGAAGGCGGGACCTAGGATGTAGATACTTATAACTCGAAAATGCTATAGCTACTGCAATTACAGCATCCTTTTCTTTTCCAATTTAAAAGTTTGCATCCAAGACCCTTCTCTTTGCTTATTTATCAAGTGTCCATCAAAAAGATGCAATTTAGCTGACGAATAAGAAAATTAAGAATCTAAATTCAGCATTGCTAATGATCAAAATATGATATGAAGTATGCTGCAAATAGCCTTGCAGTCAGCAGAAGTTCCAGCATCAGTCTTTCAGTTATGAAAAGCTCCACAAACATCATTGTAAACCCTATTTAACAAATTATCCAGAGCAGCAAAACTGATGGTCATTTTCTGCAACATCGATTAATTTTGCCTTGTTTTATACATACACAGATCCAGAAATTTCTCATCACTAGCCTGATCATAAGATGCCCCGACTGAAGAAGGCTACTGAAAATTTTGACATGACCTGTTTGGAAATTGTGAAGATTTTCCTGGAGGTTCACGTTGAGTAAGCTAAAGGGGATATGTTTATATATTGGGGAAAATGTCCAGGAAGTAAGGAACTGTTCAAAAAGGTTTTAAATCATTAGTTACTGATTAGCACCACATAGATTGCAGGATATTAAAATTTGTGGCAACATAATAGTATAAAAAGCGTATCAAGTTTCTACACAAGCCTAACTGATCATAGAAAAGTTCATTTTGCAGCAACAAAAATTCCTAATAATCTTAGTGACACTAGCAAGAATGAAACCATGTAAGCAAATGAGATAGAATGGCCAAACTAAATAGCCAACTCCATCCAAAATAAAGAAAATCCAACTTTAACAGCACTTCACAAACACGGCGTTGTTAATAGAAGGAAATTTAGTTGAAGCCATCAACAACATGATCAGCATGTAGATATGCTTATGAAGAGATAAATGCAAAGAAGCTTGAAGTTCAAGGGGCAGCTGGAAATTACAGCAGACGTAGTACCAAGCTTAATCTTGCAATTCCAAATCATCTATATATCGTATTCTCTTCTATAGACATCTTAGGCTCCATTTGGACAACAAAGTGAAATGGGAACTTCAACTGAATGCACTTTATTAAAATCAAACTTGTGGTTTGGATGAACATTTGGAATTACTGACATGGTCCACGTGAACTACTGGATATATCACCCATATAACCTGAGCCTATCGAATTGGATATCGTAGCACTATTCGTCCATTTAAACAAAACAGACCTTAAACTACATCAACTTGGAAATTTTCGTAAAAAGGGGCAATCAAAATTTCAACTGCATAAAATATGGAAGAAAACTAATCAACTTAGGCCTCGTTTGGTTCAAATTTCAGTTTTCACTGAGGTTTTCCCAAAAGCAAAAAACATAACATATCCAATATCAAGCCTTTGAGTGGGCAGTCGGTATGATGAGTTGAAAATTAAGCTGACTAATAGTCACGTGGAAAACTATGAAACAATTTTGCCAATAGTTAGGGTGGGGGACTCAGAGTAATACCAAACCAGTCCTTATATTGATCACTATTTGACAATTTCAGAGAAGCTTCTCAACATTTGAAAATTTTATATAAACTGAAATAGTTTCACATCTACAAGTGAGGAATAAATACCTGCATCATCTACATATCCAATATCAAGCCTTTGAGTCACAGATGAATCAACCACAGATGCATTATCCTTTGCAGTGTCAGTGGACATGTCCTGGAAGTAGGCTACTGCCCAATTTAGAAAGACAAAACAACATCAAGAACACAGCAGCAACTACAACAAGAAAAGAATCAGAGGAAGTATTTCCATTCATCGTTTAGTTAAAAAACAGACAAAATATCCATTGATACAAATACAATAGATGAAATATATAAATCCATAACAGAATAAGAAAATCAGTGCAACAGAACCAGAAGAATCATCTTCAGCATGGAAATTCTTAAATTTTCATACCAGCATTAAAAAACTACATAAATAGTATTTTTGTAGTCTTTTTCCATTTTTTATCCATTCCTTCTTACAAGGCTATTGAGAAAAAATTGATGAATTGTAATGACACTTCCACTTTATTGATGCTTATTGCTGCCCCTAACCTCATTAAGATACCATACTAAACCAAATGTTTCAGCACAAACACATCACTTTGACAACATGTTGCTTAGAAGAGCAAACACAAAATGGCACGGAAAATTATAAGAACTGCTTTCCAAGTTTAGCCTTTATATCTTCTTGAATCTCTTCAAGGAACCACCATTAAACCATTACTATGCTAATAACTCGCATCAATCTTTTCATCACCCCACCCTCATAGGAATAGCACAAATCAAATCCCACGTCTTATAATGCCGTAGTGAAGTGAATTAAAGAATGGTGTGAGCTCGTGATGAATTAAACTCTTAACATCAAGTCACCAACGAGTGAACATCTAAGGGTTTGAAATTTGGAAGACCTTGTTGAGTTGGTGAATTAGCATGGATGTCATGTTGAATTCAATTCCTCAGCAATTAGAAACTTCTTCCTAAAAATAAATACTCAAACACAAAACAGTTTCCAAGTGTAGATGGTTGATTTTTCAGCAGATCAATTCTCCAGATTATAGTTTGGAGACAAACAGGAATAGATAGACAAAATGGAGAACAGAAACGATTTCGCTTCCCTCCAACACCAGAAAACATAAATAATCGGTACAGGCAAACGAACAGCAAGCACGTGGCAAAATCTAACACCTATAGGAGACAGCGAATTCAAAGCTCCTGAGCAATTAAACAGCAAGAAAATCTACCGCTAAATCGCCGATTCAACCAAGCCGGAGTTCCATAAACAACTAATCAAAATGCGAATAAAACAATTTAGATTAACAACTACAGAACCCGCTTCCCAGCAAAAAGTCGATAAGCCTATCAGCGCAAGCACACGAGCATAAACCACGTGGCAAAAGCTAAAACCTCCAAAAAATACAAAGCAAGTTCAAAGCTCCCGAGTATCTAAACAGCGAAAATCGCTGCTAAATTGCAAGCAGATTCAACTAAGCAGACGTTCGTTCTATAGCCATACAATCAAAATGCGAACTAGTAATTGAGATTGACACAGACAGGAAGATGAGAAATTGGAAATCTGAACTGGATGCAGATGTACGTACCTTAGATAATGAGGATAGATAAGGAGGAGGGGAGGCCGCGAGCGATTAGGTCGGATAAGCAGGGAGCCCTAATTTTCGTTTCCCTCCGGTTAGAAAGGAAGGGACGAGCTTAGTTTGAGTGTCTGCGTGTCGGATAAATCAAACAGTAGAGAGTTCCCAGTTCCAGCTTGATATGATAAGACTCATAATTGTGATTATAAAATATGATCGTTTTTCCATTTTAGGGTGTGTTTGGTTACTTATTTAAAAATTGTTTCTAATATACAAATTGTTGGTTTGGTGATAAGTTCAAACACATTCTCGGTATAAATGCAGTGACAAGAAATTGCGAACTTTGAGGACTTGTCTCACTTTTCTTTCAGTGCCCTTTTAGTAAACAAATTATTAATAAAAATTGACAAAACAATGTTATCTGAAATGTACAAAAATAACTTTAACAAAAAAATTCACGAAATCCCAAATGAATTAAAAATGAAATTAGGACCTAACAAGATGACATGTCTAGCTACCTCTTGGTGGAGCATCTGGTTCTTCAGAAATAAAATCATCTTTGAAAATGAACTTATTGGTTCCTGTAACAAGGTTACAAGCTTTATCAAAGAACAAATCCATAAGTGGAAAATCAATACCATTGATGAGGACGACTATGACTTTAAACAACAACATAACGAAACAAAAAAATTCAAAAAGGAAAAAACATGACATCAAATGGGACAAACCAAAATTAGGTTTCCATAAACTTAATTTTGATGGTTCAAAACTTGATTCAGGAGCAACTACTATTGATTACGTGATCCGGGACCATAATAGAAAGGTTGTGAGCCTCGATTCAAAAAATAATCACTTTAACTCGGTTATTAAAGCGGAAGCATTTGCCCTAAAATCAGGCCTACAAGAGGCTAAAAGACTACAAATTAAAAAGATTGAAATTGAAGGTGATAACCTTTGTGTTATTAAGGCATTCCAAGATTTGTGGAGTTGTCCTTAGGAGATCGAGATGACTATTTCCGACTCCAGATTGGATCTTCGCTCTTTCGACGAAGTCCATATCAGACATATTTTTAGAGAGATAAACTGTGTTGCTGACCGTTTAACCCATATAGGATTTTCGACCCCCAACACCCGTTTCTCTAATGATCCCGAACTTTGCGTTCTCATCCGAAAGAATGCTTTAGGATAGACTATCTCTAGTATATAGTCATCCTAACCGCTTTCCAGTTTCCATTATCAAAAAAAAAAAACACATTCTCGGTATTGTTCGTTAATAAATTTTTTGGTGAATTAACATATATTATTCTAGCATACATTAAAATGACTTGTTTTAAGTTAGAAAGAATAAAAGCACTATTATATATTTAATAAACCAAAATGAAATCTTTATAAATAAAAACAAAAAATCTAACAAAATTTTCCTATCAATTTCTGAGGAGGTTGGGGATAACAAGCAATTTTTATTTTCCAAATTTTTTTCATGCCTTTTAATCTTAAAATAAATCGGAATATGTTTGATATCTGGATCATGGATAAATTTTAAAAATGATATTATGAAAAGTTTTTACACAAAACTTTTTATAAATAATTTAGATAGAAACTAAAATCTAAAAATAACAGCTAACTTTAGTTATTTCTTTTTGTTCCTTTAGAAAAAAAAATATCGGAGTGACATGTACTACTTGTTCGTGTCCTACTCTTGTTTCTTATCGTTAAAATTTTTGGGTCTCAGATAACAACTCCAAAAACGTTTGTAGAATATGTATCGAAAGAATGAATTTTTAATGTACCACACATGCATATTTTACTCCGATAAAATAATACAAAAACTTGTTTTGAATATTCGATATAGGTAAATCATATATCATCTAGAAAAATGACAACACATATTCCGCTAAGTGTAATGGACTAGTTATGCGTCTTTAACAATAACAAGACGGAATATAAGCATACAAAAACTTGTAAAAATAAATATTTCGAAAGACGATAACTTTCATTCATATGTAAATAAGCGTTATTAACATTGAATACAAATGACACATTGTGATTATGCTCAACATAAAAGTTCAATAGAATTCAACTTTATATCAACTTAGAGTTGTTATTAGAGTTGAATAATACGGAGTTTTGACATGTATGCTTGACTAGTTTATAAATGTCAAACCGAGTTTTAACCGAGCTTAATTACAAAACATGTTTATATTTTACTATTTAAGAAAGTGGATGAACCAAAGTAGTTCGACTTGTATATCAACACTACGATTGTTATTGTTGTGTGGAATTACGAGAAAGAACGATGAACGACACACAAATTTATAGTGGTTCACCCTATATATAAGTTATGTCCGCTTTAAAGATATTTTATTGATAAATTTTTTTTTATTACAAATAAACAAATGATTGGAGGCACGGTCGCCAATTCCGAACTTGGGACATCTTCGCCCCGCTCCATGCAAGGGGACGTCCCCTGACTGAATATGCTAAGTGTGACATTTAAGGTATATCAACCATGTTCTTAGTATTCTGAACAAGTTTTGACATGTTCAATTTGCTTATAAATGATATGAGTTAAAATTTGTAACCAAGATAAAAAATCTACTCAATTTAACATCGTTTAAAAAAGTGAACGACTTTAAACAAAACTTTTTCTTAACCAAACCCGGGGAAAATGCAGTTTAAGTCTCATGTAATAACTCTACGTCAACTCAAATACAAAACATATTTGATAATTTATAAAAAGGTCAATCCGAATCCGAAACGAGAACATTCGGATATCCAATCCGAATATCATATCCGAGTAATTATTAATCGATCCGTCGGATATATCCAATCCGACTTTATTCGCAAAATCTCGATTTAAATCTGATGATCCAAGAAAATCTTTTCTAATCGAAATCAATTATAAATCGCCAGTTAATCAGATTAGTCGAATAAGATATTTATTTCCTTCCCCTGAATACAAGTACAACCCCACCATTATCGACCGGGAACGAGGATCTCCCCGAAGATATAGATTATACACTGATAGAAGCTTCCATTTCATACGGCCAACGTCAAGCAGGCGCCATAAATGCTCAACACGTGTCAATCCAACAACAGCAACTCGCCGACCTCAGACGACCAGCCACATCATCAAAAATCCTACGTGGCAGATTCTTGCAAAATCAAAGAAAACGCCCAACTGGCAGATGAACCACACATTCATCCTCCGCCTTATCCCTCTCTATTCCTTTTCAGATTTTTTTCACTTCACAAACAATGAACCCAGAAACTTCTCCTTTCCTTCTCATCCCTACAACAAGCTCGCAATTTTCTAATCCATTTTCACAGTTTCAAAGTGTCCACAAGATCATTTGGAGCTTCCAATGGCTTCCAGATTAGGGGTCACTTTGACATCCCCACGACTGCTCGTTGCGCCTCTCAGAAAACCCTTAATTTCTCTCTCTTCATCTTTGCCGATTTCATCTTCAAGTTCTACTTGTTGCTCTGTAAGTGAGGAATCATTGCAATTGGTTGGCCGCCGGTTGGGGATAAGGCGAAAACTGTTGATTTTTGCTCCCAAGGCGACTGCTGATCAACCTGGTATGTGAACCTTTTGTGAATATTTGTTTGCTTTTGGGTTTGATAGTAGAAATAAGTATCGTTATGAGTTTGATTTTGTGTATAGATAAAGGTTACATTTTTATGAAACGTTTCGGTTTCTTCAATGGATTGGTGATGAAAGTTGATGTTTATATAGGAATCATGTGATGATGAGCTTTGGTTTTTGCGGTAAGGGGGAGTGGAGTTCTTCAACATGTTAATTTTGTTTGAAATTCAAGCATCGTGTTGAAATGAGTAATTGTGCTTCAAAGGTAGCAGATTGAAAGTCCATGCTAGCTTCCTATCAAGTTTGTGCTTAGTAGTGCCAACAAAATTAGCAGGATAGTTAAACTTTAGAATAGTTGGTATCTTTAACAGGGTTTGATGAAATTGTAGTAGCCTTTTAGCTTGAAATACTCTCAAGCGCTATCTTTTCTGTTTTGTTAGCTATACCTATGGTTAGATGTAAGCTAGTTTCAACCGCTACCACTTCCTCTAAGCCTCTAGCCACTCGGTGCCTCAACCGACACTACGGCTGCTAGACACACCAAACATGCCTTGTGAGAACATAATTTTTTAGATGACACAGGACCGGAATGAGCTAAACGATACCCGAGGATGATTAACTTTCTTGGGGACGAGATACTAAGTTGGGAAAATATAAAAAATACCAACTAAATAGCCAGAGTTTAGTTAGAACTCTATACTCCAGAATCTGATTGATCTAAGTATATATGGAAAAAATATTCCAATGCTGCCACAGAATAGAAGCACTTGAAGAAGATAATATCATCCATTGATTCTTCTAAGAAGATTTTGCAGTTTATTGCTACAGGTTTTTGATTTTGATAGAATCTAGTTTTGTTGTATGATCAATATGATCTTCCATACTGTCATTTAAATACTTAAAAATTTATAAATGACAATCAACAAACATTGAAGATTCTGTATATTTTTTCCACAATGAGAAAATTGGATGAGGTACTCACTTTTAATAATTAAATTAAGTTGTCCTCTCCAATAATTTAGTTAATTATTTATTCTTTGTAGTTAGAGGAGAGATAAATGAGAGAATGAAAGTTAGTCGAGAAAGGGATAAATTCAATGATATTTGTAAGGGGACAAATTCTACAAGGTGTTACCCTTTTTAAATATATTACCTTTTCAAAGTTTTTATAGTACAAAGCCAGATGAATCTCTTGACCTCTCTTACCTTCCAGGTCAGGTTGAACAAGATGAAATTGTTGACAGTAAGATATTGCAGTACTGTAGCATCGACAAGAAGGAGAAGAAGTCGCTTGGGGAGCTTGAAACTGAGTTTCTACAAGCATTGCAAGTATTGACCCCTCTTTGATTGTTCTTACTACTAAGCTTTCACAATATTAAATTTTACCATCAGTTCATAAAATCAAGAATAAAAAAACACTGAACTAGACTATAAGATGTTTAACGGAATCACAATTCCTCCAATTCTCCAGGCATTTTACTATGAAGGAAAGGCTATAATGTCAAATGAAGAATTTGACAATCTCAAGGAAGAACTTATGTGGGAAGGAAGCAGCGTCGTGATGCTAAGTCTGCACCATCTCAAAACCATTTTTTCCATTATTTAATTTATTTATCTTTGTCAAATGGAACCTCAATTTCAGTATGACTTGCTTGATTGATCCATAACAGGCTCGGATGAACAGAGATTCTTAGAAGCATCAATGGCTTACGTGGCTGGGAACCCATTAATGACTGATGAGGAATTTGATGAGCTGAAGCTGAAACTTAAGGTTTGTCTGTAAATTTAGTATTCCGATGGAGTACTTAAATTTGTGCTTGGAGCATGGTGAGGAATTCGGTTTCTTTTCCAGGATGACGGTAGCCAAATTGTCGTTGAGGGTCCAAGATGCAGTCTGCGTAGCAGAAAGGTACTCATTATGCATGCTCAACTGATGTCAAGTTCTTAAATGGTTACATAAAACTTCCTCGTGTAAATTTTCGTCACCAAGCCTGGATTTCATTTTTTGAGTCAATCTAGATATATTCATGATCAAGCTAACTCGCCTAATCATCATAGATATGATTGAATGAGATTGTTCATCAAGTGAGAATTTGATTTTCGTTTTGCTGTTTTAATAGGTGTACAGTGATTTATCAGTTGACTACATTAAGATGTTCCTGTTGTACGTCCCAGCTGCTGTCACTGCACTTGGGCTGTAAGTATCATCTGCTTCAATATACTTGGAACACCTTGTTTATATGCTCTTCCCAAAACTATGACTTTTTCGGGCACTTGAGATCAACCTAATGATCAAGTTTGTTTCTTTCTTAAAATAGCTTCTTCTTTTTGGATGATATAACCGGCTTTGAGATTACGTATCTGCTGGAGGTAAGTATCTTCATAAATATGTCAATATCTGATTTCAAATGATATGATTTAGGGCATGTTTGATGTCAAGTGACAACAATAGCTGTAGCGTTTTAGACCGTTTCCTTTTTTAGCTGTGACAAAATGTTATATTAACCGCCAGTTAAAACATTAAACACCACCTCAAATGCAATTTCAATACAGTCTTAGAACTCTACTGAGTTCCCTTAGGAGAAATTTCTAACTCCACTCCACCAAAGCTCATTGCTAAATAATAATTTGCAATTGCAGCTTCCGGAACCCTTCAGTTTCATATTCACCTGGTTTGCTGCTGTACCCTTGATAGTCTACTTATCTCAAGCACTCACGAAGCTCATCGTTAAGGATTTTACCATTTTGAAGGTAAACTTCTTACAACTGAAACCTAAGGATTGACTGATATTGCAACATGAATTCATGAGCTCATAGCTCCAACAACTGTATGATCATCTTTACACTTCATTTTTCGGGTTATAGGGCCCCTGCCCCAACTGTGGCACAGAGAATGTCTCGTTTTTTGGGACCATCTTGTCGATTTCTAGTGGTGGCACCTCAAACAAAGTAAAGTGCTCAAAGTAAGATCACATACAAACTATACTCTCGTATTAAGTTTACTTTATATCTTGTTTTTTTTTGTTGAAAATGTTCGGTTTCGATCTAACCATCTGGGTTTTTGCTCATACAGCTGTTCAACTGAGCTGGTCTTTGATAAAAGACAACGTCTGATAACACTGCCAGAAGGCACTTCTTGAGACTGAGGTGTGTACCTGAACTGGTCTATATTAAGAACTCGAATGCAGTGATCGAATTTCGTCTTGGATTTGGAATCAGGCAAAGCATATATGTAAATGTTCTCTTCTGCTTTGGATATCCATAAGGGCAGGTGCAACTGTGCAAGACCCTATTGTGTAAATTCTCTGTATAAACAAAACGGCAAAACCAAGAGTATTTTTCACTCTTAAAACGAGATTGCCATTGTATGGTAATGTGTAGATTTTCTGTAAGATGACATACTAGTATTAACATCATACCCTTACAATCTTAAGCATATCATTTTCATTTTGGATGGGTTAATGAGATAAATAGAACAATATTTTGAGGGTCGGTTAATGAGACCGAGTTTTAATTACAAGGCGTAGTGTTATGATTGACGAAAAAGAGGCGAGTCTCTATAGGCTTTCCCGTCGCTTCAAGTGAACCAAGTTCGGATGAAGAAGCTCCGGGAGGAAATTGCTTCACACAAGAGCAACGCTTGTACGTGTAATTGTACTTGCAGAAAGAAAATTAGAAGCAAAGAGAAAGGGGAGGTACATCAATTTTTAAATGGCCTCGATGATGACTACTTTCCTCGCTTCGTTCCAGCATGGTTTACCTGCAGAAAGTACATCAATTTTTAAATGGCCTCGATGATGCCTACTTTCCTCGCGATTTACTCAATGGCGGTTCAAGAAGAATGATTGAATACTATAACCAGTGAACGTGATACAAAGGCGGACTCTGTTGCTTTTACTGCTACTCACGCGAAATCTAGTTACCCTAAACCAGATAAGAAAACTCAGGCCTTAAGATAATCGTTCTATCACAAATATGTAACTAACTAACAAACTGTGTAACTAACTTGAGCTAACTGAATGTATCTTCACCTCGTAAACTGGAGGATCATGAATTCCCAGCGTATTGATGTTGCGCAAGTATACCAGCAACCTGTTCAGTAGTTGGAAGGTGAATTAACTGAAGAAGACCATCAAACACTATACCTTTTCTCGAGTAAAATGACATTCAATGTCGATATGCTTTGCTTTTCAGTGAAAAAATGGGGTTCTTGGTAATATGAATAGCTGAGATGTTATCTCAATACAAAATGACAAAGTTTAAGATTGCTCATACCCATTTCTTCAAGAAGTCGAACCATCCAAGTTACGTGTTGGCATAGATGAGATCACGTACATGTTGGTTGCGCATTGCAAATGCTGGCGTAGTTAAAGTTATAAAAGAATGCATTCGCCTAAAAGAGACTCACCTCTTTTTCCAACAAATAAAAAGTTATTACGTACCCAAGTGAGGAAAGTGAAGCGACGGGAAAGCCTACAGAGACTCGCCTCTTTTTCCGACATTGACAGTTTCAATGTATTGGAAAAATACTATGCCGTTTACACTTCCCGAGTTAGCAATACAAAACACCATTTCAAACAATAAATGAATGCAAAGAGTAAAGACTCAATGTAACTCAGAAGCCTCGTTTGAAAAACTGAATGGTATATATATATGGGTTAGGATATTGCTGGTTTGTATCTTGATTGTTTGTATGAAGCCGAACTTGGTTCACCTGAAGCAAGTTGGAGTACAGAAATGTTATCTCCGAGAGGAAATGAAGAGACGTCCCCATATTGGTTCCTTAATTCTAATTTCAAGGATACCCTCTTTCACCTTGAACTCACACCAGTTCATAGAAACGATGTTGTAGCTGTATTCGGTTGTTATTCATTAAATTCTCTAATCCTGACTTCAAAAAGTCCATTCTTCTATAAGGTAAACCTACATTTTCTTTTATTGTTTTCGTGAGTTAGTACATTAACACCGGATTTGATATTTGATGGTATAGTTATTCAAAAAGTCGAAGAAAATTTTGAAATTCAAGAATGTATCCTTGAGAATTAGTGTATCTGGTATGTATCATATAAGCAAGCACTTCTATTGAATGAAAATGTTTTGTTGTTTCGCTGATCTCATGTTGTTTGTGTCTTTGTGGTGAGTAGAGGAGAAGTCTTTCATGGATATGCTGAAGTTCATGTATACCAACACTTTGACCGCGGCTACAAACCCTGATTTGTTTAAGGTCTTGATTCTCGCAGACAAGTTTGAAGTTAGTTCTTGTATGAAATACTGTGTTGAATTATTGTTGAAGAACCCGATGTCAGTAGAATCTGCAGTTTCTTTTCTTGAGCTTCCTTCAAATGTTTTAAAGGCCGCGGCAGCTCAACCACTAATCGATGCTGCAAATCACTATCTTTTTGCACATTTTAGGGAATTCAACAAGTAAGAACTCTCTACCTTTTGTAATTTAATTATGTTCATCCATTTTGATTTGTAATTATGCTAAGAGATTAAATCGACTCTTTCTTGAAGCTCCCTGGAAGAGGCAATGAAACTACCCCTTTCTGCATTAGGGTTTGTTCTTGGGAGAGGCGACCTGCAAGTTGTATCAGAAGATGATGTTTTTGACTTTGTCTTGAAATGGGCCCATGCACACTATCCTATACCCGAAAAGCGTCAAGAAATCATCTCCAACTGGTTGATACAATTCATAAGTTTCCCATACATGACTTACTCGAAGTTGAAGAAAGCCCTAGTTTGTCCCGAGTTTGATGAAGAAGTAGTTTCCAAGTTTGTGATTGAAGCTCTCTTTTACAAGGCTCAAATCTTCTCTGAGGAACACGTCCATGATAGCACCAAAGACAGTATTGTTGGACACCTTTATCATGACCGACTTGTTAAAGCAGCACAACTTGAACTTTCCCGGCCACGCCGTGTCATCTTCTTTGACCTAAAGAAAGATGAATGTGAGAGTATGTCCTCATCAAATGATCTATGCTCTCAACCGTTCTTTTTAGGCGGACTGTGGTTTTCCCTCTGGGTACAACGCAGAAAGAAAGAACTGAGCTTGTTTGAACACTTTGGTCTGTATTTGAAATCGAGGAAAGGTTCCAAAACTTGCACCGTAAAACTTGTAATTGAAGTGATGGAGAAGTCGTCGAACAAGTTCGAAGGCCTTATTGTAGACAATGACTTCAAAGTTGAAGATGGCCAAGTTTTGGTGTGGCCTGACGTGTTTGAAACCCCATGGACCACCTTCATGAGTGATGACAGCAAGTACTTCATCGACGGTATTCTACGTTTTAGAGTTGATATTACCATCATCAACTACCAATCTTAACAATTTTATAACGGTTCCTTCTTACGTGGGATTACTACTAAACAAGAATTCGATGTTCCGCAGAAGCCAGTATTGAAGTTCATGGACTTGCAAGTTTATTGCGCTTTCTTTTTTAAAATGATCTTATGTCTTTTTGTTTATTTGTTAAGATTGCAATAAGAGCTTGAAATCCTCGTTGTTGATTGTACTCGTCTACCAGTAGCGTTTAAATAGTTCGATTAATACTAACAGCCCTACTTAATCTCTAAAAGATAATTCTAAACAGTTACAGATTTATTGCTTACATTCCCCTTAAAGTGAAGCATCAATGGTAAGCTGAAACTTGTGTAATAGAGAGTGAAAACGATGGCGGATCATAGGTTTGGCGAGGATATCATCCAGCTGCTCATCAATGGAGACAAATGTAACTCTCAGCTTGTTCTGTCTGACTTGTTCACTAACAAAATGGTAAGCAAGGGCAATGTGTAGAAAACCGTATTTGTAGAAAGTGAAGTTGCTGCCATATTATCACAATAAATAACTGGAGGGAGAGACATGGACTGCTTAAGTTCCTTCATGCGTTGAGCAATCCATAGTATCTCAGAAGTGGTGGGTGTCTGCAAGGGGCTTGTATTCTGCTTCTGTTGAAGACCTAGCAAAATTAAGATGATGTAACCAGTTGTGGTTTTATAGTCAGCCCAGCCTCCTGCCCAATCAGCATCTAAGAAGGCATGGAGATTGGTTGTAGGAGTTGCAGAAATGTGAACACCAGGTGCATTGAGCCAGAAAGGTAACGTAATACTCTATTTAGGGCAGTCCAGTGAGCAGTTGTAGGACGATGCATGAGGACGTGTTCAGTACAGATAATGTAAGCTTCCCACAAGCATTCTGTAGTCTGTGAAGGCACAGGAAATAACTCAGAGATTCCTGCTACGAGATCACCAGGTTGTACGTTGAGGTGTGGAGACTGGTTTGGCATCACACATGCCATTGTTAATAGTCTTTGATAGCTGTGACACCAGTAGCGGTAGCATTTTAAATCGTTTCCTTTGATAGCTGTGACAAAATGTTATTTAACCGCCAGTTAAAACATTAAACAATACCTCAAATGCTAATTCAATACAGTAATAAACTCTTAGAACTTCACTGAGTTCCCTTAGGAGAAATTTCTAACTCCACTGCACCAAAGCTCATTGCTAAATAATCATTTGCAATTGCAGCTTCCGGAACCCTTCAGTTTCACATTCACTTGGTTTGCTGCTGTACCCTTGATAGTCTACTTATCTCAAGCACTCACGAAGCTCATCGTTAAGGAATTTACCGTTTTGAAGGTAAAGTTCTTACACCTGAAACCTGTACAACACATTTTGTAAGGATTGACTGATATTGCAAAATGAATTCATGAGCTCATAGCTCCAACAACTGTATGATCGTCTTCACACTTCATTTTTCGGGTTACAGGGCCCCTGCCCCAACTGTGGCACAGAGAATGTCTCGTTTTTCGGGACCATCTTGTCGATTTCTAGTGGTGGCACCTCAAACAAAGTAAAGTGCTCAAAGTAAGATCACATACAATCTACACTCTCGTATTAAGTCTACTTTATACCTTGATTTTTTTGAACTAACCATTTGGGTTTTTGCTCATACAGCTGTTCAACTGAGCTGGTCTTTGATAAAAGACAACGTCTGATAACACTACCAGAAGGCACTTCTTGAAACTGAGGTGTGTAACTGAATTGGTCTATATTAAGAACTCATGTTGGAGAATGCGGTGATCGAATTTCGTCTTGGATTCGGAATCAGGCAAAGCATATATGTAAATGTTCTCTTCTGCTTTGGGATATCCATAAGGGCATGTGCAACTGTGCAAGACCCTATCGTGTAAATTCTCTGTATAAACAAAACGGCAAAACCAACAGTATTTTTCACTCCTAAAACGAGATTCCCATTGTATGGTAATGTGTAGATTTTCTATAAGATGACATACTAGTATTAACTTCATACCCTTACAGTCTTAAGCATATATATCATTTTCATTTTGGATGGGCTAATGAGATAAATAGAACAACATTTTGAGGATCGGTTAATGATACCGGGTTTTAATTACAAGGCGTGATCAACTTAAAGTGTTATGATTGACGAAGACCAGCAAGAAGAAGAAGAAACCAAACCAGAAGCTAGAAGATCATGAATTCCCAGCTTGGATAAAATGTATTGATGTTGAGCATATGGTTTAATCTTCGTAAGTGTGCCAGCAACTGTTTGGTAGTTGGAAGGTCAATTAACTGAAGAAAATCATGAAGCACCTTTTCTCGAGTAAGATGACATTTATTGTCGATATGTTTTGCTCTTTCGTGAAAAAACGAGCTTCTTGGCAATATGACAGTTTAAAATTGCTCATACTTATTTCTTCAAGAAGTCAAACCATCCAAGTTACTGTTGACAAACTATAAACGTAACATTTTAGATACTTGTAGATGTATTTATATTATTGTTAGATAACACCTATTTTTTAAAGGCCAGAATCATCACGGATTCGCAATGCGCAATTGCAAATGTAATCGACGATAAATTCATCCTCATACTACTCTCGTCCAAGCACGTTTCACTAAGTTTTGATAGAATCCGGTGCATTAGTGCTGGTATGATGGTACGATCGCACCTGTCTACTTATACCACATTCTCGTACTTGCGTATGTGCTTCCGTGTTGCCCTTAACCTTCCTTGATGGACAAAATCGAACCGTGTGATTTTATCGGGACCCATTAATTAAATTCGACTAAACAATCTCAAACCCTCCTACCTATCCCACTAGGAAATCCGAACCCATTAATTAAATTCGCCTAAAGAGACTCGCCTCTTTTTCCAACATTGACACTTTATACCGTTTACACTTCCCAAGTTAGCAATACAAAACACCATTTCAAACAATAAATGAATGCAAAGAGTGAAGGCTCAGTAAAACTCAGAAGCCTCGTTTGAAAAACTGAACGGTATATATATGGGTTAGGGTTTTGCTGGTTTAAACCTTGATTGTTTGTATGAAGCCGAACTTTGGTTCAGTTGAAGCAAGTTGGAGTAAAGTTTGATGTTTTGGATTTTTTTCCCTGGTTTTTACCTTGATTGTGTGTATGGAACTATGATCGATTCATATTCTGATATTTTTTTCTCTTTGAATATACAGCAGGAAGAACAATAACTGAAGATGGAAGATTCGAGTACAGAAATGTTAGGTCCGAGAGGAAATGAAGAGACGTTCGGGTTTGGGTTCAATGATCTTGATTTCTCTGATCGCGTCCTTCACATTGAAATCACACCAGTTCATAGTAATGATGATTCATATTGTTCCGTTGAAGTTGAAGTCAAAAGTTTACATATAACTTCTCTAATCCTGGCTGCAAAAAGTCCATTCTTCTATAAGGTAAACTAAACGTCCATTCTTAATTGTTTTCGTGAGTTAATGCATTAACAATGGATTTGATATTTGATGGTATAGTTATTCAAAAACGGGATGAAAGAGTCGCAATCAAAGAATGTAACCTTGAGAATTAGTTCATCTGGTATATATCTATCATACACACTTCTTTTGAATGATAATATTTCGTTGTTTAGCTGATCTCATGTTGTTTGTGGTGAGTAGAGAAGACGTCTTTCATGGATATACTGAAGTTCATGTATAGCAACACTTTGCTTGCATCTACAAACCCTGATTTGTTGGAGGTATTGATACTCGCAGACAAGTTTGAAGTTAGTTCTTGTATGAAATATTGTGTTGAGTTATTGTTGAAGAACCCCATGTCAGTAGAATCTGCAGTTTCAATTCTTGAGCTTCCTTCAAATGTTTTAGTGGCCGATGCAGTTCAACCACTAATCGATGCTGCAAATCTGTATCTTTTTGCACATTTTAGGGAATTCAACAAGTAAGAATTCTCCCTTTTGTAATTTAGTTACGTTCAACCATTTTCATTTGTAATTGTCTCTCTTTTGAAGATCCCTAGAAGAGGCAATGGAACTGCCCCTTGATGCAGTAGAGTGTATTCTTGGCAGAGGCGACCTACGAGTGGATTCAGAAGATGATGTTTTCGACTTTGTCTTGAAATGGGCTCATGCACACTATCCTAACCCGGAAGAGCGTCGAGAAATGGTCACTAACCGGTTGATGCAATTGATATGCTTTCCATACATGACTTACTCGAAATTGAAGGAAGTCCTAGTTTGTCCCGAGTTTGATCACGAAGTAGTTTCCAAGCTTATCATCGATGCTCTCTTTTACAAGCCTCAAATCTTCTCCGGGGAACACGTCTATGATACCCATCACTACTATGATGGACACCTCTACCTTGATCGAGCTATTAAGGTAGCACAACTCGGACTTTCCCGCCCTCGCTGTGTCTTCTTCTTTGACCTAAAAGAAATTGACTTTGAGCAGATGAACTTAGCCGAAGATCTGCACTCTAAACCGTTCTTTTTAGGTGGAGTATGGTTTTCCCTCTCTTCAAAACGCAGAAAGAACTCCTTTAGTCTATTTTTGGAAATGAGTAGAGGTTCAGTAACTTGCACGGTAAAACTTGTAATTGAAGCGATGGAGAAGTCGTCGAACAAGTTCGAAAGCCTTATTGCAGACAATGACTTTAAATTTGACAGTGACCAAGGTCTGAGGCCGGCTCTCGTGTGGCGAACCCCATGGACCACCTTAACGTGTGATGAAAGCAAGTACTTGATCGACGAAAAACTATACCTTAGAGTTGATATTACCATCATCAACTCCCAATCTTAACACATTTATAACGGTTTCTTTGTTACGTGGGATTACTACCAAACAAGAATTAGATGTTCCCCAGTAGCCAGTAATGAAGTTCATGGCTTTGCAACTTCATACTGCGCTTTCTTTTTTAAAATGATTTAATGTCTTTTTTATTTGTTAAGATTTTGAAGTCCTCGTTGTTGATTGTATTTGTTGCATCACTTACAGCATATAATTAGCATCTGAAACAGAAAATATCATTGAAAGAAACAAACATATAATTAGCATCCTCATTGTTGATTGTATTTGTTGCAAATGGGTTTGTGATACCCAATCCATCAGTTGTAAACACGTCAATTGAATCTAGCGGGAATGTCTAGTCCTGTCTTTACCCAAACCGGAATAGAACCCGACCGGATTCAATTAAAAATATCCGTCCCGATTCCGTAACGTATATAATACCCGGACTGAGACGTGCGATGACCTTAATCCAACCCTAACCCTAATCTCAACAAAGAAACGAAAGAGTAAAGGTACAGAGTGGAGAAATTTGTGAGGGCATCTCAAAGCTAGTTTCTGTGAACAGGTTGAAGAAATAATACTCCATGATCATCGAGTAGGTCTCTGAAGAGGAGTAGGTGCTGATAAAATAATTAAAAGGGGACCATGAAGAAGCAAAAGACACCTGGATAAGGTGTAGAAAGAGAATGGTAGTAGAAGGCTGTGTAGGCGATCCAAATCATCTGTCCCTGACGCTGTCCCTACATATTGTCCCTAAATTCCTATTTGTCCACGTGATGAAGTTATTTATAAAAAATTGAAGCTTTAATTGCTGTTTTGGTTCAGATATTAAAAATAGGGTTTAGACTGTTTAGTGGACGAATAGGAATTCAGGGACAACATTAGGGACAACATCGGGGACAGATGATTTGGATCGGTGTACAGGTGGAGGAGACTAAGGTGGTGGGCCATATGCAAAGTTGTCGGGAAGAAATATTTTGGTCATGATCAAGAGCAGGAGAGACAAACTCATAACTCCATGAGGTGCTCCGTGCTGACCCCAAGAGAGCTAAACGCTCTCTCCTGTTCACAGACAAAATAAAACAACTCCAAAAAAAACCCTAGTCTTCAACAATAGGGATAACGCCGACAAGCTTTCCGGGAGCACTCTTGCTCCGCCGCCCTCACCGACCGGAGCCACTGAACAAGCAGGGACATCCGCCTTCACCAACTGGAGCCCAAGAAGCCACACTCTCCTTTGCTTCTCCTTGGATTGATGCTCCTTATCGCGAACCCAAATCAGACCCAGATCTCGGTAATCTACACCACCGTCCCTCCCTCTTCATCAACCGGAGCTCTTCTCGTCACTGCCGCCGCTGGTTTGCCGCCTCGTCGCCGATGATTGCTTTGGTTGCTGCGAGGAACGCTTGAAGTTGAAGTTCGATCCTGATGTATGTTGTAATCGGCGAGTCCAATTTGCACTTTGCCGGTTCTATGAAAGCCGACCAACTACTCCCTCATGATAAACGCTCCTTCTCGTAAACAAACACCGTTTTTTGGCAAATTGCTTTTACTGAGGAAACCCCTCTTTCTCCATCTCAAATGAGTTACCACCCTTGTTTAAAAACTAGCCACCATTGGAAGTGGTTCAACTCAACTTGTAACAAGAAATTTATATTTGGTTAAACCATGATGAATAAATTCCTCTGCTTTTGCACTCTCTCAGGCTTTACAAGACCCTTTGTAGTGTTGGTTTACTCGGATTCAACTTTCTGTTACAATTCTTTATTATCGATGGTTATCCCATGCCTTGATCTTTGTTTGCTCTAGACTATGCTTATGTAAGTTGTTAGGTATGAATCTACCTATTTTGTTGGTGTAAATCCCTTTGGCACTTTGCTTGGTTTTTGAATTCACCACAAGGTACCTGCTGTAATTGATTTGAATACCACCAATTCTGCTTTATTCAAAAAAAAATTTAGAAGGATTGAATTCAAAATGCCCAGAAATCTTTAAAGGCAAGCATCTTATTGATCTGGATACCACAATTCTATTGTGTCCTGTTTGCGTTTAACACAATTTGTTCAAACAAGAATCAATCAAATTGCTTCTCTTACCATTCTTTCTTTTGGGGTTGTCTCTTGTTTGGGTAGTGATTCTGAATTTTGTCAATTACAATCAGGAAGGATTTGTTTTGAACACTGCCTAAAATTGGTAGACGGTGTTCGTCTGACACCGTAACAACCATTCGACTGACACCGTAACAACCATTACTCTTACAAACGAGTCTTTGTGTCTCAAATACACTAAACTGACTACTTTTATGGAACTTTCCTTCTCTGTTTTCATATGTTCGATTACCTTTCAAACTTAGTATTGACCAATGTGTATGTAAAATACTCCCTCATTAGAGGCTGAAAAACCTATCAATTTTTATTGTGTTTTTCTGTGTAAAAACCTCACCAAAATCAAAACAAGATCACATCTATTTTGCAAATCTCCTTTGCTTTTATCCTTTTTTAAACCAACCCGTTTCGAACAATGTTTTCTCTTGTAAATCTTACTCTTTGAAACATCAAAGTTGTACACATTTTTATATCATGATACCCGTGTGCTGCAGCTTCGTCTTCTCTGTTTTGATACAGTCTTTGGTGGAGTTTCGAGTGTTTATCGAGAAGGGAGCGTGGATGTGTGATCGACTCCTGACGGCTCTGTTGCAGTCCAAATCTGAGGTGTCCACAGCTGTCCAAATCTGAGAGCAGGAGAGACAAGGGGTAAAGAGGGTGATAAAGGGAAAACAATTTCCTGGAAAGTCATGGGGCAGTTAACCATGATCTATTGATCTGAAGTTGAGAATTTTGTAGGCTTTCTAGCCCGATGGATAACCAATAAGCACACATGGGAAGGATACATATTCCAATTTATCCTTGTGAGGACGATAGCTAAAGCATAAGCATTCAATGACTTGAAGGCGGTCATAGGAAGCTTTGGTATGATGCAATAGTTTAACAGGTGACTTCCAATTGAGAACTGTATATGACATTAAGTTAATTAGGTAAGTGGCAGTCAGAGCCTTCATCATCTTGCTTGTCCACACCACCTCCGGCTTCGCCCTTCTTGTAGCGCGACCGACAGATTGTTGGGTTTTTTATTCTTCGATTGTTTTATGGACTGGCTTCACAGGCCTCTTACCCGTCATCACCGTCATATACTTCTTGCCCGCCACCACCATGGCGTCACAGACCTCCTACCCGCCGCCACCATGATTTCACAGTTAACATCTCCCATCCATGGAGATTAATTTGGGCCTTTTGGACCATCTTGCCTGCCGTTTGGGCTTTTTTTTTTGCCCAAACGCTCTCTACTCTAGCAGATCGTTATCACTCAAATTCTTCCTCTAATGAGTACAACGGATGGAAATCCCGCTGTCGTCTAACCTTGATAACCCTAGGAAAAAAACCAAATCCTATACTGATACATGAGTCTTTCGTTCCCCTCTCTACGAGGACGTCTTGGTGGCCGAACGGAGCTCCGGTGTATGTCTCTTCTTCAGACTAACCCTTGGAACCAAGCTTCCCCCATAATGTTTTTGTTCACTGACGCCGTCCGCGTTGGTGTCTCAAACCTAATGACTCGCGGTCAGTTCTCCTTTGTGTGCCTTGGCTTGATTCAAACTCGTTCTTTTGGCGGATCTCCTCGGTTGGTTGTTGGACTCCGGGACTGATCTCTACTGCCGGAATGGGAACTGTTCTTGGGGAGGGTGCTGGTGGTCTTATTACCTTCATTTTCTTGGTTCTGGATTGCAATTTTTTGCTGTTTTGTTTAGCCCAACATTCCTCAATTTGCAAATTTACCTCTATGTGAACTTAAGTCTTGGGACGACAATCCTATGTTTTGTATAGGTATTAATTACCAGATAAACTAATTTGAGTTTACTCAGATGATTAAATCCTTTCAAGCTTCGAACAAGCTATATGGTCCAACATTTTATGATTATAATCTATCTATGTTAACCATTTTGCTGTTGTTGTGGTACTTCTATCATAAAAATGGCACTCTGATGAAACATAGGAGAATCTTGACATCTCTTCATCATTTAGAATAGAACCTAAAAAGGAAGGGTGTAAATTACCCATGGCTTGACCATTTTGATTAACCACCTCCTTGATGTGGCTTCGTTAATGGTTCAGATTACATCTGGTTTAGATTACATCTTGATAAGTTATGTTAGGTCGCTCTTGGTATTCTTTTAAGTTTCCTTCATAAATTAACCCTTTCAAAATGTCTATTAAACCCAAACAAATATATAAAATAAAATTTAAGTATATTAAACCCAAACAAATATATAAGATAAAATTTGTTTTACGGAGAACGAGAAGGTTTTTTCTCAACCTAAGGGCGCCAATCTTGCAGCCTAACGGCTCCATTCTTAACGGTCCCAAAACAAAGGGGAAAAAAAGTCCAATACCAATGGATACAGTTTTTACCGTTACCATCTTCTCCATAAAAATCCTTTCTTTTATCCATCAAGTTCAACATCTTTATTCATCAAAATACCCGTGTTCTGCAATCTCGTCTTCTGAGGTTTGATCCAGTCTTTGTTGGCGGTTTCGTGCGTTTGTCGAGAAGGGGGCGTGTATTTGTGATCGACTCATGACGGCTCTATTGCAGTCCAAATCTGAGGTGTCCACAGTTGTTCCCCAGACTCCCCTGTGTACTTCCTTCGAAGAAGATGAACGCTCATGCTCGTTACCTTTTGCTGACTGGATCATCCTGCTTTCCCTTGAAGACTTTTTTGCTTTCGGTTTTATTTTGATGTATTTTTGTGTATTTCTTTTCTCTTATATTTGTGGTCATTCGTGACGGTTTGACCATTTCGAACTGCTTTCCATTTTCAAAAAAAATAAATTAGGTAAGTGGCAGTAAGAACACACTCTCCCCACAAAGATATATGCAAGTTGGCATACAATCGGAGAGCTTGAGCAGTCTCAAGAAGGTGTATATGTTTTCTCTCAACTCGAGCATTTTGTCGAGGCTCATAGTGAGTAGATTTGTGATGAACAATTCCATGCCGAAGGAAGAGATCTTGGAGATGATGTTGCAAAAATGTAGCTCCATTGTCGACTTGAAAACTTGTACATTCTTGTGAAATTGATAATGGGCATATGCCAGTGAGTGATGATCTTGAGAACCTGTTGTTTGTTAGCCATGAGAAATGTCCATGTGCATCGAGTACAATCGATCATCAACAATAGTTAGAAAGTACTTTGCACCACAAAGAGTAGGGGTATGGTTAGGGACCCAAATGTCTACATGAATTAGAGCAAAAGCATCTTTAGCATGAGAGGTGCTTATCAAAAGGCAACCTATGTTGCTTAGCCAAAATACAAGTGTGATAATCTAAAGACATGAGTCTAAATGTAGAATAATTATCTAAATGATGCATTTTAGACAAGATCTTCACAGGTAGATCATGAACCAATCGAGAGACAAACAGTAAAATGTGCTTAAAGTGGGGCAAATATAACACATTATGCAAGGTTACTAGATGAGACAAGATCGCAGTGCCTCGATGGTGAACTTCCTTAATAGAACCATTAGGAAGACCAATATAATTTGGCTTGACAATCTTTTGCAAATGTGAGAAGTGACTCTTGCAAAAATGAGATATGATCAGTAGCTCTAGAATCAATGGTCCATGTGCATAAGTTGACTACATTTTGTACAAAGCTAGTAATGATACCCGCGAAATTGATAGATGAAGAGTATTGTTTTTCTTGGATCATTTGGAGGACTTCTTGATAAACAACATTGACCATGTCCGGATAAACATGTCCACGGGTCACGGGTACGGGTAAGGGTCGTCAGATCCTTACCCGTGACCCGGCGGGTCGACCCGTAACGGCTATAATTTCAAAAAAAAAACAATATAATTCATATCATCTCACACCAATTCTCATCATTCAATCATCTATTCACTCTCTCAATCTCTCCATAATCTCCATCTCTTACATTCAATTACTCTCCTAATCTCATATTCTCATTCTCTTATTTCTCATTTTACCACTCTTACTACTACATTCTATTATTCAAAAAAAAATGTCTAGCCGAGGAAGACGTTCCGTTAGCGGTGCCGGTCCTTCATCCGGCGAAGGTTTTATTCGAGGACGGCATTCTGTTAGCGGTCCTCCAACCGGTTCCGATTTAAGGCGAGACTTATTAAGTGGAGATCACGAGATCTTCGAGGAGGAGGAGGATATCACGGAATCACCTACTTTCCCCAACACCCAAGGGTCCGAGACCCAATACACGGAGGAGCCGGAGCCGGAGGAGCCGCCGTTGAACAACACTCAACTAACGGCGGCGGTCTTCCGATTTTGGTTTACAAAGGGTGCTCCCGATGCCAACGGAGTTTTCTATGCCAAATGCAATTTTTGTGCGGCACAATACAAGCACAAAAAGGGAGAAGGCTACGGGAACTACAAGAGGCATATCCGGAACAAGCATCCCGAGAAAATGGGATTAGCACGAGGGCAAACACAACTTACCGGGTATGCATCTACTTCTAACCAACCTCCTTCTCTATTTACATATGATCATTCTTCTTCTATGGATGCATTTTCGGAAGTGTTGGCCGTAGATTCTTTAGCATTTAGTTTTGCACAAAATGTTGGTTTTAATAATTGGATGCAAAATCATGCTCAACCTGCATATAAACCGATTTCTCGCCAAACCGCTAAAAGAAAAATGATGCATAAATATAAAATTCGTAAAGAAGAATTGATTAAATATTTTATGGACAACGGTGATATTCAAGTTTCTATTTGTAGTGATATTTGGACCGACGGTTTTCAAAAAAATTCATATATGGGTATTACTTGTCATTTTGTTGATAAATTTTGGATTTTAAACAAAAGAGTTTTAGCATTACGAGTTTTCAACGAACAACACACCGCCCAAAACATTGCCCGTTTGATTGCAAATGTTTTGGAAGAATATAGATTAGTTTCACGAGTTTTTTCAATCGGTTTTGACAACGCCTCCGCTAACACGACTTCCATTAGAGATTTAACCAACTATTGTAAGCCGACAATTGGAGGTAAATTTTTTCACATTAGGTGTGCCGCTCATATTTTAAACTTGTGTGTTCAAGACGGTTTAGCATATGTTGGAGATTTAGTACAACCTATTCGAAATATTCTTAATGAACTTTGGTCTAAGAAAAGTGTACGTAGTAAATGGTATGCATTTTGTAAACAAAATAACGTTTATCCTAAAAAATTTCCAAAAGATGTTTGTACAAGATGAAACTCTACTTACAAAATGATTTACGAATCATATGAATATCGAGAACTTTTAAGTAGTTTTGCCGCACAACATATTGACGGTGATTTTGTTTTCGGTGAATCTTGGGTTTTAGCAAGAGATGTAATGGAGGTTATGATGCTACTAACACTTTTAGTTATGTTTATACACCAACTTCAAACATATTTTGTTATGTAGCAATTAATATTGCATTTGCAATTCAACAAGGTCTTTTAAGTTTAGAACAACATCCCGATTGTCATGTTTCCACCATAATTGCTAATGTTAGAAAATTATTTGATGAATTATTGGTTCAATATCGTGTTTTCGATCGAGGTCAATCTTCTCAACCCCCTCCTCGTCCTTCATCATCAAGTTCATCTAAATTTAAATCAATTGCTAGAGATTTGTTTGGCCCGAAAAGGGCAAAAACCACGTCGAGTTCCAACTCGGAACTCGACGAATATCTAACCATTTCTTTTGAGTTTGCCAATGACGAAGAAGAGGAGGATTTCAACATATTAGAATGGTGGAGCCCACCAAAGAGAATGAGGTTCCCTACCCTCTCAAGGATCGCGGCACAAATTCTCGCCGTTCCCGCCTCAACGGTAGCGGTTGAGCAAACCTTTAGCCGGAGTGGAAAGGTGCTCGATCCGACGAGATCAAACATGTTGCCCGAGACGTTGGAGGCACAAGTCCTCCTAGCCGATTGGAGGAAAACGGAAATGCGAACACAAAAGAACAATCTCTCGGCGGAGGAAGGCGACGAAGATGACGACGAGCGACAACAAACACCATCGGATGTATCGGCGGGAGAGTCCGACTAAGGTAAGGGTCAATCGGGGATATAAACAAAGGTAAGAGAACTACGTGGGCTTTGATTCCTCCTCCCCGAGAGGATACGTAGGCAACCGGGATTCCCGATTCCGGTTCAAGCCCAATTCTTCCCTTTTTTTTTTTTTTAAAGTTTAAGACTTAAACTTAAAAAAGAAGAAAATAAACTAATAAAAAGAGGACTTAAACTTAAAAAAATTGGACTTAAACTTAGTTTATTTTCTTTTTTTTTAAGTTTAAGTCCTATTTTTTATTAGTTTATTTTCTTCTCCTTTTTTAAGTTTAAGTCCAATTTTTATGTTCTATTTATTTTCTTATTTTTTAAAATTTATTTTCACTTTTTTTTTTTAATAGTGAGCTGGCCGACCCGTCGACCCGCCGGGTCTGACCCGTGACCCGGCGGGTCGGCCAGATACACGGGTCCAGGTCCGAATCACCCTCCCCGGACCCATGACCCGGCGGGTCGGACCCGTCGACCCGGCGGGTCCGACCCGTGGACATGCTTATGTCCGGATCCATAGAAGATGATGAAGATATATCCATGGATTCAAGTGGATGATTTTCACTAAAAGCTTCCAAAATGTTAGCAGATATAAAGAATTGACTATCGGTGAGTGGTTTATCCTCCTTGGCCTTAAACTCCTTGTACTAGTTCGGTATGCCAGTGAGCTTGAAGCAAGACTCCTTCAGGAACACATCATATCAAGCTGTTTTTTCTAGTAGTCACAACGACTGCCTCTAGCCTGTCTGTAAGGGATCAAACATGATGCATCTAGTATGTCATGTGTTGGAAGAGAGTGACATGTAATCTCTTTCTATTTTTCCACTTAAATCACCGTGTGATAACTCAATTCATAGGAGGTGTTATAAAGCAAGAATGTTGCTCTGAATATGCTCAAATTGCTCATTTAATTCCACTAGAAACTGCATCACTTAAAGCTTAGCCCCTCTCTCAGTGATGCAGCTGGTATGTCATGTATTGGAAGATAGTGACATGTGATCTCCTTATGCTTTTCCACTTGAATCACCTTGTGAAAATTTCGATTCATAGGAGATAAGTGTTCTAGAGCAAGAATGTTGCTCCAAATATGCTCAAATTACTCATTTAATCCCTCTAGAAACTACATCACTCTAGGCTTAGCGCCTCTCTCAGTGATCTTCTTTAAAATATCACAAGTACAACTAGATGTACCACGACATATTCAAATAGGTATAGCATCAACAAAGGTTAATTTTAATTCATCTCATAGTTTCTATAAATTGCCATAGAAGAAGCCAAAGCTCTGCTCTCTTTTACAAAACCCTATTTGCGAACAGGATAGGCGAAAGTTTTGTCCGGGACCATGACGGAGGACTCTCCTCCGACGGAGGTGACCACTGTGAAAGAGGGTGTAAGACCTAGTGATCAAGATGCAAACATGGGAGCGGGATTAGGGGAAAGTAAGAATATGGAGATCGAAACAACGGAGGTTGGAGTGGCTGGAGCATCTCTCATGATCGGGAGTGAACCAGGGATGGAAAATACAAGAGACGATATACAAGGGAATCAGAAGGGAAATAACGAGGAGGAAGGAAATCCCGACCAAGCACAAAAGGACCAACAAGCTACACCTATGGTTTTTGATATTGGCAGTTCAAGTAAAGCAGAAGGGAAGATCAGGGTTGAGACTAGCAGGGTTGAAACAAACACAACAAAATCTTGGAAGGATATTATGACTGGGGTATTGGAGAACAAAGAGGGTAAAACGAAAGTGGATATGAATGCTCTTGTGGGGAAGATGAAATTAACCTATCCTTTTGGGGAGGATGGAGACCCTTGTTTTGAGATTGATCCGATAGTTGCAAAAACCCTAGAGGAGGAGTGAAAGTTATCCATCGTCTTTAAAGTGTTGGGTTTCCCAATTGCTTTCCCGGTGATGGAGAGGAAAATCAAAGAGCTATGGAAATGTGGAAGCAACATACAACTGATTGACCTTGATAACGATTTCTTCGTAGCAAGGTTCAAAAACGAGAGTGAAATGCTTATGGTACTGACGGGAGGTCCTTGGTCGGTTTTCGGTCGATGTCTGATTATGAGAAGGTGGTCGCCGGAATTTGTAACCTCTGAGCCCATTTCGGCTGCGCCTACATGGATTAGAGTGTGTGGAATCCCTATGCAGTGGTACAACGAAGCTATACTTTGGAACTTAGCGTCAGGGATTGGCACACCCATTGCCATGGACCCTAAAACACTCAACCTAAATAGAGGAAGGTTTGCAAGAATATGTGTGGAACTCGATCTCAGTAGACCTCTGAAGAAAGCTGTATTCATCAATAACAAGCGGTGCCCCATTGAATACGAAGGTTTACATATGCTTTGTTTCAAATGTGGGAGAAATGGACACTATGCATCCCAGTGTCAGCATGGTGAGGAAGAACATGAGAGAGACAAAGAGAAGAGTCAGTCGGAGAAATCGGAAGAAATGCAAGATGCCGAACATCACACGACCACGCCGGAGAAGTCGTCGCCGGCGACCACAGATATAGAGAACTTCGGACCATGGATGCTAGTAGGAAAGAAATCCAAAATCCAGAAAGGAAAGGATAATTTCTCTGCAGGTGTAGGAAAGAATGAGGAGAGTAGAAGATATTACACCCATAAATACCAAATAAAATCCCAGAGAAATAAAGCACATAACGACATTACGGATAGTGGAGATATGGTGGGACCAAGTAATGGGGCCACTAATAGTGGAGAGAGAAGAAAAGATAATTCACAAAGGGAATATATGGGAGCACATGTGGCAACTGTTATCACTAGGAAAACCTTTACTGGGCTTTCAAACATGGAAAATAAAAAAAAAACCTGGGAAAAATGAAGCGGGTACAAATAAGATAGTTAGAGAACAAGAGAATAGAGGGGTGATTTTTGCTGCAGCAACTATTACTGAGGAAGAAGCATAACTAGAGAAGAAAAAGAAGAGGAATAAGTTAAGAAACGAGAGGCGTAAACAATCATGGAAAGCAAAGTTAATGAAGGAAGAGGGAGTCGAAAACAATACGTTAAAGAGACAAAGACCAAGTAAGAACAAGGAGTTCTTTGATCTGTCGGACTCAGAAGACGGGGGAATAGACCAGAAGATAAGAAGAGAGCCCTTATAATGTTGGAGGAGGATGTAGAAATGAGGGGAGACAAAGTAAATGTTGTGGACATGAATAGATTTGAAGAATCAGGGATGGCTGTTGTAGACATAGAATATCAGACTGATATGGAGAAGGCTTCTCAGGGGGCCGAGCGGTCAGAGGGATGCAACAGTGGAGAAGGGCAAAGAAATGGTGATAAACAAGGTGCAAGAGGACGCCAGGGAAATGCAAAGAGAGAGTCAAATGAAGTTAATGACGAGGGATATGTAGAAAGATGGAGGGCAAGGTGGAGAAAAAGATGATGGCCAGGAAAGAGAGAAGGACGTGATGATGGTCAGTGGCAATGAGGGGAGGAATCAGCCTCCAGAGAGCCACTAAGCTGTTGTCGTGATTGTCTCAAGTCAAGTGTGTAGCATCACCTATTATTATGTTATTTATGAATTGCCTATTCTGGAATGTCCATGGAGCTGCTAAGAGTGGCTTCAGGAGAGCAGTCAAGTACCTTTTCCATACCCATAAAGTTGATCTCCTAGCGGTTTTCGAACCCCGTATAGCGGGGGTCCAAGCAGATAGGGTTTGCTCTAGAATGAAACTCAAGGGTTGTAAAAGAGTGGAAGCAGTTGGCTTTGAAGGGGGAGTTTGGTTGTTCTGGGATGATGCTAAGCTGGATCTTACTATCATTAGAACTTGCTCCTACTTCATTCACGCCATGGTTACGATTGCAGGGAAGATTGTCCACGTTCTTGCGATCTACGCACCACCTTCGGAGTTGAGGCGAGTCCCTTTCTGGGAGGCTTTAGATAAGGAGTTGGTGAACCTTAATGAACCCTATTTCCTAGGGGGGGATTTTAACTGTATAACTGCCCTAAAAGAAAGTAGAGGGGGGGCGGGGGAATCTCCACAGGGATTCAGGTCGTTTTAACGACATTATACATAATTATGGACTGATAGATTTGGGATTTACGGGATCCGAATTTACGTGGGACGATGGGAAGACTAGAAACAAAGGGGTTCAAAAACGTTTGGATAGAGTCTTATCGAGCCTTCAAGCTCGTTTGGACTGGCCGGACGCTTCAGTGAGGCACTTGGCTCGTTTCTCCTCTGATCACTCACCTATGCTCCTCCGTCTTCAACCGAATATGATCAGAAGAAGGGACAGAAGACCCTTCTGGTTCGAGGCAGCCTGGTTCACTCACGCAGATTTCATACCCTTGGTCAAACGTTGTTGGGACTCGCACAAACATGAAGGTATACCTCTCTCTATCCTTAAAAAATGGCTTTTACGTTGGAACCGGCAGGATTTTGGTGATGTCTTTTGCAGGAAACAAAGAATCATGAAGGACCTTATTAATATTCAAAGCGATCCGACTGCGAATATGTCCAGGGTGGGAAGAGAAAGAGAGTATTTCCTTCAATCCAAATTGGAGGAGGTTCTAGAACAGGAAGAAATAATATGGTTTCAAAAATCCAGGGAACAATGGCTCACATTTGGAGACAGAAATACATCCTTCTTCCATACAGCCACAGTTTTTCGAAGAAGAGGAAATAGAGTGGATGGTATTAGAGATATTGATGTGGTTGGGAAGAAGACATAGACAAGATTGAAACCATTGTGGTGAATTTTTTCATCGAGCTCTTCCAAGACCCAGACAACAGTAGAACTACGCATGATAGAGTGGTGATTGAGAATGGATTCCCGATGCTACCTGAGAGCGAGAAAGCATCCCTTCTTAAGCCTGTTAGCCATGATGAAGTTTGGAAGACCACTAAGAGTATGGGTGCTTATAAGTCACCGGGAATAGATGGGTTTCAACCCGTCTTCTACCAGAAATGTTGGAGCATTGTAGGGCCGTCGGTGGTTAGAGAAGTTAAGAAATTCTTTGAGAGCAAGAAACTTTCGGAAAGTATTAATGAAACCATCCTCTGTCTTATAGCCAAGGTGGGAACACCGGAGACGATATCTCAGTTTAGGCCTATCGCGTTATGCAATGTTCTCTACAAAATCATGACGAAGGTGATGGTACATCGGTTGTAGAGTATGATCGATTCTATGATTGGACCTACCCAAGGAAGCTTCATCCCGGGTAGGTACATTCAAGACAACATTGTGCTCATGCAGGAAATCATTCACTCTACGAAGAAGAAGAAAACAGGAAAAAAATGGATGATTCTCAAGTTGGACCTAGAGAAGGCCTATGATAGGGTGAGATGGGAATTTGTTGAGGAAACTATTGAAGCGGCGGGTTTTCCATCAGAATGGAAAGAGATGATTAAAGAATGCATATCCACTACCAGTATGCAAGTTAATCTCAATGGAGAGCTTACTAGAAAGTTTACCCCGAATAGAGGACTTAGGCAAGGAGATCCTCTATCCCCGTATCTGTTTGTTTTGTGTGTGGAAAGGCTTAGTCACCTTATACTCAAAGAGGTGACTAATGGGAGATGGAAACCGATCAGGCACTCACGGGATGGTCATCAGTTATCGCACCTTTTTTTTGCGGATGACCTTACCTTATTCGCTGAGGCGCCCCAGGACCAAATGAGGGTGATTTTGAACTGTTTAGACCTATTTTGCAAGGGTTCTGGACAAAGGGTTAGCACCCTGAAATCCAAAATTTACGTATCCCCCAACGTTAATGAGGACTTGAGGGATCAGCTCCAAGAGATGAGTGGTTTTGAGGTAACTCGAAATCTGGGAAGGTACTTAGGTATGCCACTGCCTCATGATAGAGTGTCGAAAACTACTTACGCTTTCTTGTTGGATAAAATCAGCTCGAAACTGTGTGGTTGGAGAGGCAGAAACTTGAGTTTTGCAGGTAGGGTGACCCTTACTAAGGCTGTCCTGAACACTTTACCCATTTATGCTATGTCGTCGTTACTCCCTAAAAGCTTATGCGATGAAATAGAAAAAAAAAGTAGAGAGTTTATATGGGAACATAGAGAAGGAAACAGGAGATTACACACAGTTAGTTGGAAGATAATATGCAACTCGAAAGAGAATGGAGGGCTTGGAGTGAAGAATATGACGGACCTCAATTTAGCCCTGGTCGGCAAGCTTGGGTGGAGACTGTTGAGAGATGATAGTAGTTTGTGGGCAAAGGTTATTAAAGCAAAGTATATCAGGCAGACTGGAGTTGAACATTCTGATCCATCTCACATGTGGAAGAGTATAAAGAGAGGGATCAGTGATGTCATTGTGCCGGGACACAGGTGGATTGTGGGCAACGGCAGGCATAGGAGATTCTGGGAGGATTGTTGGTTGCTTGACACTCCTCTTATTGAGACTACCACCACTGCAGTAGGTCCGGAGCTTTTGAATATGAAGTTGAGCAAATTCTGGACCGAAGGGGAAGGCTGGAGATGGGACGCCATCAGAGATCGGCTACAAATGAGAGTTACGTTAACTCTTGCGGCGACAGCATTGCAAACTGATACAGGAGGAGGAGCAGATGGAGAAGGTGAGTGTTGCAATGACGAGATGGCTTGGAGATGGAGCAAAGATGGAAGTTTCTCTGTAGCTTCAGCCTATAATATGATCAGAAAGGAAAACTATGTCTGCCAGATGGATAGAATGGTGTACCAACGGCTATGGAATCTCAAGGTACAAGAGAGAGTACGCAACTTCGGCTGGAGAGTTCTTCAAGGAGGAGTTCTAACAAATGAGGAGAGGAGAAGACGCCATTTAAGCGGTTCGGAAGATTGTGAAATATGCACCGACTGCCCAGAATTCCTTGAACATCTCTTCAGAGACTGCAAAATTGCTAAGGAGATTTGGTTAAAATTAGAAGGTGATCATCACGTCGTCGGGTTCAACAACCTACCTTTTGCGACGTGGTTTAGAGGTAATCTTCTATCCCCTACGAAATACAATTTTACCATCGATTGGGGTGTTATTTTTGTAGTAGGTTTATGGTGGCTATGGAGATGGAGGAATGAGAGAACCTTTGAGGGCAAACAGACCCGAACGGATGGGCATGCCTACATCGTGGAGAAAGCAGCAGAGTATCAGCGAGCTTGAGAGAAGAATCACAAGGAAGGAGGAGGGCAGACTAGGAGGATTATTCAAGTCAAATGGGACCCGCCCCCGGACAATGTATTGAAGATCAACTCAGATGGAGCGGTACGAACCGATGGACATGCTATTGCGGCAGGGGTTATTAGAAACAATGTAGGAGAGTGGTATCGAGGGTATGTTGTGAACCTAGGTATCTGCACGGTCCCTATGGCGGAACTGTGGGGTATCTACTATGGTCTCAAAATTGCCTGGGAAAGTGGTTGTAGAGATGTGATTTTGGAAACTGATTCACAACTGGCTATCACTCTCTTAAGCAAAACATTGCCCCGATACCACCCTCTTGCCAGTCTGGTCTTAAAGTGCCATGACTTTATTAGAAGGAACTGGAATATCCAGCTCCGACACGCCTTCCGGGAGGCTAATAATGTCGCGGATTCTCTTGCTACTCTAGCCTTTGATTTTCCTATTGGATTAAGTGTTTTGAGTGACCCTCCCGAGGGTGTAGTTGACCTTTTACGTTGCGATGTAAGGGGCCGAGCTATCCCCCGCGTGAGTACTACTTAGCTCTTTTTTCATATATAATAAGCGTGACTAGATGCGCCGGAGACCACTGACTCTCCTTCCCACCAAAAAAAAAAATCTCATAACGCTCGAGGATGTCATCTCAAAGCTCCTTTGCCGACTCGACGTATGTGAAGAGTTCTGCCAATTCAGACTTTATGGAATGCAAGATCCAACACCGAATCATATAGTCTGCGCGAATCTATCGAGCGAGTTGTTCATCATCACTAGCAACTGGTTTTGTGCAACATCCATCCACAAATCCTAATTTCTTCTTTGCGTCTAGCGCCATGCGGATGCTTCTTCTTCAAGAATTAAAATTGGATCCATTAAACAAGATAGAAACCAATTGCATTCCCGGATTATTTAAATCGGCAAGGTATAAAGGATCATTGACAATGTTAATGGTATTTCAATTTGGATTTTGATTGACTAAGGGATTATCGGATCCAAGACTTTGTAGATTATCCTCCATGACTCATGAAGAAGGAGATGAAAGGTAGGTTTATGAAAGACGAATAGGAAGAAGGAAGCTAGATGTGTTCACGTTGAAATGTTTGAACAAGTTGAAGAAATAATGCTCTCATTGATTGGTGTTTTTCTTATGACATTGTATATACATGATGTTTCATCCATAACAGAATTCAATTAGCATGCATTTATTTACATTCCTTGCCCTATTATTTCATGTAATTCGTATATGCATCATATGCTCTACAATTTCTGCCTTGATTTCGTTAATGTCGTCGATCGCTAATGAACTTAATTTTGAGTAAAGTCTAATGTTTTGTACTTGCTAGTTTATACCTTGATTGTTCATATGGGATTATATATAGATACCCAATATTGATACTATATTGAAGAATGGTTTGAGTATATGACTCATGCGTCTCAATCTGTTACGAGTGATACATATTCCGATGTGAATGCTAAACGAACTTTTGACGAGCCGAGTACGATCCGAACCCGAGTAGCTCGTCTAAAATAATGCTCGATCATATAGTGTTATTTTAGCCGAATGAGCTGAGTTTTACCCAAACGAGCCAAGCATTGACATGATCAAGCTCGGCTCGTTTATGAACGAGCCGAGCTTTTAACGAGCCAAACGTGAGCCGAGCCTGAAAAACTTGTCTCGTGTATCATCCCTACCTAAAATAACCATTTTTATGTGAAATAAACCATTTTTTATGAGAATTGTGGCACATTCCGATGTGATTACTAAATGAACTTAAATTTTTACGTAAATTTAGGGTTTATTTAGTATTCACATCGTCTAAAATGAACCATTTTTATGTGAAATAAACCATTTTCTATGAGAATTGTGAAATAAGTCAATTTTATGTGAAATAAACCATCAATTTAAGTGAAAACTTTTAATGGAAAGTATTATGTATAATATCAAAATGATTATATTTACACAAATCTATCTTCTAAACCAATAGGTTAAAAATATGATTCCTACACGACACCATATGTTAAAATAGACTATTACGAAGAGTTTTGGCCGATCAGGAATTCCAAGATACAACTGTCATTTGCTTCAGGATGCGTAACCAATTCTGGAAGCATACGAGAACCTTAAGTTGAATAATTTCTTATGGGAGAGGAGAGAGAAGAGGGCAGTAGAGGGGTTTGGATGGGGGAGGAGAGAGAATAGGGCAATATAAGATTAGCTACTTCACGTGTGATGGTGTGATTTAGAATTAGATAACTATTGTTTTATAGGAGTTTGGAGGAGGTTGTTGGACTGAAAGAATCACTCGCTTACACCCATTCCCACAGGAAATAAATAAAGCTAAATCATTCGGAGATAATATCAATCATATCCAACGAATGGATCAGATTAAGTCATTCGGTACAAGGCAGATTGGGCTTGCGTCCTAGTTGCCTTACGTTTGACTAAAAGTCAAACCAAGTTAAGAAAAGTCTTAGGCCAACCCAAAAACAACAGGATAGGTGGTTAAGGTCCATAAGGCCCCTAGCCCGAAGCCCAACCCCAGAACCTACGACTGCGTCACACCTCTCCTTGGCGCGCGTGGTCTAGCAAACGCTATAGCGTCTCTCCATAGACTTTGACACATTCAACATAGTGTTCGGACTCTTGTCCCTTACAGAACTAGGCTTCTTCGAGCCTGTTGCTTATGATTAGCTAGTCTTGCGACAACAAAAGGTGTACACAATCAAATCTCTCAATGTGCATTTAAACACTCATCTTTTGGCATTAATTTCTCATTCATTTGGACATCATTTTATACACATGAGTATACGAAAGTGTATTACTCGGAACCATGAAGCTAACACTCTTGTTTTCCGGCGTTGGTTTTGTCCAGAACCTGTCGAAAAATTGCCCGAAAAATCCTTCCAACACAATTTTTTTTTAAAATGATTCAAACATGAACCTGGCCGGCTCCTTTGTAGATTGCATAATAAATATGTACCTAGAGGTTGTGATGGTATTGCTAATGATTTAGCTAAAGTCCCTCTTGGGGGAGGTGTTCGCTCCAAAAGGCGTGTGCGTAAAAAGTTTTATATTTATATCCTAGAATATCCCTAATGATAAGCGAATTTGTAGTGTACGGATCTATCATAGTAATGGCAAATATTCTGGAGTCGATCTCAGGGATTCAGTGAAAACAATTCAGTAAAGCAATCCAACTTAGAAAGCAAGCAAGCAATGATCAATAACAAAGACAAAGATATAAGAATGATGGGGGAACACAGATTCTAGAGATCCAAGTATCCGATTGTGGTTTTCGATTCAAGATGTCTATAGATGTGTAAACGACAGAGTTGGATAGCAAAGGTATATGTTCTAAGGTAGGATATCGTGCTGTGAAGTTCCAATACCCACTTGTCTCACCCCAAAGGTTCTCTAAACGCCGGATATTGAGTCTCGATATATAGAGGATCTAAGGATAGGATTACACTCTTAATACCAAACACCAAATCCAAGGAAGTCAAAAGGAAGCACAAAGGTAAAGGCTTTGATACTCTCAACCTTAATAGAGGATTTTAAATCCTCTATTACCTAGAACTCGTAATTGTTTGTATTCAAGCAAGGATATAAGTTAAAATTATTCAACAAGGCTAGGATTTAAGCAATCTTTAACTTTGGGTAAAGGTAAAGCAAAATGTGCACGACAAAGGAAACCACGGCAGGATCTTGGGAAACCACGGGCGTGGAACTCAAGAACAAGCCATGAAAATCCTTCTACGAGGGTTTCGACTCACGACTCTCATAGTCCAATCTGTTTATAAGGTTTAATCCATCATTATCTAAGCCACAACCATCAACCCATCACTCTAGAATCGCAGGGGTTTAGCCAACAATCATCATCATATTCAAATCAAGGTTTAAGGAAGAAATCAAGAATAGCATGCAACCAAGAAAACACAAAGAAAAACTATGATTTTCGAACAATGAATCTCCAAATCTCAATAACTGAATCCAACAACAAATAATCGCTGTTTTTGTGTTTTCTAAAGATCAAAATCAAAACCTAAGAAAAATCTCACAAATATCTCCAATCTCCAAGTTGCAAATCCAAAAGCTCTTCAATCCGTCCTTCAAGTGTATAGCAAGAAAATCTCGAGGATCAACGTCCTTCAATCTCCAAAGCGCGATCAAAACCTAAGTATAAGCGAGTCTCCCCTTTTCATCTCTCTCTGCCGTCAACCTACTTTATAGAATAAAATTAGGTTTAGAAGGCTCCCATTCGCGTCGTGGTAATAACGGAACGGACTTTCCAGAAGAAAACCATGGGTGACATCATCAAAACCACGGCCGTGGTTTGTCCCGTAATGCCTCTCGACCTCTATTTCCACGTGTGGAAATCAATGAATTAATAAAGCGTCCCAACCATCTTGCTCTTTTCAGGTCTGGATACAATTAGGTTTTTTCTTGGAACGTTTAAAGTGTTCTGTCCATTTCAGAATCTTCATGAACTTGTCACATCCGTTCTACTCCCAAACCCATTTAGAAAGCCTCGTCTAGGGAAAATACGGGGCAATTGCTCATTGTCCAGCGTTTGGACGCCGTCTAGACCGTATTTTACAACATTGATCTTTGATCACATAGGGTTTCGTGGTAGGTATGAGCCCAACACATAAGTCTAGTGAGCTTTCATCCTATGAGATAACTCACCAACATTGAATAATCCACATGCCCACACAAAGTGTAATCGTCTATATGACGGACCCGAGATCGAACTAGAAAACATGTGAAATTCATACGTGTCACGATAATGTGGGGTCCACATGTCCGTAAATAGGCATCATGCGCGTTAGACTCAAATCCAACAACACATTAAAATCTATACCCAGATGGATTCGCTACGTGAGTAAGAAGCATAGCCATGTTGTGTTTGGGGCTCGTTATACTCTTTATTATTAATATTCATATAAATTAGGTTAAAACTTGAGTTATAAAAAGAATAAATAATTCACCAAACTTATATATTATATTCGTTTTTCTTTATTATTAACGTAAGAACATTTAACTTTGCTTTTATAATTTTAGGGCTAGTTTGGTTGGGTTTTTTGAAAGATTTTTTTTTAATAGAGTTCGCTTATATAATTTGGTGTTTCTTGATTTCAAACAACTGAAAGAGTAAGGGATCGGTGGAATATAGATTTGGAGTTTAAAAGTTTATGGTATTGAATATAGATTTTTAAAGGTCTATATAAATATTCAGGTATTCAATTAGAATTTAAAATTTTTCATAAAATTCCTATGGTATTTAAAAGTTTGTGGATTTTAAAAGAGTGTTATTTCATTGATTTTGTAGTATTCTTCCTTACTATTATACTTACCTATACTCCGTAGAAATCTTTCTCCAACACATAACTCTATATAGAATTAAAATATCCCACAAAATTCGTAAATTCTATGATTATTAAGAATCAGTTAAAGTCTGAATACTAAAGGGGATGTCAATCCAGACTTTTAAAGATTTTGACTGATTTTTAATAATCATAGGATTTGCAAATTCTATGGGATATATTTATTCAATATAGAGTCGATATAGATTATGTGAAAATCTTATGTGTTGGGGGAATATTTCTATAGAGTTTAGGTATGTATAGAAGTAATGAGGAATCCTACAAAATCAATGAAATAATATATTCTTTTAAAATCACAAACTTTTAAATACCATAAAAATTTTATGAAAAATTTTAAATCCTAATTGAATACTAAATATTTATATGAATTTTTAAAAATCTATTTTCAATATGATAGACTTTTAAACTCCAACAAATTTCTATAAATTCTTAATTGAATAAACCACTGAAAATCGACAGCTTAGGGTTTTCTGCGACGAGAGACATTGGCAAGGAAATTGGTCGAGGCATCTTCGAGCGTTAGGAGAAGTCGAAAGCAAGTCGAACTTGGAATACTGGATGCAACTTAAACGCCATAGCTAGGTTTGTTTAAACTAAATTTTCACTATTTCAAGTCGTTAATCTCATTGCTAATACAGCTTTATTTTGAGTAAAGCCAAGCCACATGCTTTGAATGTTGCTTGTTTGTAAGTTGATTGTTTTTGTTGCACTTTGTTCTCACTTTGGTATTTTATAACTGCTTGGTATCGTATCGGTAACGACAGTGTTGTGATTCTTTTGATTATAAGGCAGTGAGACATTGAAGATGAAAGATACAGAAATGTTAGTTCCCAGAAGGAATGAGGAGAATTTCAGGTTTGGATTCAATGACCCGGATTTCTCGGATCGTGTACTCAACATTGAAATCATACCAGTTCAAAGTAATGATTCAAATTGTTGTGTTGAAAGTTTGCATTTATCTTCTATAATTCTAGCTGCAAAAAGTCCATTTTTTTACAAGGTAATCTTCTTAATTTTCTTTCAGCAAGTTGCATTAAAAAACTTGTTGACAAAAGATGTCATCTTTTGTGGTATAGTTATTCAAAAATGGGATGAAAGAGTCTCAATCAAGGAATGCAAGCTTGAAAATTAGTTCATCTGGTATGCTCCGTATCATTCAATTGCGCACTCTTTTGGACCTTTAGCTCTTGTTTTTATGTTCTTGTTTGGTGATCATTGAACAGAGAAGACAGCTTTGATGGATCTTCTGAAGTTCATGTATAGCAATACTCTGTCTGCAACTACCAAGTCTGATTTGTTGGATGTGTTGATAGTCGCGGATAAATATGAAGTTAGTTCTTGTATGAGCTATTGTATTCAATTATTGTCGAAGACGCCAATGTCAGTAGAATCTGCAGTTTCATATCTTGACCTCCCTTCAAATGTTTTAGTGGCGAAAGAAGTTCAACCACTAATCGATGCAGCAAGGCTATATCTTCTTGCACGTTTTAACGATTTCAACAAGTAAGAATTCTGCCTTTTGCAAATTTAGTTATGTTCGTCCATGGAGATTGAATCTTTTCAATGCGAATTTGCACAAACTTGCAGTTCTCTAGAAGATGCAATGAAACTGTCTCTTTCTGCATTAGAGTTTGTTCTTAGGAGCAGTAGTCTACGAGTGGATTCAGAAGATGATGTTTTCGAATTTGTTTTGAAATGGGCTCATGCACACTATCCTAAACCGAAAGAGTGTCGAGAAATAATCAACAACCGGTTGGTGCAATTCATATGTTTCCCATACATGAGTTGCTTGAAGTTGAAGAAAGTCCTACTTTGCCCCGAGTTTGACCATGAAAAAGTTTCGAAGCTTGTCATGGAAGCACTCTTTTACAAGGCTGAAACCTTTTCTGCAGAACCCATCTATGCTCCAAACAAGCTAGAGAGTTTTGCAGGACACATCTACCATGATCGAGTTGTTAAGGTAGCAAAACTTGGACTTTCCCGGCCTCGCCGTGTCGTTTACTTTGACCTAAAAAAAGAGGAATGTGAGAGTTTATCCACATCAAATTCTCTATACTCTCAACCGTTCCTTCTGGGTGGACTGTGGTTTTCCCTCATGGTACAACGCAGAAAGAAAAAACAGAGCTTGTTTGAACACTTGGGTCTATATTTGAAGACGACAAAAGGGTCAAAAAATTGCACGGTAGAAATTGTAGTTGAAGTAATGAAGTCGTCGTCGAACAAGTTTGAAGATCGGTTGACGGGCAAGAACCCTTTCGTTGTAGGGGACGAAGGTAGGGGGTGGCCGGACGTGCTGAGAAACCCGTGGATCGTCTTCATGAGTGATGACAGCGAGTATTTCATCGACAAAATCCTGCGTTTTCGAGTTGGTATTACCATCTTCAACCACCAAACTTAACATATTTATAACGATTGTCCCCGGAAGCTAGTAATGAAGTTACTACTCTGATGGCAAGTTTTTGTCCAAACTAAACAGAGAGACATGGATTTGCAACTCCATACTGTGCTTTCTTTTCTTTAAATGATTTATTATTATTATTTTTTTTTTTGTTAAGATTGCAATCTGAGGTATGAACAGTTGGAAGTAGGATAATTGTTGAAGATAGCATAGTTTTGGTGAGTTTTAGGTAGGGTCAAAATTATGAAATACATCCAAGTTTGGGTTAATCTAAAAACGCTATTTTGGTACTGGTATTATTGACTATTTCGGTTTAGTCTTGTTTGACAAAATTCGGGTTCTTTCAGTATTCAAATACCGTTGTAAAATCACACATTTTGAAAGACTTCATTGTCATTTTGTCAACGCATTTTCACATCTTTGCATACATTTGCATTGACGAATGTATGGATCGTTTGTTCGTGCTAAATCAAAAAAAAAAAACAAGAGAAATAAATGTTATTTAATCAAGATTTCTATCAACTAATTAGAAACTGTGAGGGTCATTCAGCATTATAAAATAATATTAACTACGTATATGGGTATATGGGAGGTGTAATAATAGTTTTCAAAAAAAAAAAAAGAAATTGAGAACTATTAACTACGTATATATGGGAGTGTGGTAGTAATTTTTAAAAGGAAATAAATAAATAAAATTGGAAACTACGCACCTCATATTCGTAGTTGAAGAACCTAATAATTACGTACGCGGTGACTATTAGAAATTTTCGCCACCCTGATTAAACAAAAGGCTTTGAAAAAAAGTAGGATCAACATGTTTAATTACTGGAGATGGGAGATTCGAGTATGGTCCGGGTGACCAACCTTCAACCCTTATTAAACGATCATTGGGTTTTTTTCCCTCCTACAAACGCAATACAATGGAAAAGATTGGGGAATCATAACCCTTGTAAATCAAGAGCGATGTTTGTGCTAGATTGACTTTAATGACGCCGGGACTACACATAAATGGACCGGACCGGAAATTACGGTCCGGTCCGGTCCGATCCAAAATAGTACGGTCCGGTTCTGGACCGTAATCTCCGGTCCGGACCACATTTTTACACTTTTTAATAATTTTGAACTGAAAAATCATCCGGTCCGGCCCGGAACGGACCGGATTTATTCCATACAAAAATAATATTTTTATTTTTTAAAAAAAATAAATAAAATAAAACGGTCCGGACCGGACGGTATTGGACCGGACCGCATGGACCGTTTTACACAAGTAGGGAAACGGTCCGATCCGTCAGTTTCCAGTCTGGTCCGGACCATATGAACAGCCTTAAATGACGCAGCAATCGAAAGCCCATGAAAAATAATTGAGCAATGTGCATATTGTAATGTTAATTCTTCTTCATGCGGTTCAGATTGAGCCATTAAATTCAATGTAGCACATTTGACTGATAGTCTTCTTGATGTAGTTGTTCGTCGAAGGGAAGCAGCGCTCAGTATTTACAAGAATCATAGTTCCTCAATCTTTTCTATGTGGCCGGTAATGCTCTTTTCACGTTGTTAGTTTGTTGCATCTTGCAAAGTATAATATCATAGCATAGGGATTAAGGGTGAATTTGTTATGTAACTTAAAGTTGATTATAATGAGTTACTAAATGTCTCTCAATTATAATAAACAAGTATGTATTATTTTTATTGATATATTGATTCATTTTTCCTTATTTAATATATTAACTTTTCTTAATATATTACACGATATTGTATTTAATTTATTGGATATGAGTTTCACGTACAAGAAATTGGCGAATTACTTGTGTACAATAAATTAATCATCTATTGTTAGTGACGATGGGTATAGAGGTTGTTATTAAGAAGTGGAAAATAATGGTGTGTCCTATAGAGTTACAATTGTTGGTGATAATGATGAAAGTTCGAGTTGGTTAAAATAGCTAAATGAAGAAGTCACGAGAGGGATGTTAGATCGTGACGAGATTTCAAGATCAGTTTGATCAATACTTGCATGAAATGAGCCTAAGTGATAAGAAAAAGATAGATGTTTTGAATTGGTGGAAGCTCAATGGTCCTAGGTATCCCATTCTTGCAAGTATAAGGTTGTATAACCCATGATGTGCTAGCTATTCTTATTTCAACAGTTCCTTTTTAATCTACATTTAGCACAGGGGTCGTACAATTTCAAAATACCGAAGCAGTTTGTCTCATCCGGTATGTATTCGTTTGTTTTTATTTTAAAGCTTATATACTACAAACATATTTGCTAACTTATATTGTTTTATTTTATTATTTTTATAAGATGGTACACGCAGTTGTATGTACTCAAGATTGATTTCACTTTAATAAGAAAAAAGATGACAAGGATGATTGGTTTGATGAAAAATATATATTGAAATTCGCCGAAGGTAAAGTTTTTTTTTTGTAGACTATCTCATATTTTACCTTATAACGAGTTTTGATTAAACTTATGATTCAACATAATTACACAAATATATGTTTTACAGATTTGGAGAAAAATTATTCGGTCGATGTTAATGAAGGCACATTCTTCGTTTTCTTTTAATACGAAGGTAAGACAAAATTAGAATGGACCTAAGTATCCCATTTTTTAAATTATTATACTTGATTTTATTTAATGTTTATCACTAATTAACTTGTAAACTTTATTGTGCAAATTTGTAACAATTGAATTAAAGAGGAAAGGTCAACACATTTATTGTCTACAACTCTACATAGATAGAAGATTAAAAGATGAAATTGTGAACTTTGTTTTGAACAAGTGAACAACTTTTTGGTCCTTTTGTATTATTAAAACTTGTTTGAATGAATTTGTAATGGTATTTTGCTAAAACTTATTTATGAATTATGATGGGTTGATGAACTTGTACTTTTTAATAGTATATTTTTATTAATTACATGTACAATTTGATTCATATATGATATATCAATATGAAATAACTTCAGCTCCGGTCCAATTAAATTCATTAATTCACGCAAAACATAAAGGGAAGTCAAATTCTGGTCCTAACCCGATCCGATTCATGGTCCAGCTTTCAAAAAATCAGGTCCACCGGTTCGGATCGGATGCACAAATAATTATTTTATGTAATTTGGGATAATTGTGTCTAGATTACCAATTAATAAAAAAACAGAGTAAAAGGGGTTTGTGACTTTGTGGTCTATTATCGTAAAAATGAACAAAAACACGACATTATATATATATATATATATATATATATATATATATATATATATATATATATATATATATATATATATATATATATATATATATATATATAT
>BSUD01000001.1:167713148-167733387 GCA_033239045.1 Fagopyrum esculentum
AAAAAAAAAAAAAAAAAAAAAATTTCGGGACACGTGTCGCCCTGCGGTACGGCCGTACGGCCATACCGCAAAAAGAGGGCCGTACCTGAATAATTCTCTATATAAACTAGGGTCTCCTAATTCATTACACCAATATTCCTATTATTTTAAATAATAAAATTATAGGGCATAATATATGCCTTACACAAAAATCTCTAATACATCAATATTCCCTAAAAAAAACGATTTCAAGCAATTAAAAGAGTAAGGGCTCATTTGAAAATTTTGACCGATATGCGGGTTAGGGTTTTCTGCAACGACAGACATTTGCAGAGAACTTGTTCAGGCATCTTCAACTGTCAGGTAAGTCAAAAGCAAGTGGAACTTGGGTCACTTGAGGCAACTTGAACGCCATAGCTAGGATTTTCAAATTGCATATCCAATATTTCAATTTGTTAATCCCATTGCTAATACAGCTTAATTTTGAGCGATGTTGCTAGTTTCTAGCTTGATTGTTCTTCTTGCTCTTTGTTTTCGCTCTTTTGCTAGGTGTTTGACTTTGGTATCGTATCGATATCGTGTTCTGATTCTCTTTGATTATAAGGCAGCCAGAAATTGAAGATGGAACAGGGAGTGAACGAGGAGAATTTCGGGTTTGGATTCAATGACCCGGATTTCTCGGATCGTGTACTTAATATTGAAATCACACCAGGTCAAAGTAATGATTCAGATTGTTCCGCTGGAATTGAAGTTGAAAGTTTGCATATAACTTCTCTAATTCTAGCTGCAAAAAGTCCATTTTTCTACAAGGTAAACTTCCCTTCTTTGTTCAAGTCAGACATTAAAATTTTGTAAAAAGGTATTTTATGGTATAGCTGTTCAAAAACGGGATGAAAGAGTCTCAGTCAAGGAATGCAAGCTTGAAAATCAGTTCACATGGTATGCTCCATATCAATCATATGCACACTCTTTTGGACCTAAAGCTCTTGTTTTTACGTTGTTATTGTGTTGAATACTGAACAGAGAAGACAGCTTTGATGGATCTTCTGAACTTCATGTATAGCAATGCTTTGTCTGCAACTACGAGCTGTGATTTGTTGGACGTTTTGATACTCGCGGATAAGTTTGAAGTTAGTTATTGTATGAGATATTGTATTCAGTTATTGCTGAAGACGCCGATGTCATTAGAATCTGCAGTTTCATATCTTGAGCTCCCTTCAGCAATTTTAGAGGCAGAAGTAGTTCAACCACTAATAGATGCAGCAAAGCTAAATCTTACTGAACATTTTAAGCATTTCAACAAGTAAGAATTCTTCCTTTTTTTAGTTATGTTCAACCATTTTCATTTGTAATTGGCCTAAGAGATTGGATTGACTCTTTTCAAATGTGGATTTGCACAATCTTGAAGTTCTCTAGAAGAGGCAATGAAACTGTCTCTTCCTGCATTAGAGTTTGTTCTTGGGAGCGGCAGTCTACGAGTGGATTCAGAAGATGATGTTTTCGACTTTGTTTTGAAATGGGCTCATGCACACTATCCTAAGCTGGAAGAGTGTCAAGAAATCATCAACGGCCGGCTGGTGCAATTCATATGTTTTCCATACATGAGTTGCTTGAAGTTGAAGAAAGTCCTAGTTTGCCCTGAGTTTGACCATGAAGAAGTTTCAAAGCTTGTCATGGAAGCACTCTTTTACAAGGCTGGAATCTTCTGTGGCGAACACATCCATGTCCCAGAAGACTTAGGTAGGAGCGAACATTTTTATGGAGGACACATTTACCATGACCGACTTGTTAAGGCAGCACAGCTCGATTTTTCTCAGCCTCGCCGTGTCATCTACTTTGAGCTAAAAAAAGAGGAATGTGAGAGTATGTCCCCAACGAATTCTCTATACTCTCAACAATTCCTTCTAGGTGGATTGTGGTTTTCCCTCTTGGCACAACGCAGAAAGAAAGAACAGAGCTCGATTGAACACTTTGGTCTATTTTTGAAAACGAGAAAAGGTTCAAAAACTTGCACGGTTCAACTTGTAGTTGAAGTGATGAAGTCGTCATCGAACAAGTTTGAAGGCCGGATAGCAGACAATAACTCTATCGTTAAAGAGGACCAAGATTGGGGGTGGGCTAACGTGTTGCGAACCCCATGGACCACCTTCATGAGAGATGACAGCGGGTACTTCATCAACGGAATCCTACGTTTTCGAGTTGATATTACCATCATCAACTCTCAAGCTTAATACATTTATAACGGTATTGTGCTTTCTTTAATTTTTCAAATGTTTTAACTTTTAGGGCCCGTTTGGTTTTAACTCCGGAATCGGAAACGGAATGAAAACGAATCTAGTCAATACGTATACCCTTGTTCATTAAAATTTTTGGAATCATTCCTTGTAGTTTGTAGTAATTGGATGAGAGTTTGATTACTTTTGATACCCTATAGGGTAACAAAATGTGAGAAAGCAAGTGCATTTTTCATTAAACCATGGAGAATGATTCCATAAAATTTCATGAATATAGATATATATAGGGACTAAATTCGTTTCCATTCCGTTTCCGTTTCCGGAGTTGGAACCAAACGGGCCCTTAAGGTTTTTCTGTTCGTTTCCTAACATTGCAATATGAGGTATGAACCCCTCATTGATTGTACTTAACTACTAACGTTATTGCCTGTCTGGTACACTTACATAAGAGATGGACTATGCAAACATTGAAGATGGGAGATCGGATGATGGTCCGGTTGCGGTTATCCGATAAACCGAACCATACGGTTAGTTAAAAACTTAAAACCCAGATAAAATGAGGTTTGAATCCGGGTAATAGTTGATCGGGTAATGATCCGGTTACAGTTTTGGGTGAATCTATTAAAAGCCATCACCCTTCCCACCACCCAAACTACCAACCAAACCGACATTCACCGATGGCCAGTTGAAACCCCCGAAATTACCCTCATCAGGCATCCCTGACGCGAAATTTTGACATTGACAGTTCCAACATATTGCAAAGTAATTATGCCGTTTACACTTCCCGAGTTAGCAATACAAATCACCATTTCAAACAAGAATGAAAGCGAAGAGTAAAGGCTCAGTGGAACTCATAAGCCTCATTTGAAAAACTGAACGATATATATATATGGGTTAGGGTTTTCTGCATAAGGTAACATTGTCACGGCATCTCGAAGCGTCAGGAGAAGCGCAGAACTTGGGTTCACTTGAAGCAACGTAAAGTTTGATGTTTTGGATTTTGCTGGTTTTTACATTGATTGTGTGTACTGAACTATGATCGATTCATATTCTGATTACTTTTTTCTCTTTGAATATAAGACAGGAAGAACAACTGAAGATGAAAGATTCAAGTACGGAAAAGCTATGTCTGAGAGGAAACGAGGAGACGTTCGGGCCTTGGTTCAATGATCTTGATTTCTCGGATCGCGTCCTTGTGATTGAAATTATACCAGTCCATAGCAGTGATGATTCATATTGTTCTGTTACAGTTGAAGTCGAAAGGGTACATATATCTTCTCTAATCCTGGCTGCAAAAAGTCCATTCTTCTGTAAGGTAAACTTCAATTCTTAATTTACTTTTTTTTTTTTTGTGTGTGTGATTTTATGTTTGTAGTCAGGTTGTTAATATGTTAGTTGATCTTTTATGCCCTAGTTATTCAAAAACGGGATGAAAGAGTCACAATCAAAGGAGGCAACCTTGAAGATCAGTTCATCTGGTATGCAGCATATCCACTCCTTTTTGAACAATGTTTGTATGTTTGACTGATTTGATATTGTTGTTGTGATGAGCAGAGAAGACAGCTTTGATGGATCTTCTGAAGTTCATGTATAGCAATACTCTCTCTGCAACTACCAACTCTGAAATATTGGATGTGTTAATAGTCGCGGATAAATTTGAAGTTAGTTCTTGTATGAGATATTGTATTCAGTTGTTGTCGAATAATCCGATGACGGTAGAAACTGCAGTTTCATATCTTGACCTCCCTTCAAGTGTTTTAGTGGCGGAAGTAGTTCAACCACTAATCGAAGCAGCAAAGCGGTATCTTTCTGCACATTTTAGGGAATTCAACGAGTAAGACTAAAGATTTTGCAAATTTTGTTATTTTCAACCATTTTCGCTTGTAATTGTCCTTGGAGAATTGACTCATTTCAAATGTGAATTTGCACAAACTTGCAGTTCTCTAGAAGATGCAATGAAACTCTCTCTTCCTGCATTAGAGTTTGTTCTTGGGAGCGGCAGTCTGCGAGTTGATTCAGAAGATGATGTTTTCGACTTTGTTTTGAAATGGGCTCATGCACACTATCCTAAACCGGAAGAGTGTCGAGAAATCATCTCCAACCGGTTGGTGCAAGTCATATGTTTCCCATACATGAGTTGCTTGAAGTTGAAGAAAGTCCTACTTTGCCCCGAGTTTGACCATGAGAAAGTTTCGAAACTTGTCGTGGAAGCACTCTTTTACAAGGCCTTTTCTGCAGAACCCGTCCATGTTCCAAACAAGCTAGAGGGTTTTGCAGGACACATCTACCATGATCGAATTGTTAAGGGTGCACAACTTGAACTTTCCCGGCGTGTCATTTACTTTGACCTAAACAAAGAGGAATGTGAAAGTATGTCCTCATCAAATGCTCTATACTCTCAACCGTTCTCTTTAGGTGGACTGTGGTTTTCCCTCCTGGTGTGTCGCGGAAAGAAAGAACAGAGTTTGATTGAACACTTGGGTCTATATTTGAAGACGACAAAAGGGTCAAAAAATTGCACGGTAGAAATTGTAGTTGAAGTAATGAAGAAGTCGTCGAACAAGTTTGAAGATATGTTGACAGGCAAGAACCCATTCCTTGTAGGGGACGAAGGTAGGGGGTGGTCTGACGTGCTGAGAACCCCGTGGATCATCTTCATGAGTGATGACAGCGAGTATTTCATCGACAAAATCCTGCGTTTTCGAGTTGATATTACCATCATCAACTACCAAACTTAACGTATTTATAACGATTTTTGGTGTACGTTTGTTTAACACTAAACAAGAATACGATTGTCCCCAGAAGCCAGTAATGAAGTTACTATTCCGATGGCAAGTTTTGTCCAAACTAAAGAGAGCAATGGATTTGCATTTCCATACTGTGCTCCCTCTTTTTTCAAATGACAAGGTTTTTTGTTTGTTCGTTTGTTAACATTGCAATTTGAGGTATGAACCCGTTAGAAGTAGGATGATTGTTGAAGATAACATAATTTTGTTTGCAATACATAGCCTACGTGTGTTATTCAGTGCTGCTCATTGATTGTACTTGTCCACTTACTAAGGTAGTAACGTTAATGCCCGTCTGGTAAGTAAACAAAAGGCTTTGAAAAATGTAGGATCAACTGTTAAATTTTTGGAGATGGTGTTGAGATAATAAGTTAAAAGGGAGAATTTGACAGTTTTTTTTAGTTTTTGTTTAAGAAAATGTACCCCAAATTTTTTACCACTTTCATTTAATAGTAGTTAAAAATTATTAACCCTTCTATTAGAAAGAAAGAATAAATGATGTTTGTTATTTGTTATATAAGTATAATTTTTAATTTTTAATTACTGAATTTTTTTTATTATTATTTTTCTTGCCTTTTTTATTTATTTTGTATTTTCTTTTTTATTTTCTGGACTGAATTTCTCATACCGGAAATTCTCATACCAGAAATTTCATACCAGAAATTATCATACGAAAAGTTCATACCAGAAATTTCATACCAGAATTTTTTTCATGCCAAAATTTTTTTCATACTAGAATTTTTTCATACCAGAATTTTTCATACCAGAAATTTCATACGAAAAGTTCATACCAGAAATTTCTGAATTAAAACTAGCGGCACAATCAGCACTTGATCCTTGTGCTTTCTGTCCGCTGTTTATTTTTGTTTACATAATACTTTTATTTTGAGACAATTTTAACATATAATTTTCCACTCAAATAATGCTCAACTCCTCCACGTCTTGTCAATTTGTCATTGTCAATTGGGAAAAAGAACAAGTCTTTTGGAAACCAAAGGAGACGGTGATGGACTCATTTTTGCAAACCGTCATCATATACGCAAATTACAATAAAAAAAATTGCAAAATTACAACGAGCCCCCTAAAATTTGGAAAATTAAATATTAGACAATTAAAAATTCATTCCGGTATGTTAATTTCGGTATGTAAATGTCCGGTATGTGAAATTCTGGTATGTAAAATTCCGGTATGTGAAAATCCGGTATGTGATAATTCCGGTATGTGAAAATCCGGTATGTGAAATTCCGGTATGTGAAAATTATGGTATGTGAAAATTCCGGTATGTGAAAATCCGGTATGTGATAATTCCGGTATGTAAAATTCCGGTCCGGTATGTGAAAATTCCGGTATGTGAAATTCCGATATGTGGAAATTCCGGTATGTGATAATTCCGGTATGTGATAATTCCGGTGTGTGAAAAAATTCTTCATTCTAGAAAATAAATAAAAAATAAAGAAAATAAAAAAGACAAAAAAAATTAATAAAAGAAAATAAAAAAAGAAATTCAGTTTTTAAAAAGCATTTGGAAGAAAGAAGAAAACAAGAGGATGGAGAAGGTTTGAAGGTAAAAAAAATAAGAGGGGTATATTTACTTAATTGAAAAACAAAAAAGCCTACTTACTATCACTATTTCTCTAAATAGCCTACTAACTAAATTTGCATGCATCGAAAGTTGAGACATTTTGAACCTAGTATATATAAGATTGGTAGAGTATTACACTTATCATTAATTAGTTTTAAGATAGAACATTGTCGGATTTATGTGTTGGGCTCGGTCTAACACACATGTGCATTCGTATGCACACGACCTCGCTCTACGGTCCGTCTGTATCAATCTTTGATAAATGGGAGATTCGAGTATGGTCCGGGTGACCAACCTGTTAAATTGTTGGATAATCTCGGGTTTAGGTGACTTTTAGGTCGAGTCAAAATTATGAAATTCATCAAGTTGGGGTTAACTCAAAAACGCTATTTTGATACTAATATTATTGACTATTTTGGTTTAGTCATGCTCGAAAAATTCGGGTTCTTTCAGTATTCAAATACCGTTGTAAAGAAATTACACATTTTGAAAGGCTTGGTTGTCATTTTGTTGACGCACGCATCTTTGCATACATCTGCATTTAAGAATGTATGGAATAGATCGTTTGTTCGTGCTAAATCAAAGAAAAAAAAGCTAAAACATATATTATATTTAATCTAATTTTCCGTTAACCAATTAGAAAATGTGAGAGAACGGCTTAGAAAGAAGCTCCAAGAAACCATTGAAAGAAGCGGCGAATAATTGCAATCTGGTATGGCGGATCCAAATGATGGCAATTGTCCCCCTCCCCCGGCGGCCCCTGACCTCTCTGGTTCCCATCGACCTGATGGGATATCGTCTGGTGCAATTAATGAAGATGTTGTAAACCCTAATGTGGTGGACAAGACTCCGGCTCCGGAGAATGTTGAAAAGGATACTACACCTTCCTGGAGGACAATGTTGTTCGGAGACAATGCCTGGAAACAGATGCCCGTCTTACCAGATGATCTTCTTGAGACAGGACGAATCAAGATTGACTACCCAAAAGGGAAAGATGGCACCCCTGAAATCAATGTGGCAGCAGAGGTAATTCAAGTCTTAAATGCGCCCTGGAGGAATTCAATTGTGACAAAGCTGTTAGGCCGCATGATTTCGTTTGGATCTTTTGAGAGATCAATTCGCCAGATATGGAAGCCAACAGGAGGATGGACTGTTATTGATTTACCGAATGATTACTTTCTAATTCGGTTTGAAAAGGAGAAAGACATGTTTGATATCTTGACTGGGGGGCCATGGAAATTGTTTGGACATTATTTGATGATGCAGCAATGGGACGAGTCTTTTGATCCAATGACCTCTGTAATGTCCTCTACAGGAGTTTGGGTTAGAATCTCAGGTCTCCCACTTGCCCTGTATAATATATCAGTCTTACGAGCTATTGCTTCGGCTATTGGAACCCCGCTTCGGATAGATGCAAACACATTGGGAGTATATCGAGGGAAATACGCTAGGATATGTGTGCTAGTGGACCTAACCCGACCCTTGAAAGGAGATGTTATGTTGAATGGTAAACGGCTCCTGCTGGAGTATGAAAATCTCCATACAATCTGTATGGGTTGTGGTTGTTATGGCCATTTGCTTGAAAATTGTATGTACACAGAGAAGAGGACATCCCCAGGGAATGCTAAGGAAAGTGATATGGACGTGGAGAAGGTAGTGGATACTATAAATAAGGAGAAAGATGTATCAGTTGTAGGTTTAGGTAGCCAGGTTCAGGAGGACAATGGTCATGGTCCATGGATGATAGTTCCAAGAAGACGAGTTCAGAATAGAGGTAGAATGACCCCTGCTGAGAAAAATCAAGAATATATAGAGGGAAAAGGAGTTTCAAATGTAAAAATTGTTGCAGAGGGACAGGAAGGAGGGCAAGCGAAAAAGAGAATCAGACCTGAAGGCAACACAAATAGTGGAGATCAACATGTTAACAGGAATGTACAGGGGGTTAATTTGAGAAGGCAAAGAGAGTTGCTGAAACCCAGTATCCCTACACAGAAAATACAGGCCAACCATCATGTGAGTATCCTTCAAAAGGGAGTTATCCCCAAGACTACCTTTGTTGCAGGGGAGTCTTCCACTCAAGGTAAGGGTAATGATTCTATTATGGAGGTATCGGCACGCCAGGCCACGCAAGATACAGAGACTGAGATGGAGTCACAGACGTCCATGGTTCCGGACTCCCAGTGAAATAAGGGAGGTAACATTCTTCAAAAAGTTTATAAATGATAGGGATATTATGGAATAGCTTTGGAACTATTAAAGCCAGCTTTCGAAGATCTATACGATACATGATTCGTAAACATAGACCGAACTTTCTAGCTCTATTTGAAACACATTGTTCAGGATCGGCTGATGATGCTATTTGTGAGAAAATTGGTTTTGATACAGTGGAACGATCTGAAGCAGAGGGACAGAAAGGAGGTATCTGGCTACTTTGGGATTCTAATAGCTGCCCTACAAAATTTCTATCAAAAAGTGACCAGTATATTCATGCTGAGATGGGGGAGGGGACACTTGCTTTCACTCTCATTGTGGTGTATATTGCTCCGGAGCCTAGTAGAAGGGGCGATGTATGGGAGAAACTTAGTCATATTATTGAGATTTCCACTCTACCAGTTGTTATCGGTGGGGATTGGAATGTTATTAAATGTGCAGAAGAAAGGCAAGGGGGCTCGACGCGGCTCACTAGAGATTCCTTGAATTTTTGTAGTTGGATAAATGATACTGGGCTAGTGGATATGGGTTATGTGGGATCAGCATACACATGGACACGTGGGCGCTCTATCAATACAAGGGTGTCTAAGCGTTTGGATAGAATCTTGATTAGTTCCACAGGAAGATTGCAATGGCCTGAAGCTACAGTTTGACACTTGCCTAAATTGTGTTCAGACCATAACCCCCTGCTCCTGAGTCTTGATCGAACCAATATAGGCAACCCCAAACGACGCCCTTTTAGATTCCAAGCGGCATGGTTGTCCCATTCGGAGTTCAAACAGATTATTGCAAGTGCTTGGAATGATTCATTGCCCATTCCAGGAGCGCTAAGTAGTCTTCAAATTGTGCTAAGTAAATGGAACAAGGAGGTCTTTGGCTCAATTACGAAGAGGAAAGAAGCCTTAATAAAAGCCCTGGAGGATATTATTCGAAGAATTGATATGAACCCAAATGAGAATCTCATTAGTAGAGAGAATGAGATTGGAACCGAACTTAATAGTGTACTAGAACAGGAGGAGATGCTGTGGTACCAAAAATCGCGCCAACAATGGCTTAGGTGTGGAGATCGCAACACATCTTTCTTTCATCTCTCGACCATCATTAGAAGGCAGAAAAACCGTATTGATGCTCTTAAGGTTGAAAATGGAGAATGGTGACTGGATCAACAAACTCTCGAGGACCATGCAATAAGCTTCTATCAGTCAATTTATGGGCCTTCAATCTTAACTGAGCTACAACCGATTTCAAAAGGAGGCTTCCCAGTTTTGTCATTTGATCAGAAGAATGCCATTGCAGGACCACTCACAGAAGAAGAAATAGTTGAGTCTGTAAAAGGGATGGGGGCGTTTAAGGCACCAGGCCCAGATGGTTTCCAGCCCATATTTCATCAAAGAATGTGGGCTGTGGTAGGGAAATCGTTGATAAAATTTGCAGCTGATTTTTGGACCAAAGGAGACCTTCCAGCAGAAGTGAATGAAACCTTACTTGTGATGATTGGGAAAATTACAAAACCTGAGTCAATCCAAAATTATCGACCTATTTCTCTATGCAATGTATCCTACAAAGTTGTTACGAAGATCCTTGCAAACAGATTGAAGCCCCTGATGACCTTTCTGGTAAGTCCGATGCAATCTAGGTTTATCCCAGGTAGACTAATTTCGGATAATATTGTCATTGCGCAGGAAGCAATTCATTCAATGAAGAAGAAGAAAGGAAGGAAAGGCTGGATGGTATTGAAACTGGATTTGGAGAAAGCATACGACATGCTCCGATGGGAATTTGTAATGGAAGCACTGGATGATATTGGCCTCCCGGACATTTGGATTGACAGGATTGGAAGGTGTTTATCTTCGAGTTCAATGCGGGTCCTATGGAATGGAGAAAGTACCAGACAGTTCAAGACGAAGAGAGGATTAAGACAAGGAGATCCTATCTCACCATACCTGTTCGTCTTATGCCTGGAACGTTTAGGTCACCTAATTGAGAAAGCAGTAGTTGATGGGAGTTGGAAACCGATGAAGTTATCTCGTAGCGGACCATCACTATCTCATCTCTTCTTTGCAGATGACATTCTGCTGTTTGCGGAAGCTTCTAAAGGACAGATAAGAAGGATCAAATCTATCTTGGACATGTTCTGCAATGCCTCAGGACTTAGAGTGAGTCATTCCAAATCCCGACTTTTTGTCTCTCAGAATATAAGAGGAGAACTGGAAAATCAATTGAGTGATATTAGCAATATACCTCATACTCGTGATTTGGGGAAGTACTTAGGGGTACCAATTATACATGGAGCAGTATCCAAGGATATTTTTAACCCTTTAGTGGAGCGTCTCTCAGCACGACTAGCGGGATGGAAGGCTAATAAAATGAGTATAGCCGGGCGAACGACACTGGTGAAATCAGTCCTGACTACCATCCCGATTTACTATATGAGTACTATTCTTCTACCTGTAAGTGTCACAAATAAAATTGATAGAATCTGCAAGGGGTTTTTCTGGGGGAATATAGAAGGTAAGAAGAAAATGCATCTCCTGAATTGGAACTCGATATGCCAGAAAAAAGAAGATGGTGGACTGGGCATCCGAATGGCTTCAGAAACTAATCTTGCAGCAATAAGCAAACTCGGCTAGAGATTATTCAAGTGTAAGGATGAATTGTGGGCTAAATGCATCATCAATAAATATGCCAGGCATGGTATAGAATGACCAAATCAACTGAGAGACAGTAATGGTATCTCGATCAATAGGAGAGGTATTGTGCAGAGTTATAATGAAGTTATTAGTCCAAATCTGAGTTGGAATACGATGGTCGACGAGTTAGATTCTGGGGTGATAGTTGGGTTACAAAGGAACCACTGAGGAATACATGTCAAATGGATCTGACAAAGGCTGAAATCGAGCTAAAGGTTAGGGATGTGTGGCTTGATGAAGGATCCTGGGACTGGAATTACCTAACATGTAGATTAAATAATGCAAATTTCCTTAAAGTTATTGCCAAAGGATTATGGTCGACTGATGGAAGAGAAGACTCAATTAGATGGTCACTGACTCAAGATGGAGATTTCTCTATTGCCTTAGCACATGAATGGATTCGCCAGAGAAGACAGAAGGTCGATGTACGAGAGAAACTTTTTCACCAGATCTGGAGGGTCAATGTCACTGAACAGATTCGCTTTTTCTTATGGCAATTAGCATGGGGTGTCCCTCTAACTAATCTTGAGAGATTCAGAAGGCACATGGCTACGAGTCGTGATTGCTTGGCGTGTCCAGGTAACCAAGAATCCCTTCTTCATGTGCTGCGGGATTGTTGTTTTGCGAAGGGAGTTTGGGCGAATCTGGTTCCAGCTGAGCTTCACTTGGATTTCTTTACCCTTGACTGGGATAATTGGTTATTTCTGAATATCACTGTGAAAGATGGTCCGGGCAACATTAAAGATTGGTGTGAGATTTTTGCCTTTGGGGTTGGGTGGTTATGGCGATGGAGGAATTCGAGAACATTCAGTGAAGGTGTAATTCCAAGAAGCAAGGCTGAATACATTCTGGCTAAAAAACAGGAGTATATGATGGTTGTTAAACAAAACCAGGCACTGAACAATCAAAATAAACAGGAACAGATGGTGTGTTGGAAGAAGCCTAAGATGGGTTGGGTGAAGGTAAACACAGATGGTGCATCTAGGGGAAGTATGAATCTAGCTACAACAGGGGCAGTGATACGGGATGATCAAGGTAGTTGGGAGAAAGGGGTGTGATGCGCCCTTGGATGCCCCTTTTACGTTGACCATAGACGAAGAGGACGAGGCTCTTAGAGTTCGCTCAGATGGACCGATCACCCGATCCCGAGCTAAGGCCATTGCTCGAGCCACCGGCTCCATCATCACCCGCATTACTTCTTCACTTGGTCCCATTACCGGCATGCCTTGTCTCTACACCACCATGGCATAGGCTATCGGTTCCGTTAGCGGCATGTCCCGTCTTTCCGACTCCATGGCATGAAGCTAGCTTATTTTCGGACTATATTTTCATGTTTTCCTTTTTATGTAATAAAGGGATATTCCGTATAGGAATATTCCCTTTTTGACCTTATCCGTTTAGGGTTTGCTTTTATCCTTTTAGATTTTCCCCTTTTGGGCTTTTTTCTTCATGTATTTTTGTTTGGCCCGTTGCCCATAGGTAGGCAAGTTTCTCTATATAAGAGATATCTTGCCTCATTTATTTTCCATGTTCAATATTACTAAGTTTTGAGAAGAATTTCCTCCACTTAGCTTGGGCATCAAAATCTCTCTTCTAACCCTCAAACTTCTTCCTTGGATCTCGTCTTTGATTCAAGAAATCCATATTCGAGGATTCTTTTTAAGAATCAACCTTCGCTCCACACAAAAAGGTTCCTTCGATCTCTCTAGATCGAAGTAACCCTTGTTTCTTCATCGCTTCCGCCCCTTTGGATCCGAAACGATACAACGTTGCACAAAGAATCAAGGAGTAGTTGGAGTTTTGCTTGATCTAGATCCGAAGTTATCCTTGGTTACCTCCAAGGACGCATCAAATTGGTATCAGAGCAAGGGATCAAAGCTAAGTTCTCTTTACTCTTGTTTTTGTGCGTTATTATCTTAAACCTATTTAGCCTTTTTTTTTTGTTCATGATGTTCTTCGTTTGCTCATGATGTTCTTCATTTGTTCTTCATGATCTTCATGTTGTTCATCATGTTCTTCATCATGTTCATCCATTTTTCCTGAATTATTTTTTTCTTTTCCGTGTTTAACTCAAAACAAAAAGAACAAAAATAGGAGATATTTGGTTTGCCTTCAAACCATTTATCAAACCCGTCTTTTTCTTAAACCGACCTAATCCGACAATTTTGTTAATTAATTTCACCAAATCTCTTGGGATATTTTTGTTAACGAAAAGTTCGGATATCTCGCATTTGATATTCCAAGAAAAGCAAAACAACTCTTCATCAATACGGATTTGTGTTCAAAAAAAAAAAAACAAAAGAAAGAGTTGCTCAAAATGTTTCAAAGAAACGAAACACACAAAGTGAAAAGACGTCCGGCAAACCGGTCCATCCGAAAAATCGGATTTTACAAAACGGTCAAAGACCGAAAGCAAGCAAAGCTTGCCGAGTGAACAATCCGTCCATCTTCTATCTCTCCATTTTCTCACATACGTTTGCAAAATATCACTTGTTTTTTTGTGTGTAATTGGTTCAATTTTGTTGGATTTGCCTTCCTTGCCTAACCGCCAAACGGCCTTCCCCAAAGTAGAACCCGATAACGCACTTGAACTTGGGTAAAGTTGACCTAACTTGTCACCTTGCTCACTTGATTGCTTGAACTTGTGTGCTGATTTGGAGCAATGACTAACGTTGAAATGGAAACTTCTCAGGATTCTGGTCCGCAAGAGTTCAGTGAACCCTTGGCTCAAGAAACTGCTTCGTTGTCCCTCGAAAATGACTCAATAAGGCGAGAATTGGAAGCCTTGAAGGCACAACAAAAGTTTGATGCCTTGACCCGAGAAAACATTGCCTTGAAAAAAGAGCTAGAAGCTCTTAAGTCCCTTCAGAATGCTCGCCGTCCCACCCCAACTTATCCGAATGAGAACGTGGTCAATGCTTCCACTTCCGATGCACAACGGAAAGGCAAGGGACTTTTGGGAGCCGGCCCATCAAACGTTACCCGGCTTGCGTCTGTCATTGAACGCACCCATCCTTTACCTCTTGACGGAAATGAGTCCCATGAAGAAGAGGAGGAATTCCCCGACCCGCGTCAAGATAACTTGCCCATAGTCGATACGGAACATCGACACCAATATTATGAGCATCAACATCAACGGTATGTTCCTTCTCCACCTCCACCTAGTGTGCCCCGCACCGACCGACAAACCCGGGAAGAGCCCCGGTACCGTCCCAACTCAACCACCAATCATGGTCGTGAGCATGATCGGTCCGAACACCGTCACCAACGGTCAATCCGGCAACCGAGGACCCTTGACTTTGATGAATACGATGAGCAACACAACTTCAATGAGTTCTCCGGTGATGAATCCGATTTAGAACGGGTAGCACATAACCGTCCGTGGCACCCACCCGTCATAGACCCCTATGAGAACCAAGACCGGGGTGAAGAATGGTTGCCTCCCCCAAATCCACCTAGGCAGGCCCCACCCGTTCATGGGCGCCAACGTCATCATGGCGGCCACCGGCGAGCCCGTGCCGATGATGCCTACATTCTACCGCCCCGCCCGGACCCCTACCGAGCTCGTAGGGAAGGTAAGGTTAAGTTCCCTACTTTTCATGGTGAATATGATCCGTGTGTTTTTCTTGATTGGGCGCAGGATATGAAACGAGCATTAAAACATTGTCATTATGAGGAGGAATCCGAGAAAATCGAGGCGGCAACTCTATACTTTGAAGGAGATGCGAAGTCTTGGTGGAACCGGTATGAGTTCACCCGAGAGAGGCGAGGATGGGCACCGATTGAGACATTTGAACAATTGCTCTATTGCATGACCAAGAAGTACGTGCCCGAGGACTTTAAGAATGATATGCGGTTGCAAATTGCCGAGTTCAAGCAAGGCAACCTCACTCTGGTGGATTACTTGGCTAAACTTGAGGACATGCACATTAAGGCCGGCGTCTCGGCCTCCCCCTCCGCCCTCCGCACCAAGTTCATGAGTGGGCTTGATGCTTCCATCCGGCGGCCGCTCGAGATTGTCCCATTCAAGGATTTGGGAGCATTATGTCATGCCGCCATGAAGTTATATAAGCAACAACTCGAAACACCGCGGTATTCTAGGTATCCCTCTTCCTCGAGTCCGTATCTTTATCCATCTAACATACGTTCTCGAGATGCGCCTAGTCCTACAGATACCGACGCCTCCAAGGGAACCCAACGGACGGGTCCTTCCAATAGGCAAACGGGTACCGAGAAGGCACCAAACCGTGGCCCCGCACCGGCGCCTCCCTCTCGAGGTCAACAAGGACCCTCACCGGCGGCTCGCCCAAGGGAGCCCGTGTGCTACAAGTGTAGCGGTTTTGGCCATGTGCAACGTGATTTCCCAAACACCAAACGGGTCTTGTTTGCCGACCCAACATATTTCGAGGACGACGATGGTCAACATGACGACGATCTCATTATTGAGGATGACCATGACATCGACCCACTTTTTGGCATGGAACCTTGTGATGACGAGCTTGCTTGCGGCCCAGCACAACCCGGTAAATTTGCTCTTGTTTCTCGTCGTATTTTGGCTGTTAAAGAGCATATTCCTATTGATCAACGCGAGAATCTCTTCCACTCTCGTTGCTTGGTCAATAATACGAGTCTTTCTCTCATCGTTGACGGGGGTTCTTGTTGCAATATTGTCAACGAACGGGTGGTAAAACACTTCAAGTTGCCTACGACCCCCCACCCAACGCCTTACGGACTCCAATGGATTTCCGATACGGCATGTGACACCGTCACACAACAAGCTTGGGTGCCGTTTTCTATTGGCGCCTATGTTGATAAGGTCCTTTGTGATGTTATCAAGATGGACGCCACACATGTCCTATTAAGACGACCATGGCAATTCGATCGCCGCACATATCATGATGGTTATCTTAATCGGTACATGTTCCAATATAATGGAAAACGGGTCACACTTTTGCCTATGACTCCGCACGAAATTTTGGTTGACTATGCGGAACGGAAGAGGCAACAAACTATTGATGAGTCCGCTAAAGCACCGGCAAAATCGGACCCCCGGAGTCACGATGTTGTAGGTGCTAGTACTTCCAAATCCCGCAACACTGCCCCTCTTGTCCATGCTACCGAATCCAAAGGTAGTAAAGGTCGCATCGTTTCTTCGGGCGCACCTTTATCATCTTCGGATCCCGTAATTCAAGGACGGTGTGAGCCACGGATACTCTTAGCTCGCCGGCATGATTTGCAACCGGTCATGGAAGGCAAGTTCCCATGTTTTTTACTTGTTCCGTTTTGTTTATCTACTTCTCATGACTCAAGTAATGTGCCACACGAGGTGTCTTTGTTGTTGTCCGAATTTCAGGATATTATGCCCAAAGACCTCCCACCCGGCTTGCCACCTATCCGAGGGATTGAACATCAAATTGACTTTGTGCCCGGTGCCTCTTTGCCAAACCGTGCCGCTTACCGAGCCAGTCCGGAAGAGACAAAGGAGCTACAACGTCAAGTGCAAGAGCTCCTAGACCGGGGACATGTGCGTGAATCCTTATCACCATGTGTCGTTCCGGTAATCTTAGTACCAAAGAAAGATGGATCATGGCGGATGTGTGTGGATTGTCGTGCCATCAACCAAATCACCGTCAAATATCGCCACCCGATCCCGCGCCTTGATGACATGTTGGATGAGCTTCATGGCGCCACTATCTTCTCCAAAATTGATCTCCGGAGCGGTTACCACCAAATCCGGATGGCCGAAGGTGACGAATGGAAGACGGCGTTCAAAACGAAGTATGGACTCTATGAATGGCTTGTCATGCCTTTTGGCCTCTCCAACGCCCCGTCCACCTTCATGCGCCTCATGAACCACGTCTTGCGCCGATTCTTGGGTACATTCGTTGTTGTTTATTTTGATGATATTTTGGTGTTTAGTACGTCTTTGGAGGATCACATCGGGCACCTTCGCCAAGTGCTCGAATGCCTTAGACAAGAGCAATTGTATGTCAACTTTGACAAATGCGTCTTTTGCTCGGACACCACTATCTTTCTTGGCTATGTCGTGTCTAAGGACGGACTCCGAGTAGACGAATCAAAGTTCGTGCTATTCGGGAGTGGCCTACTCCTACTACGGTCACCATGGTCCGAGCCTTTCTCGGCTTAGCGGGTTTCTACCGGCGCTTTGTCAAGGACTTTAGCACGGTAGCAGCACCGCTCCATGAGCTCACTACCAAGGGTGTCACGTTTGAGTGGCGTGATATCCATGCTCGAGCGTTTGATGCGCTCAAAGACCGTCTTTGTAATGCACCATTACTCCAACTCCCAAACTTTTCGAAAACCTTCGAGGTGGAGTGTGATGCATCAAATGTGGGCATTGGAGGCGTTCTCTTACAAGAGAATCGTCCAATTGCCTACTTCAGTGAAAAACTGTCCGGTCCTTCGCTCAACTACCCTACATATGACAAGGAACTATATGCTCTAGTTCGTTGTCTTAAGACATGGCAACATTACTTGTGGCCGAAGGAGTTCGTGATTCATTCGGATCATGCGGCTCTTTAGTATCTCAAGAGTCAAACAAATCTCAGTCGGCGCCATGCTAGTTGGGTAGAGTTTTTAGAGACCTTTCTTTATGTCATTCGGCATAAGAATGGCAAAGAGAATGTGGTAGCCGATGCCCTTTCTCGCCGCTATGCCCTCCTTGTGTATATGGATGCCAAGATACATGGCTTTGCTCTTATCAAAGAGTTATATGCCACGGATCTTGACTTCAAGGACATATGGGCACAATGCCTCGACCTCCGAGAGCACGAGTCTTTCTTTATTAACGATGACTATCTTTTTCGAGCGGGAAAACTTTGTATTCCGCGCTCATCTATACGCCATTTGTTGGTCAAGGAAGCTCATGAGGGTCGTGGTCATTTCGGTGCTACCAAGACCCTTTCCGCTCTCCAAGAGCATTTCTTTTGGCCCCGGATGCGTATGCACGTGACACGGTTTTGCAAGGGTTGCATCACATGTCATCATGCAAAGTCGCGCCAAGGTCCGGATGGGATGTATTCTCCTTTGCCTATACCAATGGGACCTTGGGAGGATTTATCCATGGACTTTGTGGTCGGGTTGCCTATGTCAAAACGAGGCAAAGACTCCATTTTCGTGGTAGTCGATCGTTTCTCCAAAATGGCTCATTTCATCGCATGTAAAAGCACCCTAAATGCTAGTGAAGTTGTCACCTTGTTCTTTGACAATGTGGTGCGTTTACATGGGATACCACGTTCCATCGTTAGTGATCGGGACGTGAAATTCGTAAGTCATTTTTGGAGAACGTTGTGGGGAAAACTTGGAACCAACTTGTTGTTTTCAAGTAGTTATCACCCCCAAACCGATGGTCAAACGGAGGTGACCAATCGGACTCTTGGTGCTCTACTTAGAGCCACCACTAGGACCAACCCACGTAGGTGGGAGGACTTACTTTCTGTTGTCGAGTTTTCGTATAACAGGTCTAGGCACACGGCAACTAAATTGTCCCCATTTGAAGTTGTATACGGCCTCAATCCACACACACCATTGGATTTCACTCCCCGCCCGCTCAAGGATGGAGAACACATCATCGCCGGAAACCGAGCCGCCCAAATCATTGAGCTTCATGAGCGGACTAGGACACAACTCGAACGTCGTGCCGCCCAACTTGCCGGACAACGCAACAAGGGCTGCCGCGACGTCTCTTTTGAGCCCGGTGATCTTGTTTGGCTCCACCTACGGAAGGAGCGTTTTCCTACTCGCCGCATGAGCAAGCTCTCGGACCGTGGTGATGGCCCATTCCGCATCTTAGCCCGTCATGGTCCAAATGCATACAAGTTAGAGCTTCCGGATTCCTACGGAGTACACCCAACGTTCAACGTCAAGGACCTTGCCCCTTATGTTGAGCCCCTCTTTGACGATGGTGAAACGGGGACGTTTCACAGCCAAGATGGGGGGACTGATGCGCCCTTGGATGCCCCTTTTACGTTGACCATAGACGAAGAGGACGAGGCTCTTAGAGTTCGCTCAGATGGACCGATCACCCGATCCCGAGCTAAGGCCATTGCTCGAGCCACCGGCTCCATCATCACCCGCATTACTTCTTCACTTGGTCCCATTACCGGCATGCCTTGTCTCTACACCACCATGGCATAGGCTACCGGTTCCGTTAGCGGCATGTCCCGTCTTTCCGACTCCATGGCATGAAGCTAGCTTATTTTCGGACTATATTTTCATGTTTTCCTTTTTATGTAATAAAGGGATATTCCGTATAGGAATATTCCCTTTTTGACCTTATCCGTTTAGGGTTTGCTTTTATCCTTTTAGGTTTTCCCCTTTTGGGCTTTTTCTTCATGTATTTTTGTTTGGCCCGTTGGCCCATAGGTAGGCAAGTTTCTCTATATAAGAGATATCTTGCCTCACTTATTTTCCATGTTAAATATTACTAAGTTTTGAGAAGAATTTCCTCCACTTAGCTTGGGCATCAAAATCTCTCTTCTAACCCTCAAACTTCTTCCTTGGATCTCGTCTTTGATTCAAGAAATCCATATTCGAGGATTCTTTTTAAGAATCAACCTTCGCTCCACAAAAAAAGGTTCCTTCGATCTCTCTAGATCGAAGTAACCCTTGTTTCTTCATCGCTTCCGCCCCTTTGGATCCGAAACGATACAATGTTGCACAAAGAATCAAGGAGTAGTTGGAGTTTTGCTTGATCTAGATCCGGAGTTATCCTTGGTTAACTCCAAGGACGCATCA
>BSUD01000001.1:167733397-167757046 GCA_033239045.1 Fagopyrum esculentum
GTTGGAAGAAGCCTAAGATGGGTTGGGTGAAGGTAAACACAGATGGTGCATCTAGGGGAAGTATGAATCTAGCTACAACAGGGGCAGTGATACGGGATGATCAAGGTAGTTGGGAGAAAGGGGTGTGATGCGCCCTTGGATGCCCCTTTTACGTTGACCATAGACGAAGAGGACGAGGCTCTTAGAGTTCGCTCAGATGGACCGATCACCCGATCCCGAGCTAAGGCCATTGCTCGAGCCACCGGCTCCATCATCACCCGCATTACTTCTTCACTTGGTCCCATTACCGGCATGCCTTGTCTCTACACCACCATGGCATAGGCTACCGGTTCCGTTAGCGGCATGTCCCGTCTTTCCGACTCCATGGCATGAAGCTAGCTTATTTTCGGACTATATTTTCATGTTTTCCTTTTTATGTAATAAAGGGATATTCCGTATAGGAATATTCCCTTTTTGACCTTATCCGTTTAGGGTTTGCTTTTATCCTTTTAGGTTTTCCCCTTTTGGGCTTTTTCTTCATGTATTTTTGTTTGGCCCGTTGGCCCATAGGTAGGCAAGTTTCTCTATATAAGAGATATCTTGCCTCACTTATTTTCCATGTTAAATATTACTAAGTTTTGAGAAGAATTTCCTCCACTTAGCTTGGGCATCAAAATCTCTCTTCTAACCCTCAAACTTCTTCCTTGGATCTCGTCTTTGATTCAAGAAATCCATATTCGAGGATTCTTTTTAAGAATCAACCTTCGCTCCACAAAAAAAGGTTCCTTCGATCTCTCTAGATCGAAGTAACCCTTGTTTCTTCATCGCTTCCGCCCCTTTGGATCCGAAACGATACAATGTTGCACAAAGAATCAAGGAGTAGTTGGAGTTTTGCTTGATCTAGATCCGGAGTTATCCTTGGTTAACTCCAAGGACGCATCAGGGTGGCTGTAAATCTGGGAGTTTGCTCTGCACCAGAAGCAGAATTATGGGGCATCATTCATGGTGTAGAGTTAGCATGGGAGATGGATATCGTCGAGTAGAGGTTGAGCTGGATTCCCGCCTGGTGGTTGGGTTTGTTGAGAAAGGAGTGAGCCAAGTTCACCCTCTCTAGCTTGGTGACTCGTTGCCATGGCTTAATTGTACGAGACTGGATCATCAGTTTCACACATATTAGGCAACCGTGTAGCGGATGCTCTTGCAAATTTTGGATTTTCTTTCGATATTGGGGTTCATCCCCTTGACATCCCAACTGTGGGGGTTAGATGCTTAATTATGGATGATCTTGGAGGGATTGCCTTCCCTCGAAGTGTACGTATGTAATACTGATATTCACATAATAAAGCGCCTTAGCGCGGAGAGCTAGTCTCTCATTTACCAAAAAAAAAATTAGAAAATGTGAGAGCCAGTCAACAAAAAAAAAAAAAAAAAAAAGATTATATAAATATTTGAAGTAATTATGAACATTCAAAATCTCCCAATCATAATAATTTGGATAAGTACCTCAAATCATAACTATTGTTTAATTACTTTGTATTATTTTATGGCATCCAAATTCGGCAGATTCATGCAAACAGACCACACAAATCTGACTTGTTAGCACGTCCATTGCATTAAAAATTAACGTACGACTCACCTACAAACATAAGACGACAACAGAAGTCCCTTCCTAACACCTTTCTTAGTGATAATCACGTACACTTTCTCCCTAATTCAAGGATTCCAACACTATATATAGAAAGTTCATTTGATTTCCCTTCCAAGTTCAACAAGAACTAGACAAGTATCTAGATAAGAACTCACCCGGAAATCCATGGCTTCTAATGGTTCATGGAGGTTGTCCTTGGTCTTGATGGTTTGCTTGTTGTTTTGTGTAGTAAACCCGTCATTTGGAGCCTTCAAGCCGACCCCATGGAAGCTCGCGCATGCTACCTTCTATGGCGACGAGTCTGCCTCTGCTACAATGGGTATGTCACTAATCAATCCTGTCAACAGAAACAAAAACCTTTGGTTTAACACGATGATGACTCGGTTTTATACATGCAGGAGGAGCTTGTGGATACGGGAATTTGTTCGACAATGGATACGGAACAGCCACGGCTGCACTAAGCACGGTTCTGTTCCATAATGGTTATGCTTGTGGGGCTTGCTTTCAAATGAGATGTGCACAGTCGCCTTGGTGTCTTGGCGGTCGCTATCTAACTGTAACTGCTACAAATCTTTGCCCGCCTAACTGGTACCAAGATAGTAACAATGGTGGCTGGTGTAATCCGCCTAGAGAGCATTTTGATCTTTCAAAGCCTGCTTTCATGCAGATTGCACAATGGAAAGCTGGCATTGTCCCTGTCATGTATAGGAGGTAAGCATATTATACAATTTACAAACTCTACTTTCTTAGACATTATTGAACATATGAATGTGCTCCTAATCCTTCATAGTTACTGCACACGAAATCAAACAAGGTCTTAGATAATAATTGGACTTCCATAGAAATAAGGAACTGTGAGTCAGGCCATTATGGTTCGGTCTAATACGGTCTGGGTTGTTCAGGCCGTAGAACAGTAAATTCGGTCCATTCCGTCCAGACCATAATATTATGGCATTGGACCTGACCAGAACTAGGCAACAGTCATAAATTTGTGGTTACAGTCCGGTCCGTTTTTGCACAGCCCTATGCTTTAGAATTTCCATAATTTAGCTCTTATTGTTTGTCCCTCTTTTATTTGGCAGGGTGCCTTGCCTGAGGAGCGGTGGGCTAAAATTCACCTTCCAGGGAAACCCATACTGGCTCTTAGTCTACGTGATGAACGTAGGAGGTGGGGGTGACATCTACAAGATGTGGGTGAAAGGAAGCCGAACGGGATGGATTAGCATGACCCACAACTGGGGTGCCTCTTACCAAGCCTTTGCCCAGCTTGGCGGTCAACCACTCTCCTTCAAAATCATGTCCCTTACAACCAAACAGGTCATTGTTGCTAACAATGTCGCTGACTCCTACTGGGCCTCCGGCAAGACTTACTCAACCAATGTCAATTTCAAGTGATCAAATCAAAGAACTCAATCTAAGACTCGGCATTCACGTTCAGTAAAACCGGGAGGTCTAAGTTGGGATTCGTTCCTAGTGTCTTCTCTGCTCATATACCCGTAAGCTCATATGGTTGTTTTTAGTACAGCGCCATTTCCCTGAGGTTATATCCACGTGAAATTGATCAGCTCCCTGGCTCTTGTGCCAAGAGGAGAAACCGATACCTCCCTGGCTCCTGTGCCAAGAGGAGAATTCAAGTGCAATATTTAATACAAAATGGTGTTCATCCATACAAGAGATTGTCCACCTTGAGGCTTAAGCCTTGCAGGTAATGTGCCACACTGTTACCGGATCTTCATACAGAGTATCGATTCCTCAGCTAAAACGCAATTTGATAAATGTGTTTTTAAGAGGCTTGAGCGACTAGTATAATATGGCTACATTCAAATTCAAACTATGACCCTCCTTTGCACTATATGAATCTAATAGATATAAACTCAGAAAGTCATAAACCATTATGCCAATTCAAAAACTTGTTATAAGCAAGTCAAGATTAATAACTAATAGAAGGAAAACAGTGTAAGATGATGAAGAGGACCCGCCAAATTAAAAATTCGATTGAAAGGGAAAGGGTTGAAAAAATGTATACCCGGAAAAAGTTTTCGGTGTGGCGAGACAGGTTACGAAGAAAATTAAAGAGAATTGCAACCCCAAAGGAGAGGCCAGGTATGCCCCAATGTTCTCATCCTAATCTCTCAAGCACGCTTGAAGTTGAACTCATTGTATTGGATCTCCACCTTTTTTGCTTTACTTTATACAAATTACTATTTTTTTTGCCATATGAAGTATCATCATCACCCTCATGCTAGAAATCATTCCTCCCCACTCTCTCTAAATGCCTTCCACTCTGGCCTTTTAAAGTCTAATTACACCTCAATTAGATCAATTAAAAATGTTTATTTATAGGGATTAGCAGGCAAATCACTTTCTATCAGAAAATCAAGCATCCAAGATTTGAGGTTGTGCCATGACAGAGAGCAAAATCAGTAGTTTCTCGATGGATTGCAGCTACTGCACTACAAGAAAATGTTGTTTGTGTCGTCCTATACGTTTTCAGCCTTTTTATTGAACTTTTGAGTATCACATGTCGATTTCATAAGCCTATAATGCATGGTATTGAACAAATTTTACATAATTAAAAGAATTTTCTGAAGTTGCATACCTACATGATCCATTGAGTCACTGACCATGATCGACATTGATGGCAATGAAACAAAGCTCGGCCAAATCCACGAACTGCAACCGTGTGAGAATTGTGATGATCTCATGGCTTGCTGTAAAGACACATATCACTTCCGAAAATTTGTTATATGTTCATTAATGTGTGGAAAGGAAACATCAAAGAGTTTTGGACCATTAAGCTTTCTCACCTCTTACATAACCCTCATCATATGTTCACACCCTCCCTACAACCTACGAATCATTTCGAATCCAAATCCAAAGTCACCTCATTTTGTTATAAAGGCAACACAAAAGGCCACCAACTTTACCTTTCTTTTCCTACAATCACTCCTCTTCCTTTCAACACAACATACCTCTGCTCTTTCCCTTTTGCATTCAAACTTCCACTCGACATCGCTCAGATCCACTCCGACATCGCTCAATTCCAAACATATCACTTTCCTTTCCTCAATTTTAATCAGAAATTGCTCCAACTGGAAGCAAGCCGACAGTAAAATTCCAACACCAGGGGATCTACTTTGCACAATACTGAAAATTTCCAGTTCCATATGGGATCTCTGTACTCTGCTTTCCTTCTCCTAATAACCCTCTTCTCATCCTCCCCGTCTCCATCCTCGTCATCCCAACCAATCACCAACCCAAGATTGCTCGATCTCCTCATAAGGGACTACATCACCGCCAACACGAGCTCTGAAACAGGGGTCCCAAGAACCACTCAACTCCCAGCAAACCTCTCCAGTGCAACCGTAACCACCACTCGCCTTCGTTGTGGAAGTCTTAGGCGTTACGGAGCTCAAATTGACGAGTTCCTCCTCCCTGCCAAAGGCACTGTCTCTGTCCTCCCCTGTGTTGAAAGAGTCTTACTCGTCCGCCAGAGCTTGTCACTAAACTTTTCCAAAATCTACTATGACAACTATAATTTCAGAGGATACCATCTAGTCTCCCCAATTCTAGGCCTCCTCGCCTACAATTCCGGCGATGAAAACAACCAGAACAACCCATTCGAGCTCAAGATTTACGCAAGCGCCAAAAACCCAATAAAAATAGATTTCAGAAACGTTGGCATTTCACCGAACACCTGGCAGGCAAAACACTACTGTGCGACATTCGAGTCCGGAACGATCAAATTGCTAAACATGATAGCACCGCTAGTTTGTATAGCTGAGAAGGAAGGTCACTTCGCATTGGTGGCCGAATCTCCACCGGAGAAACCACCCTCGCCGCCGACGAAGACAAATTCGCCGGAGACGGATGCGGTAACGGGAACCGAGGGAAAGGCGAGCAGGTGGAAGGTAGCATTAGGAAGCTCGGTGGGGGCGGCGCTTGGGGCGTTTTTACTGGGTTTGCTGCTGATTGCAATGGTGGTGAGAGCGAAACAGAGGACGAAGGTGGAGGAAGACAGGGTGAGAAGAGCGTACGAGGAGGAGGCGTTGCAGGTGTCGATGGTGGGCCATGTCAGAGCGCCGGTGGCCGCCGGGAGTAGGACTGCTCCCGCCATTGAACATCATTATAGGCCGTCACCACGAGGCCCACGATCATGAGTAATTTGTGCGGCCAATCTAGCCATTTTTGGTTTTGTTATTTATATTTATGCATCTACATCAATAACAATGATCGAGAGTTTATTATTTATTCATAACTTTACTTAAATATTATTGAAATATACTAATATAATGATTTTTGTGTCAAACTGAATGACGTAATTTATATTTACTATATGTTAAAGAAAAAATTATTATTATTTTGTTCTGATTTTATACTAGTTTTCATTCCAATGATTGAGGGTTTTTATTATTCCTAGTGTTTGGTGGTTGTTTTCATATCAAATCCTTATATTTTCTTCTGACAAAGATTTAATTATTTTAGCTCTACAACATTTTTATAGTTTGAATATACTTTATGTTACTTATAGTGACAATAAAAATTAAGAATGTTATATCATGTTAAATTATTACATAATCTTGACCTTATTTATATCTATTTAAAAAACACTAAATAACGTATAAATGTTAATCTTATATAAAAACAACCACCAAACACCTAAAGAATAATACAAAAACTTGATGATTTCATTCATCCACTTAACTAATCATATTTTGATACAAACAAAAGTTTACTATTACACGTCAATACTCAACGAGAAAACCCCATAAAAAGCTTTTTTATGTTTAGATAAATAAAAAACCCAAAAAAATTCATAGCATACCCAAAACAAATCTTCATTTATGTTTTATCAACAAATCAGCAAATCTCTAACATATCAGCAACAAATTTCAGAGTACACATCAAACCCCTCAAGATATGTTTTCACCGACAAAAATAATGATTCTCAAATACCTCAGGCTTGTCTACAATATTGGATCCGCCACACCACTGTCACTCCGCTTCTTCCTCGGGCCTCGTCCATCGACTTTTTCCCCTTTTCGATTATGGTCGATGTATACCCTAGGAATGAACGTTCATCGGTGTTGTCGATATTCTCAATTCACCATAGCTGCTACCTTTTCTCCCGTCAAATTGAGTTTTTGTGAATGAATTGTGCTCTTTAAGCTCATCGTTGTGCCTTTCTGTCTGCAATGAAGACAAGACTTCAATATTTAGTGAAAATGTGGTTTCAAAACCTCCATTGGTTACACGCAAGAGAGGAAACCCTCTTCCCTTTTGAAACAAATACAAACATGAGTGGCAACATAGTTGGAACTGTTTATGACAAAGAAAATAATATTAAAAAACGAAAAATCAAATGAGAAAGAATATATAATTTTGTTGCTTTCTAAGCATCGAGCTGCATCTTCATACATGTCATCTCGGTCATGTTTGAACTCAAAGCTAGCCTCCAACTACTTCTTCGCCGACAAGCTTAGAGGAACTGCTCCTATGAACTCCCTCTGAACTATGAGAATCGGGTGGCAACGTAGTGGGAAAGATCCCAGAATTGGCCATGGTAGTTGGTTGTAATGTAGTGTCCTTTAGTTGCGGGTCATTCCAGGAGGAAGATGAAAGCTCGAGCTAGGTCATCCACATGCACCATTTTTTATGTGGCCGGCATGTGTTGACTTCTGCTAGGTTTTCTCTTGCTTCTGCAATGCGCTTCCTCACCTAGATTTTTGCTATATGTTGGGCCTTTTGGCTCATTCTTCAATTTCCTGATTCAATGATAACAAGAGAAGGGGGGAGCTATTAAAAAAATGTAACAAATATTACAAAACTTTTACAAATAAAGTAAAACAAAACGCATGATGTAACGTGTCAAGCCCTTCGGTTTCTCTTTTCAATTTTAAAATAAAATTTTAAGGAAATTTTCTTAAGCCCTTGTGACCGAAATGATCTAATTACATGGCGTAACCGGCCAATATGGTATAAGATTTCCGATATAACCCATTTGTTTCATTTTCACAACAAGATCTCCATAACTTATTACGATCCATGATGTAACCCGTCAAACCCTCTAAATGAAATAAATCCATTACTTTTTATATTAATCTATTAATCATTAAAAGAGATTCTTTGTTTCACTTTGCTGGTTTTGATGGTTTGGACATGATTTGATGTTGTGAGTTTCTTTTGGAAGAAAGTGTGACTATTCGCGAGAAGGAGTCGTGAATATGTGATTGAAATCTGAATGCTCAAAAGAAGAGTTTAAATATGAAGTTTCCACCATATGAGAGTAGTACTATGTCTTGCTTCTTAATTCACTGTCTCGTTGTTCATCCTCACTTTGATTATGTGACTCTTCTCTTGGTGTTCCACCTTCATCGGCTCGTGGTGATCGAAAATTTCTTTTAAAGTATTTTTCTTTTCCTTTTTTCTTGTTTGTGTTATCTCACGACGGTTTGTTTGTCAGCCGAATTTTTTTGGACTTTCAATCCATTAGTGCATCGAACCTCTTTCCTTCATAAAAAAATAAACATATTTCGATCTTCTTTTATTCCCTTCCCTTCCCTTAGAGGTAATTATTTTTATTTTATATATTTTTTTGAAATTAGATAATTATTTTAGTTTTGTTACTCCGACCAAAGAAATGCTTATATGTTTCATAACTAGTGTATGCACAGGTAGTTATAATATATATATTAAAAAAAAAATTATATGTTTTTAAGATATTGATAATAATGTGTTCAATTTATTTATCAAATGATATATAATGTATTATTAATTTAAACTTTTAAATTCAAATATTCATCATTAACTAACAAAAGTTGAAAATAAAATATATTATAATACACTTATAATAAAATTTTATAGGTTTTAGGCCACATTTGGAAAAAACACAAGTTAGGATCAAGATTTTAGCAAATGAAATAAAAAAGTGAAATTAGTAGGTCGGTGACCTAAATATCGATAGGTAGGTGACCCACATACCAAATATTAATCTGATATGAATAAATATTATATTTGATCTCAGACAACAAGACCAATAAATATAAGTTGCGTTTTATCTTCAAACCTTCTACATGTATTTATACAAGTTATCAAACTGTTAGTTTTACCTGATAATCGGCGTGAGATAGCAAAATACATGAAAATATAACCAAGTTAAAAAAAAATGTGGATAACCAGCGACCTTTAAAAAAATTCTGTGATCATTTTTTTTAATTATGTTTGGGCAATTTTGGTAACTAGGCATTTTTGAAAAACTATAGTAGTAACTAGGCTTTTTAATGTTTCAATTAAGTAAATATACTCTAACCTTTTGTATTTATTTTCAAACTCTACACACTCATCTATCAAGATGTACATTTACTAAACACAAAACAAGAAAAAACCTAGTAAACCAAATTGTTTCATTATGTTTTAGTAAAATAAAATTTATCACAATTATTTTAAACAATCTGACGTCAAATTTATATAAAATTGATCTAATTTGTTAAAAAATATAAAACTTAAATTTAAATAGTTTTACAAAAATAACACTTTAATAATATATGAAATTTTGACATTAATATTCAATTTTTAGAGTCGTCAATCATTTATCTTCTACTCTAATATGGATGTATAGACGAGGACAATTAAACTTTTAGAATTTTGATGCAATTGTTATATATTATATATATGGGTAATTTTCAAATTGCATCAAAATAAAATTATTTCAATATCGAGCTAACATCAATTGGGCATTGGAAGGATAATAAAATTGACAACTTACCGGTTCACATAGAGTGGAGGACAACCTTTTTCTATTGTTGACTTTTGCACTAGGGTTAAAGAATTATCCTCTAAACTAGATACGATTTGCGACATTGATGTTGACTTTATTGTTATTGTAATAGATGCAATCGAATTTAGGTAAGTGATGTGCTCAAATTTATTAAAACTAGTTCAGTGCCCGTGCCAAGCACGGGTTTTGTTATATTTTTTTAATAAATAATAATATATCTTATAATTGAAATTTAATTAATCAATTATTAAAATGAAAAATTTCCGTGACGACGTGTATGTGTTTGATTTCATTTGTTTTCAATAAATAAAAAAATATATTATAATTACATCATACTTAATCAACAATTAATATAAACTTTTTTCGGTACATGCATCTGTTTAATTTAGTTATACAAACCCGTGCGGCATCACGTATTAGTCATCAATTGAAAGAAACTACATACAAAAATTGAAAGAAACAATCAAATTAGTTCATAGTATTTAGATGATAAAATCAATATAGATTAAATTGGACATTTAGCAACAGCAAGCCAAATTATACTACATATTGAGTTCCACGAGATTTTTAAAGGAAGATCCCAGGAGGACAACGATGTCACCGAATTCCTCCCACCTACAAAGAAAAAATAATTTTCATTAAAATACTCATAATGTAAAATATCTAACCAATTTATCAAGCTCATTGAATTATTAAAAAGAGAAATTGTGAGATAATCTAAAGGTTTAATGGGTGATTCGAGTCGATATGTGAAACTTTGCCCTCTACCCGATCTCCAATTCACACTCATCTACTGCTTATGAGATATTGACACCTGTCGATAGATCTTTCCGAAACAAAAATAGGCATATGAATATTATCAATAAAGAAGATGAAATCTAAAACTGAAAGAATTACCTTCGATCAATGACAAAATGATTATGATTTTTCAGATTGGTAAAAACGTGCGAGATAGATGAATACTGAGCAATTAGGTGATCCTTATATATAGAAAAATTGAAGACAAAATTGTGTATTGCTTGCTCGAGAAGATTTATATAAGAAGTTTATCTGATAAGTTTTGTTTGATTGCTCGAGAAGATTTATATAAGAAGTTTATCTGATAAGTTTTGTTTGATTCGCTTAAGATTTGATTTACCGAATCTTTATACTGAAGCATTCAACTTATATTTTAAATTTTAGATTTATTTATTACGAAATGAATTTGAGTTAAACGGCACCATGAATGATATTTTCGGTTAAGATTTTATTGATGTAATCTTCATATTGAAAAAACGTTCGGCTTATATTTTTACATTTTAAAATTTTATTTTGTTTTAGAAATGAATTTGTGGATGATATTTTTATATTTTTAATTTATTAATTAACAAATCGTACATATTTTTTTAAACAGTCTTGATTTTTTCTGACGAATTTAAAATTTTACATATATATTTTTCATTTAATGAAAAAAAATTATTAATTAACAAACCGTACAGATTTTTAAAACTAATTTGATTTGTTGGACGAATTTTAAGTTTTAACATTTATATCTTTGTTTTAATAAAAAAAAGTTTTTTTAATTAGAAACAAACCGTAGTGATTTTTTAAAACTGATTTGATTTTTTTGACGAATTTTAAAACATTTATATTTTTGATTTAATAAAAAAGGTTTTTCTAATTAGCAAATCATACAGATTTTTTAAAACTTCTTTGAGTTTTTGGACGAATTTTATTTTTTTCATTTATATTTTAAATATTTTTTTAATAAAATAAAAAATTTTAGGTTAAATTTTGATTTAGTAAAAAATTTAATTCGAGAAAAAACTTGAGAGTGTCACATCAGTTTTATGTCGTTTGTTTTAGTAAAGTATATAGATATAGATTTACGTATCAAATTATATTAAAAATAGTAAAAAAAAACATTTACTTATCAAATTCTATTAACATATAAATTATGCTTTTAAAAAAAAATTGTAATTTGCGATCTGAATTTTGAAAATTCAGAAAATTTACGTATAAAATTTTATTAAAAAATAGGAATATTTTTTTTATAAATTGTGGTTGTTAGAAATTTTAATTTCCCCCTAACATTTAGGAATTTTAATAAAAATAAATTTTAATTAATTTAATTTTTTAATATAAATTATGGTGGTTAGGATCCCTTATAAAATTGTAATTAAAATAATTAATAATAATAATAATTTACTAATTACTTTAAAGATCAATTAAAATGGTATTTTAGTAAATATTTTACAAAAAAAATCCTATGTGGCATCACTGGTTGATTGACATGTGGCGGTAGTGTCCTTAGTTTTAGTAAGTAATATAGATTCTATGCTCTTGAAAAAAATTGATTTTTAGCCCTCTTTTTTAAAAAAAATTTATATTAAACCTTGAAAATATACTTTAAAATGCTAAATTGAAAATTTTACAAAAGTATTTTACCAAATTAAAATTTATAAATTATACTTAAGTTTAGAAAAACGATTTAATTCAGCTCATTTGTTTACGACATATAAATTTTTTTAAAAGAAATGTGATAAGTTCATTGAAAAGTTAAAAAATAGCAAATATATGGAACACAAACCTATACAAAAGTGTCAAATATACAATAAGTATGACGATCAAAATTAATATTTTTTACTGAAGGAGATCGACGGACCGACAATCGACCGTAAAACATTATTTTCAAAAAGCAAGTTGATGGCAAGCCAAACACTAATATAATGTATCATCACTATCACAAATAAATTACAACAAAATTTAATCTTTTAAAATATAAAAAATGAACTTCTAGATAAACACTTTCTACTAAAAAGAAGGGATCACAAAACACACAACCATATCTTCGATCCAAGTCGACTTAACACATTTACTAAATCAACAAAATATAGTTATTTCATTATCATGCCAAACAATAAAAATTTTGTTGACAATTTCCCCTTTCCGATAACATATATAAACATTAATTTAGCAAATAACAATATGTAAACAAATCTCAATACGAGTGAATAAATTGATCCGAGATGTTAAAACACACGACATGTTACACATTATGCATGTTTATTGTATGTCTCATGACATAACCAATTAACCATGATACATGCAAATATTCTAACTAGTTCAAATTAAATGCAGATTAATAAAAATAATTATAATTATATAGTATATTCTACCTCTCAAACACAATCACAACCTTATATATATTCGTTAATAAACGTATATATTTTAATGAATTTCATATTCTCATATAATATATATATGAATATTTTATTTCCTAAATTTTACAGATAACCTTCCGAAATAGTTAATTAATAATGCACAAGAAATCCAAAGTTATTAAAACTCATTTAATGACATTATTTACAACAATAAAAATATGAAATCACAGAAAATATTTATATTTTTTCTTTTCTTTGTAAAGAAGGAAACCAACCCGCAAAGGAGGGGACGGGAAGTTACGGAGTGGTATGACATTTCTCGTATCGCTCTGTCTCCTTTGACTTCTCTCTCCTCTCCCTCCGATCTTCTCAAACAATCTCCATTTCTCTCTTACTTCACCTCTAACCTCACGCACACGTTTGCAAGAAAACTCTCTCTTCCTGTTCCAACACTCACACAGTAATCGGAGTTTGCATCCATGGCTTCCCCGTCCTCGGAGGAGCAACCTCCACCTCCGATTTCGCAACCATCGCCTAGAAGAGAAGAAACTCCTAAGGAATGCCTTCACAAGACCAAATCAATCCAGTTTTTCAACCGTTCTACGCCTATTATTCTTCAAAATGATAATGGACCTTGTCCGCTCCTTGCTATATGTAATATATCTTCCTCTCTTCTCATTTCTAGGGTTTCGTTTTTGTACTATGAATTGATTGCGGTGTGTGATTCTTGATATGTTGTTGCTGTTGATCTGATCGAAATGGTTGTGTAGTGATTTAATTAGTAACTGTTGATACGTAGGCAATGTTCTATTGTTGAGGAATCAACTGAACTTGAGCGCTGACATAAGTGAGGTCTCACAGGAGAAGCTACTATCTCTTGTCGCTGAGCGATTGATTGATTCAAACAGCAATATCGATGTTAGTTCATTTTTGTCAGCCTAATTACTGCCTAGTCTTAGATTTCTTGTGCGCGGTGATTGACTTTTATATTGTAATGCAGAATAAAGATGCTGAATATGTGCAGAATCAGCAACAGAACATTTCAGATGCGATTGATTTGCTCCCTCGTCTTACCACAGGGATTGATGTAAATATAAAATTCCAAAGGTCTGGAACTTATTTGGCATTTTGATCCTGTTATTTTGTTTCTTCTGTGCTTGCTTCATTTCATTCTTGTTTTATCCAATGAGTGGTTAAGATGAGGTTTCTTGCAGAATTGGTGACTTCGAATTTACTCGAGAGTGTGCAATATTTGATCTCCTTGATATTCCGTTGTACCATGGCTGGCTAGTTGATCCTCAGGTATGTGTTTTTACCTATAGTAATCGTTCTTTGGGAGGATAAGTGCACGTTAATTGTTCCTGCTTCAGTTTCTTGTATTTCGAGTTTTGATTTTATGGAACATAGTAAACAGAAATATCGGAACATTTGTTTTTCTATTGAATTCCTTTAAAATAGCTTTTAATCTCAACAATGTACTGTACTAGTTTTTGAGTCCATGACATGCATATTTAATAGTTAAAAGAAGACTCAGCCTAGGTCAATGCCATGTGCCTAGCTGATGAGCAAAGGCTCCCTCACCTCAGCACAACTAGGAAGGAGGGGAAATTCTAAAGTTTGCGCCTCTTGCATCTAGGCCCTAAAGTGACATTCAGTTTATGTTATGCTTACTGAGAAATGAAGTGACATTCGGTTTATCGTGTATTTGCTTCCAGTATGTATCACAACTCTATAACATTTCTTAGCATTAGATGAATGAGGAAGAGAATACATTTTGCAAAAATGTGCGTATTGTCGTAATGAGTCCACAAGTTCGACTCATTCATTTCACATCTCCCCCCTTGTGCCTTGCATATCTATTTTTGCTGTTTCCATCTTTTCGAGCTTAGGGTTCCACAGTGGGTTCCAGCAAAATAATTGTGTCAAGCAGGGAAAGATTCAGAACCAAGTAGAGCTCCAACAAATTGACTTTTAACATTGCTTATAATTTACACCTTTTCACATCAAGTCAACTAGTAAAAAAATGGTGGATTTTGATATATCTTTCTAGACGTAATGAAACTAGCATAGCCGCAAAGGTCCTCTAGGTGAGTGGATTTTGTGTATCGAGTATCAACTCATTATACTATTGTTGGACAAGAATTGCTGATTAAAAGGTCTTAATTAGTTTTGTATTGTGGGTTGAAACGTAGGTATACGTCGCTAGCAAGCTCCGAGTGAAAATTGGCTGTTTTTTTAATAGTTCATATCTTGGGTTGACAAGTACATGTTCTAACATCCCCATTGATTGGTTTTGTATCTGACAGCTCCCAAACAAAATTGGCCAATTTGGTAGTTTGTATGGTAGTAGTAATTCTTTTTGGGTTCCTATTATCTTCTTAGAAACAAAATTGGCCAATTTTGTCCTTATTATAAATTGTTCCTGAACATACATTTACCTTGTTTCTGTAAATTTGGGTATAACTCTACCCCCTCGGGCCCCTCTACACATAACTGAAACAGTGAAACCCTTCTGGCATGCTCCAATTTTTGGATTTGGCATTAGCCAATTTGTGTTTCCGTTTTCTGTGCGACACAGGTTCAGATGAATACTAAGTTGACATAATTGGAATCTTATATCTGTTTTCTTGTCTTCATGGGTTATAGACGTGCAATACTGCAGTCATCATCAGTGTGATATGAGATTTTCATAGTCTTTGATGTTAATTCCTTGAAAAATACATATGGGTACCATCAATAGGTCCAGCCTTTTGATTTTTGTGGCACTAAAGCTTTGCATAATAAAACTGTTTTTTGGTATAATATGCATAATATAATGTCTCTTGGTACTTTTGTAGGATTATGCTACTGCAAAAGCAATTGGTTCAAAATCATACAATACCATTACACGTGAGCTAGTTTTCCTTCAGGAAATGGATGGAAAGGGGAAGGCAAAATCTGAGGAAGATTGTGTTGATTTTGCTGCAGCAACTGCTGCGACTCTGGGAGTTCCATCCCCATCCCTTTCAAGAACTAAGTCCTGTAACGATTCTCCTCGATCCGCCCCCGAAGAATCTTATGTTAGAAAAGGAGATGCTGAAGAAGAAGCAGAGTTGATGAGAGTATTACAACTTTCTGAGAAACCCCCCCCTGTTGAGAGGCATGATTCTATTGCATCCGGTCCGTGTGGAGAAAACTCGACGGTCATTTCTGATGAAAATATACATCAGATGGAAATTACACCTGTGAGCCCTAAAGACAAGCTACATGAAGATGATGCTAATGGAAAATTTCAGGGAGAACAATTGCTATCAGGTGGAAGTGTTTTGCCTTGCAGTAGTGATGATTTAATATCTTTTGAGGAGCCTGATCAATGTAACAATTTATCTCCAAATCCAATGGTGGCTGAACCTCGTGATCAGCTGAGTTTTACTCAATTTGAAGGTTCCTCAGTTGGCGATCTAACCAAAGATGGTACATGGGCCCAAAATCAAACTAAATCATCCCCTTTTTCTGGAATAGATTCTTTATTAGTGCATGATCAAGATACTCAACTTCAATCTTCTACGGATTGTTTGGATAAAGATACACCCACATTGAGTGGAAATGAAATGCCTCCCTCAGCCATAATGGACGCAGATCTCCAAATTCAGACTGCTCCTGATGCTGGTTTGGACACTAAAATACACGATGAGAGTGGCATTGAAGATTCAAATGTAATGAGTGGTCATTCTGATACACTTAGTAGCAATATACAGAAGAGTGAGGCAACTGAATCATTTACTTCTAGTCTCAATAATAGTGAACCAATTTATGAAGGAGAGGAGCGTATATTGGATTCATCAGCAACAGTTTGTGAAGTTCGAGAACCCATATATGAAGGTGAAGTTGTTCTTGCCAAACAGGGCGATGAAAGCAACATTGATGTCCATGATTCACGGTTGAAGGATGAAATTACTCCAGAGGAAGGTAAGTGGCTCTCTACTATTGAATAGTTTGCGTTGTTTGTATAGCCTTATTTCATGTCAATCCGTAATTTGTTGCATTTGTTTTTTCTTCTTTGTTGCCCTTAACTTTATTGCAGGGGAACTTATTGGTAACTTCTTGAAAAACAATGCAAGCCAGTTGACCTTTTACGGGTATATCTTTGATCTTATTGTTGATTCTTTGAAAGTTTCTCTAGTGTGTATGAAAGTTTGACCTTCTATATTTAATCATTGTTTATTATTTTGCAGCTTGTTTTCATTACAAGAGGGTCTCAAAGAGAGAGAGCTTTGTGTGTTTTTCCGCAACAATCACTTTTGCACCATGTATAAGGTGAGTAGTATTTTAGCATGTATATATATGTTGATTCATGTATATAGCTTTCTTCAAACAGCCAATGATGATTTTTATTTAGGTCATAATTCTGTATCTGTTCATCACTCATGTATTTACTATTTCACTCATGTGTCAGCTTGATGGAGAGCTTTATCTGTTGACCACTGATCAAGGATACCTGACTCAGCCTGGTATAGTGTGGGAAAAGCTGAATGAGGTAAGACCCATTAACAATTTTATTTGCCAATATTTTTAGCAAATAGCATCAATGTGAACTTTGTTTTGGTTTCGTACATCATTGCTATTATTACTTGACATGGTTGACAAGAAAGGGGATAAGTAGCAAAGAGGTCCAAGGAACAAATTGCAATTTTGTATGTTTCTCTTGTACAAATTGCAATTTTATTTGCCAATTTTGTAAGTAGCAAAGAGGTAAGACCCATTCACAATGATGTTATCTATGCAGTGACCTGTCTTGCCAGGGTAGCAATTTGTATTGTTAGACTTGGAGATTATCAAAATACTAAATTTTACATTTTTATGATTTGCAGGTTAATGGGGATTCTGTGTTTTATGATACTAATTTCCAAGAATTCAGGCCAGAAACTCAATCTAGTGGCACATGGGATGAGCAGAATGCTGTTGCGAATACTGCAGTGCGTTTCTCTTATTTCTCATCTATTTTGGCAGATTTACAGACCAAACATTGAGCATGATATACATATAAATTTTCGAAAAATGCAGATTTAGGGTTGAGTATCATTGACAAAATAACAGCTTTCCAATCACTATTAGCTGTTTGTGTTGAAGGACATGTTTATTCTTGAGAAGTTGATTGCAATTAATGTTTACAATCCTTGGATCAATAAACCAATACAATATTGTGTTGCAGGATTATTTGGCAAAAATTGGGAATCCTGGACAGGATGGTTCAAGTATCAAGTAATCATCTTTCTCAAAGTTTATTATAAACTTTTCTGTTGAGATTTTTCTTTTTGCCAACTTATTCCTAGTCAAAATTGATTTGCTCATCTTCATCCTTCTCCATTGACAAGTCGGCATCTTAGCAACTTCATACGCCTTTAGTGCCATATATCATATTTTCCCTTTTTATTTTCCATTGTGTGACTTGTTGACTGTTGTATCCATCTAGTTGATTAAAAACTTCATCCAAGAATCAAAATCTCACTTGTGGTACTTGTTTATATACTTTTATTTTGTAAGGAAGGAGCTTTTTCTTGATGCAGCTTTTCAGCACAATATACTCATACTGTCACACAGTAATTGATTCAACCTTCTTGCCAGCTTTCGGATAAAGATGTAGTTCTAGTCCATATTATTGGGCTTTTCTACAGTTCTTTTATGTGTTCTTTAGAAAGTCGAGTATCTCAACGAAGCTTCTGTACATGCTTCATTTATGATCTCATATATAAAAAAATAAGGGAAATTCCGGATGGTACCCTCGTGGTTTGGGAATTTCCGGATTTTGCCCAACAGTTTTTTCGAGTTCGGATGGTACCCTTAAGTTTTCGTTGTTTTCCGGATTTTGCCCAAATTCATTAAAAAATTTCAAATTCCATTAAAAATGTAAAATAAAGTAAAATTGAAAAATAAATTAAAATAGAAAGAATGATCTATTTATTTTAAGAATAAAGTAAACAATAATTTTTTTTAAAAAACCAGTATTTTATATTAATTTAAAAATAAATTAATCAAATAGTTTTACAAAATTAAAAATCAGGTATATTATTTTAAAAACAAATATTTTAGATTAGCAATTTTTTTAACAAAAATATAAAAATATAAGTGTTATACTTTATTTAAAAAATAAATAAAATAAGGATTCCTTTAAAAATTTATTACAAAAATCACCGTTTTAATTTATTATTGAAATAAATAAATCAATCTTTATATTTTTATTTCTTTTTCATTTTTAATATATTTTTAAAATATTTTTTAATGGAATTTGAAAATTTTTAATGAATTTGGGCAAAATCCGGAAAACAACGTAAACTTAAGGGTGCCATCCGAACTCGAAAAAACTGTTGGGCAAAATCCGGAAAACCCCAAACCATGAGGGTACCATCCGGAATCTTGTACTGCATTGGTAGTCAAAATATCTGCCTGCTATTTTCATCATCATTTTAATAACTTTTTGTTTTTGTTTTTGTTCCCTGATGTTTGAATTTTGACAGTTCTGATCTGCAACTCGCAATAGCTTTGCAACAACAGGAGTTTGATGAGCAACAATCACAAAGACGTGCACCACAACAGCCAACTCAAGGTTGTGCTCGTGTTCCTGGCAGTGTTCCAGACAGTGGTCGTGGTCCAGGTGCCGGTGGTGGTTCAAGACTGATAACTGGCCCTCAGGTACCTTTTAAGCTGTGACTACTCTATCAGATCTAAGTATTTAGAAACGCCCTTTTGGACATCTCATAATACTGTTGATTTTTCTCTGACATACGTTCCAGGCATCGCTTATTAGCTAAATATCTAGTATGAACAGACGTTTTCAACAAAATATTTCTGTAGAAGATCATAATACTGCTTTTGGCTAAACCTTCTTAACAGTGAGTGTGGAACATCTGAATGAAGCCTGCAGTTATTCTTCTTAATAGAAATCTAGAAAGGCGCTGCCCTATCCCCTGTGGAATTGTCTTGTGGTAGACTAGTGCTGAGTAGGTTTTGAAGTACTTTTCACCACATATATAATAAGTCTAGTCTGGTGCACTTTGACCAAGCACTAGGTGCACCCGATATTCAAGACATGAACAATTTTATCCTTCACTTAAATGAATAACATATAGTTCACAGCCTGTTAAGCTTCAATCTCGATTTTCTGTATAGAGTTCCCCTAGTGATATCCTATTCTTTCCCAGGACATCAGTTTCCAAAATCTGAGCCCATATAATCAACCAAGATTTATATGGGATCCCTGTCAAAAGAATTTGCAATTTCACTCTCCTCGTTGAATTCCTTCCTTGTGGTATATCTCTAGATGCTTGGATCACATACTCGAGCTGATAATCTTACATAACGTAAGATTATCCATACATTAAAACACCATCGTTCTTCATTTCCTTCCGAATTCAATTCCAATTTCCGCAACATGACTCGATTTTCCCACTTGGTCTCGAGCCTGGGGTTTACTGTTTCCTCTTCATACTAAAAAATCTTAGTGTTATTTATTGATGCAACAATTCAAACTCATACATGCTTTGGCTCATTATGTTTTATGATTGTGTATCCTTAAACATGTATTGCAGACACCAAGAACCAGTGCCAGACCCTCCACGTCGTCTCCAAAACAGGATAAAAAATCCAAGGATGGTTGTAGTATCATGTAGAACTCGAGTCGAAAAAACAGGTGTTACTGTAAAGAATGAATCTAAGGGCGGCTTGTACCTTCCCATTGCTATGGCATCCCATGACAATAAAATAGCACCCTTCTGCAACCTAACTTTTCTGTTTTGTTTCATTTCTCTTTCTCCATTCTAGGAACAGTTTTTTTTCCTTTGGGGTAACTTCACTATGTAATTTTTTGGCCTTTTTTTCTGGATGTAAATAAATGGAAGTATATAAAGATGGATACAGTACAGACCCTTTGTGCTTCACGTAAATGGTGTTTGTTCTGGCCTTGTGTATATCCTTTGTAAAGGAGTGGATTATGGCCTGTAGATTTCTAATTTTGTTGTCGGACAGAACGTGTTTTTTTTTGTTGCTTGCAATTATTGTGGCATGTAGTTCGTTGTTTTAGGATAATGTCTTGGAGTAAGCTAATGGCATACACCAAATGACATTACATTGGGGAATGATTTTACTTAATTCACTCTAGACCTACTACTCAAAATCTTCTTGATCCAGCATTTAAAGTTCAAGCTCAACTTATTTCCTAGACAAGTAGGAACCTAACTTAAACAGGCTTTAAAATTTATTCAAATTTGACTTGTTTGAAAAGTAAATGAACCTAAACAAGCTATAAAATTTGTTCATATTTGACTTCTTTTAAAAGTAAATAAATTCGAGTAGCTTGTCAAAAACAAAGATCGGACTATAGTTTTGTCGTAGTTATAGAGTAAGTCAAAAACAAAGATCGGACTATAGTTTTGTCGTAGTTATAGAGTAAGGTACACAAATTTGTTTTTATTTCCTCGTAATTTTTTTTTTGCAAATCTCCCGATCTTTAATTTACTTTTTCACAATTAGGGATTAGGTTTTAAACTTGAAATTCCAAATTTGACGATTATGTATTATTTTTAATAAATGAAATGTTAATGGTGTTGAAACTTGAAATGCATACATCAGTGTTGTTTAGCAACAAATTTGAACAAAAACGATTAAATGTGGAACAAAATACATAATATGTATAAGGTTGATTCGCGTTAGAGATCGTTACCTACATTTATAATTTACGACAAATTAGGTTGTAGCTTTCGGTTTGGGAGAGGCGTGTTTTTTTGGTAGGTTTTCCGAATCTATAATCGTAACTAAACTACCATTAATGTTAGGGTGTGGTTTTCAGTTTCGGAGAGGCTTGTTTTTTTTGGTAGGTTTTCTGAATCTGTAATCGTAACTAAACTACCCATTAATGTGTGATTTTCGCAAGTTGTAATATTCATAGGGTGACTTTTGCTATTAAATCTAATATAAGCGAGTGACCCAAGATTCCAAGAAGATGCAAATATAGACACTTCCATTGAGAAGAAATAAGGGAAAATCAGGAAAACAAAATCAGAGACGAGAGGGAAACCGGTGTCGATAATGGAGGAAGAGGAGGGTGGAATCAGGCTAAGCAAGAGATTTTCCGATCAAGGTGGAGAAGTTGACTACAAAACCTCATCTGGTACTGCTTGGAGTCACTCCTTCCTCAACCAGAAGCCATGGCATCCTCTCTCCTACCCTAATCAGCGCCGCAAGTGGATTGCCGAGCAGCAACACGCCCAACACCAGCGTCGCAATGAAGAGGTCGCCCGTGAGGTACTATCGTTTCCGATTAACTATCCATAATCTTCTCTGCACCTACATGTGTTTCGATCCTTTTCTTACATATAAACCCTAATTCTCTCTCTTTGTTGCTTATGATATTGCAGTATGCTCAGGAGCAAAATTTCTTCCGCCAGTCTGCTCTTGTTTCTAAGAAAGAGAAGGAAAAGGTGTGATTTATCGTTATATGAATGATCTTGTCCTGATAATTTCTCTGGTTATTATCGTTTCATTTGCTTTTGAGTATGATATTATGGATTTGACATAGTTTTATCTTCTTCTTATTATTTTGCGCATAGTTTGCTCCGTTACTGCACATTTTTATTCATAATGAAGTTAAATATTTGGATAGGAGTTGAAGAGGGAATAGAATAGAACAAAGGGGAAAGTCCTTTCTTTGTTGTGTTAGGAGAAGGGATTCAATTCTCTGCACTTCAATTTTGGAGCAAGTGCCTATCTAGTTTCTTACATAGAGCTATATTTAAGAAGCTAGGGGTGTTTCCAGTCTGAGTTTTAGAAATAAGGAAAGAATTGCTTCCCCAAATCTGTACATGCTTGAAGGTATTTAAGTTGGTTGAGTGCGGCGAGGTCTGAACTTGCTTCATTTCTCCCGGAAATCTGATTAAGGGAATGATTACATGCATCTTACGCTCTCTTGACTCCGGATTGTTGGCAGTGCTGTTCTCTTCCCCTTCCTTTATGGGCTTGTACATTCAAAAAGTGTAATTTGTAATAATGTGCAATGCATGGACGCATGCCTTAATTAGAAGAGCTTTATAACTCTTTCACTATATGAAAGGGCATAGCATCAGGAATAGTAACCACTGACAGCGGTCCTACCTTCCTGATGTTTTATGTATGTCATTCAATAGGTATTTAAAAAATATTATTGGGTGTATTAATTTGTAAGTGATGGTCAAATAGATTTCCTTATGCTTTTCTCATGTAGCTGGAGATGATGCAAGCAGTTAGCTTTATGTATGTGCGCCCACCTGGTTATAATGCTGAGAGTGCTAAAGCAGCAGAGATTGCTGAGGCAGAGAAGAAGACTGAGCAGAAAAATCCTTCTGAAGGGACTGCATCTTCCATGTATTAATCCTTCCATACTGTTGTATATGAGATTCTGTATGTGAGTTTTTGGCTTTCCTTAACAAAACTTTGCTTATGTTCATTAACTGGATCCTTTTTCTCTCCATTTTTCTGGTTGTAGGCCTCAAGAGAGTGCACCTATGAAGGAAGAAAAGAAGGCGGCTAGGCCAAAGGATGTCTTTGGTCGCACTTTGCCTACTGCAGAGGAATTTGAAGTACTTAAAAATGCTCCCAAGTACAGAATACTACGAATTATTTTACTAAGTAGTTACTTATTTAGAGTATCTTATAATTTTAGCTTTGTTCAACTGTTTGCGCATATCATAAGCTGGTAGTTGCTTTTTTTAACATAGCAAAATCAATGTCTCGGTAGAAATAATATTTCCCTCATGTTCGGCTATAGCGAGAACCCCCGAATCCAGAGCCGCTTGGCGTTCCAACCCAGTCCCAACAATGCACTTCTCGGACTGAGAAAGCGGAACGGCTTGACGTTGCATATTCGAACTCATTAAAGCCCGATTCGCATCATTATGCTCGATAAAGGGAATGAGGGAAGCTCCAATAGAAAAATATTGGAAGGGAAAAATACTTCGAAAATGAACCTCTTCCCATGCACTAGTCAGGAATTCTTGACGGTATCGAGCTGGAACAATTCCCTCTTCCGGAATACCTCGATTCAAGGCCAAAGAAGTTCCAGCCGCTACCATATAGTATTCATCTCTACTTGGTGA
>BSUD01000001.1:167757056-167895458 GCA_033239045.1 Fagopyrum esculentum
GATTCTTTTGCCATCTGCGGCGTTAATTTACCTACCAAAATATCGCCTGCCTCTACCCATGCTCCCAGCACCACAATCCCATTTTTGTCTAAATTGCGGAGTAAATGGGCTTCTAAATGTGGTATTTCGTTAGTTAACCTTTCGGGACCTTGACTTGTCACATGAGTCTGAATTTCATATTTTCGTATGTGAAAAGAAGTATAAATATCTCCATATACAAGACGCTCACTAATGAGTACGGCATCTTCAAAATTGTAACCTTCCCATGGCATATAAGCTACTAATACGTTTTTTCCCAAAGCGAGTTCGCCCCCAACCGTGGCGGCACCGTCCGCTAAAATTTGTCCCTTTTTAATGCATTTACCCTGCCGAATCCGGGCTTTTTGATGCATACAAGTATTTTTGTTGGAACGTTGATACATAACTAATGGAATGTTTAAAGTATACCCATTACCCGATAAAATGATCTTGTCAGTCTCGGTAGAAATAATATTTCCCTCATGTTCGGCTATAGCGAGAACCCCCGAATCCAGAGCCGCTTGGCGTTCCAACCCAGTCCCAACAATGCACTTCTCGGATTATAGTTATGCTAATTGCATTTATTATCAAGCTAAAGTCAACACACTTCTTAGTCTTACAGGGACAAAAAAAGTCAAAAAAATCCATCTTATTGAACAAATATCCCTTTTTCTGATAGCCTGATAGTAATTTATGAATAGTAGAAGTATATATTTCCTAGCTGATGACTTGATGCGGCGTTTCACTCCACAAATTTTTGGTCGACTCTACTCATCTAAAATATTTGGAAGTGTTATCCGATTCCTTATTGATGTAGGAAAAACAATCCGGAATGTACTTAACAGGAGCATAATCTACAGCATTTTTCTTTTCAAGTATGCAAATTCCTTTACAGGTGTTTAGTTTGGCAAACTTTTAGGGGTATCTTCTGTTTTGGATGTCCATATAATACGGAAGTTTTCTATTCTGTCATTTGAGATGTACATTGACTAATAAATCATATTGACATGATTTTTGTAGTCCATGAAGGTTGTAAATTATCTTAATGTGCTAACTGTTGACATTTTATTTTGTAATCCCAGGATGGATACAGGTGTTCATGGAAGAGTTAAACCATTTGCTGTGGAAATTCGTAATGTTAAGTGTGTTAGATGTGGAACTTTTGGTCATCAAAGTGGTGATCGTGAATGCCCACTGAAGGATGCAATTATGCCAAATGAAGAGAATAGGCTAAAGAGGGACGATCCTTTGACTGCTATCCTTGCTCATACAGATGCTGCTGAGGTAAAGTTTTCTTATTCATTTGTCTTTTGAATATTAGAATACACAGCTGACTTTACCATATGTATTATAGATCCGGTTTTACTAGCACTTTGTTGTCTCAATAGTCCTTGTTATGTTTTAGAGAACGAGAAGCGCATACTTAGCAATTGCCTAAAAAATAAATCTAAACAATATCTAGATTTTTTTTCAAAACAATTATACAAGTCAACCGTGCCTCTCCATGAAGTTGCAAAAAGGTGAAATGAGACATTTACTCATGGATTTTAGGTTGGTAGGTATTACCAAGGTCTTCAATGTAAAAATGCGAGTTGTCCCCCAAGAGGCTTAAGTTAAATTTTCTGTTTCCATATGTGTTTGGATTTAAATCTAACTAAATAAAAAGCAAGCCTCAGAGGTTTCTTGGATGCATAATGCAAGTTCTATTTATACTACGTTATTGTTTTAATGTTCTGAATTTCAGCAGGCTAACAATCATTGAAGGATCATCTGATATTTATTTCAATTATCTTTTTCGTACTCGCAGCCTTTGAAGTGGGAGTTGAAGCAGAAACCTGGACTAAGCCCCCCACGTGGAGGATTCGATCCAGATGATCCTAACCAGCAGATTGTAGCTGAGGACATATATGATGAGTATGGAGGTAAAGGCCTATGCTTCAACTTTTTTCGCATTATGTGCAATTCACATAGTTTATCCCCCATATCTCAACCTCCTATAATTTCAATATTTGCTATTGCTCAAACAAAATGTTCAGGGTTTCTCGGCGGGGGAGATATACCTGAATTACTGGCTAGTTTACCTTTTTTAAAAAACAAAAAAAAGTCTAAGAGAAAGGGCAAGCACAAAAAGCAGTCATCATCTTCAAGCAGTGATGATAATGTTGATGGGAAGAGGTCAAGAAGAAAGGAAATTACGCATAAGAGGAAGAAAAAAGACAAGCCTCCATCAAGTCCATCAGAGGATTCGATGTCTGAGAAGCATAAAAAAAAGAGCAAGAAAAAGTATTACTCTTCTGATGGTCAAGATCTTGCTCATCACCAAAGGCGTCCAAGTTCTGGACATAGAAATAAGACTCACAGTCCATCAGAGGAATTAAAATCTGAAAAGCAGAGTAAAGGTAGGGATCTGAAGAATGCATATTCTTCTTCTGACGAGGCCTCTGATCATGATCGTCACAAAAATTCAACTTCGAGACATAGAAATGCAACAAGACACAGGGATAGATCACCGTTGCTTCATAATGATGATAGAAGGAGCTCGAGGAGGAAGGGAAAGAAGAGTTCTTATTCTACTGATGACGAAGATTCAGATCATGATCGTAAAAAACACTCAACTTCTAGACGTAGTGATGCAAGAAACCAGGTGGACAGGTCAGCATCACCTTACGATGGTGGTCATAGGAGCTCAAGAAGGAAGGAAAAATATTATTTTTCAGATGATGGAGACTCGGATCATGGTCATAAAAAACACTCTTCTTCTAGGCATAGAGATTTAGACAAGTCAAGATCATCTTTCGATGCTGGTGAGAGGAACTCAAGGAGGAAGGAAACTAAGAAGCCTCATTCTTCCGAGGAGCAAGAAGACTCTGACCATGATAATCGAAAACACCAAACTTCTCGGCATAGAAATGCAAGACAAGTGGTAGACAGATCGCCATCCCCTTATAATGATGGTGGGAGAAGCTCGAGGAAGGAAAAGATCCACAACAAGAGAAAAAGGCTGAAGAATGGTAACTCAGAACTTGATTCATCTGAGAACTCAGAGTATGACAAGCGTGATGATAGAAGATACCACAAACAGACTTATTCACCGGATTTTGGTGGGTCTCGCCAGCATATGAGCGAACACCGTCATCATCACAGACATCATCGTTAAGATTTTGGTGAGTTTCTATTGCCTTTTGGTGGATGCATTTGCACTTTGCATTTGTTTCAGGGTTTAATGAGCTTTTTTCATCTGAGCATCATCGTCAACACGCATCATCAATTTTCATCTGAGATGCTACCGGCCAGCAGGCCATGATTTTGCAGTCCCATTAAAGCTCATCTAAATTTGAAACAAGATAGCAGTGATCTTCTTCAGTGTGACCTTATGAAACTGTTATTGTGCCATGGGATATTGTGTATAATGCATAAGCATTCCAGTTAGGTGCTTGACTTTTGAATGGTTTAAATGTTTAATACATGTAAACTTCTTTACCTTCAGCTTAATTTATTCAATTTATAAAGCAGCAAACTTGTTCAGTCATTGTGCATATTTAGAGAAAGAACTTGGACAAGGACTCCTCTTTTGATACAAACCAAAATATTCAATTTTTACAACACATTCATGTGTTGATAAGTCCACCGTGTGACAGGAGCCTTTGTTTGCAAATGACAAAGTTGTCTGATTATTATGTTAAAAGGTGAACTGAACTCAAAGTAAACTATTTTCTTTTGTATACTGTATAATCGCATCAAGTATCATATACATATTATGACAGATAACCCTAACTGGAAACACGAATATAACACATACATGTTATACACAATATGATGACTAAAGTTTCTAAGCGGAGCCATTTAGCTTTGACAGTAAATAAAGACAACCCGAAGAAAGAAGAACAGAAGCTGAGAAGCAAAGCAAATCGGTAGGAGAATGAATTATAGCCTTCTTACTCTTGTCAAACAACCCAATCAGCAGCAGTATAACTATCACATGCCCAAGCTTCGTCTTTAGCTCGTTTACTGATTTTATTTCTAACCATTTTGGCCTTTGCTGCAAACAAAATGAACACTGTAAAAAGAACTGCAAGGATATATGATACTTATATCCTTCATGAGACATACCGTTAAGGTAAACAAACCAAAGAGGCTTGAGCGTTGGAAATCCTTGTCATCTGAATGCGATTTTGCAATATCAAGGTTGGATATAAAGAGCTCATACATACCCATTCCAAGGACCAACATTACTGTTCCTAAGAGATATGTATCTGGCAACAATCCAACAACAGCATCATACAATAAAATCTAATTTTCAAGTGTTAGGGAACAATACAATCAAATTGACTAGGAAGGAAGCATACCAATTGCCTCAACGAGCAACATAATTACTTTCCCTCTGTCCACAAAGTACTCGGAGAATGCAGCTGCAACAACAGTACATCCCTGTGGATAATCATTAGACGAATATATCAGTTCCAGACTCACATTTTCACAGCATTGAATTTTCATTTCAATTCTTATTAATCTTCTCATCTAGAAGTAGAATTATAATCATCAACAACTCAACAGCAATAACCAAAGAGAGAATTAAGCACCTCAACAAAGCATAGAAGTGATCCAACAAGAGACCCGAAAACCCCTAAAATCGTCATAAACCGGCATCTGTATACAGCCTAGAAATACAAAATCAAACATCAGCAAAACCCTAAGTACACAACAACGAGAGTATCAAAACCAATTTTCATTAACCTTCTCAATTTTCTCCTCCAGGGTCTGAGCCTGAAACTTCGAGAAATCGAATAATTTCCTTGATTCGAATTCGGAAACAGTCAGTGACGAGGACGATGCTCGAGCTGAACGTGGAGGTTGAAGAGGAAACCGAAGGTTGGATCTGGAAGCGTGTGTCGTTGTTCGTGCATTTGATGAAGATGGAAGTGACTTAGAAGAATTTGAGAGAATTGGAATCGTGGGAAGCAGAGTAGAAGTGGTAGTTGTGAGCAGTATTGGCGGTTTCATTGCTTCGGAGGAGATGATTTTATGTAGGGGTTGTTGGATTCTATGTATATACTGTCCAGATTTGATTGTTTTGTGTTCAATCATTGACTAAGAGAAACAAGATTGTGGAATTGTTGTGTGGCAATTTGAACACGTAGCACGTGGTACGTTACTGACAGTCCGTTGAATCAAATAAATTGTTTACGATTACGACTGTTTGATTTTAACATATATATATATATATATATATATATATATATATATATATATATATATATATATATATATATATATATATATTTTCATTTTGTTTCATTTTCAGATACAAGCAAATAGGGGATTAATGTGTACTTATGTGGGAAAGCCTAGTGTTAGACAACGCTATCGTGACCAAGGCATAGTAGGGACGACAAACAAAAGTATCACAAAACACTCATAAGGAGTCGAAGAACTTGATTGAATGTTTTGAATGGACGTGCAAAGTTGTAGGGAATCTTAAAACGCGTGAGAGAAATCTAATTTGAAGGGATTGTGTTGTTCATGAAAGAGGATGAGTAATCGAGAAAGGAATTGGGCAACCCAAAACAACGACATGCATGATGTTATTAAGGTAAATCTCAAAATGTGTCGTCCAAAGATCTCTCAAAATGTGTAAAGAGAAGTCCGGCCTAAAGGATCATGTAGTTCTTGAATGAGCGGAAATATTGGCTAGAAAAGAGCAAGACAATCCAAAACAATCTGAAAGATTGTAGAACAAGCTAGCATTAGAATTATGATGATATCAAAGGTGAATGGGATAAGCATGCCATTTTTAAGGTGAATCTCAAAATATTTTGTCTAATGAAATCCCAAAACATGTAAAAGAAGTTCGGCCTGAACGTAGTTCATGAATACTTGGAAAAGGAGTTGGACAATTCTAAACAATCTGAAAGATGGTGGAATAAACATTAAAATTTTGATGATATCATGGCCATAGAGACATGCATGTCTTTCTTTAATTGATCTCAAAACATATCATCTAAGAGATTCTCAAAATGTGTAAGACAAGTCCGGCTTGAAAAATCATGTTATTCATGAAGGAGTGAAAATACTCAAGAAAGGAGCGGGACAATCCACAACATTGTAAAAAACGGTGAAACAATTAGAAAGGTGACCAAATACTTTAGAATATTGAGAAACGTTTCAAGAAAATATGGAACATTTGTTTTCAAATGTTCATTAGTCAAACAATACAAACTTTCGAAATAATTAAGAAAAACAAGTAAAAAGCTAGCTAATAATACATGAACATTTCTTAATTTTGTTAGGAGTGAATAATGTATAAACTTTTGTCTTCTTTATTAAAATTATTATTATTATACCTATAAACTACAAAATACAACAACAATGCCAAGAAAATATCATCAAAACATACATACATTGCAAGAACAACTCCAACCAAACAAATTACATCAATATATTACCCTAATTGATTGAGTTACAAGTTATAATCCAACTCAAAACCAATACTTAACTTCCATTTTAACATTACGACTTAGAGCTACAACGAGAGGTAACAACATCACCTTCTTTCTCAAATTGGAAATGACAATTTAGCCTGCACCAGAACTTGACTGAGCCAGCGAGCCCCGCCTTCCACCGGACTCTAGCCCGGCCAGCGAGATCGAACCGGATCCGGTTCCGGTCCAGCGCAGCCTGGGCGTACTTCATCTGCTCCGAGTCGAGAGGAATCGGCGACGCCTCCACCACGTAGTTGAGGCTCACCGTGGAGTTCTTCGGCACATCGAATGGCATTGCTTGTAGTAACGCAACCTTTATCCCGTCAAATTTTAGTGTGTATCTGTTTCATCAAAACGCTGCGTTAGGCCTACATGGCTACATGGTTTGTTTATTTATTAAATAACACAATATATCTTATTATTAATTACACTTTTATCCATATTTTCGTATCAATGTTAATAACACAATTTATCTCATACATCGTATCATTCAAAAGATCTACAATGCTACATGCCCACATTACTCACATGTAACATTAACTTCACAAATACAAAAACAAAAAACACATACCTAAAATCCGAGAAACTAACATGATCCGTGTTATCATTCTCCGCCTTGATATCAAACGCAAGCTTCGTCGTCAAGAGCCCCGACCGATCAAACTTGAACGTATCAAGTTGCGCATAAGAGACAATAACAAAAGGAACCTTAGGCTTGATCGCAAGGTATCCTATGAACACAATGATCCCCGTCACAATTACCAACACTGTCAGCACCGTGCACGCGACGGCCACACACCATATCAAAGGGTGAGTCCCGGCCGGCGACGTGAGCTTCACGAACTTCTTTGACATCTACTTGGATTGTTGCCAATGTTTCGAGTGTTTTTATGTTTTGAGTTGAGTTGGAAATGTACGTTTAGAGATGGAGGTTGTGCATGTAATATGTTGGATCTTTTGTAATGGCATATGCTTTTCCTTCTTAGAAAGCTATGTATTGTGTTTCTTATATGGTTTTAGTGGCACTTTTTTGAGCTTTATGTTTGTCAAAACAAGCTAAGAGTACATTGGTATGTACCTAACTTAGTGGTTAAGGCCTTTCAAATTGTATTAAATTTCCTTGCTTAATCTAATGGGTAATTTCGTTTTGCCCCTTTTAAATGCCTAAATTTCAACTAATTATCCCGTATTTTCAGTTTTTAATTTACCGCCCATTATATACCGAAATTTTACCTAAATAGTAGTTACATACCAGAATTTTATGTCAAGATTAAAATGCAATTAAGAGAGAAATATGACACAATAATTGGTTTAGACGGGTCACCGTAAATATGGGACTTCGTCTAGGTATAGGTATTCATAAAATTCCAATCCGGTAGGTGATCCGAGGGTCGAACGATCCAATCCAAATATCCGACAATAAACTTTCTGAATCCAAGAAAATTTACCAGATTATTAGATCGGATACGGAATGAGCTGATTTTGGTTCGGATATCCTAGATATAATTATGTCCATATAATACATAAAATACTATGAATTTCAATTGAAATCAAATAGCTTAGTTGGTACTAATGTCTCCCGGCTTTCATTTGGATATCCGCGTCAAATATCATAATATATGGATACCCATGTTGGATATCCATTCCGGAGCTCTCGGCTCGGATATCCGAAAAAAATCCGAATCATTTTCATAAAAAAAGTGTAAACGAAACTATACTAAGGCTAAAAATACATAGTTAGGTTGCCCTTTTTATGTTAACCCGAGTACAAATACCCCTACGTTTGGGTCTCTACCGGAGCTCTCTGCTCGGATTTTTGATCATAATTTGGATCAAAATTCCGTTAACAAATACCCCTACGGTTGGGTCACTACCAAACTAGGTTTTTGCAATTTTTATGTTAACCCGATTACAATGATCAACATACTTTTAAATATGTCAATAATATATTAAAGGTAGAACCATAGAGATAAATTATACTAAGGCTAAAAATACATAGTTAGGTTGCACTTTATAATCACTAGGGTTCCAAATGCTTTACTTGATACGGCTACATAAGCATATATCAAAGCAAACAAAGTGTAAACCAAAAGCATGAAGGCCCTATATTTTGATCGGATTAAAGAAATTCTTTCCCTTTTTTTTAATTGATTACACTAATTGAGAACCAATATTTTATATTACATATAATTGAACATATATATAGAGATCAAACCTATTGTATAAATTCAGTTATTTGTTGGCGGTTTCGTGCGTTTGTCGAGAAGGGGGCGTGAATTTGTGATCGACTCTTAACGGATCTGTTGCATTCTAAATTTGAGGTGTCCGCAATTGTTCCCTATACTTCTCACCTTTGTATTTGCTTTGAAGATGAACGTTTATACTCGTTACCTCCTATTGGTTGGATCATCTTGTTTTCCCTTGGGGACCCTTTTTACTTTCAACATTTTGATGTAGTTTTGTGTATTTCTTATCTTCTCTTTGTGTGGTTGTGGTCCTTCATCATGACGGTTAAACCGTCTGCTGATTTCGGTCTTTCGACCCACTAGACGGTGCGCCGTTACTGGTTTCGAATAGCTTTCCGTTTTTAAAAATAAAATTATTGTATAAAATCACTTACTATTTTTATTCATTGATTTTGAAAAAGGTAGTTTATTGATTTTCCATATCATGTTATATTAGGGCTTCTATATTATAGTTATTGTATCATATTTTATTTATCATCTTAATATAGGTGTATAACATTTCATATGATGAAAATAGTTTTATTAATTTTCTATAATGTATTAATCAAGCGCCTTGCGCTTGATTTTTGCCCGCCCTTGTGAATTTAAGTTCCGTGTATATAACACGCCCCTATTTAAAATTATAATCTTCTTAATAATCTCTTCGTTGTTACTGACCTTTTTAACAAATTAGATTTTTAAAAGAGGAATAGATTTTTAAGGTTTTAAAAAAAGTTTTTCACTAAATTTTCATAGTCATGAAAATAACACTTTAAAATTTTTAATAACTTTATTGCAATATTATTTTAAAACTTATCATTAATTTTATTATTATACTCTATTTTATTTTATTTCTGTTTTCAAAATTTTTCCACAAAACCTACTCTAAAATAAAAGAAAATTCCAACACTTTGAAGTATTTTTTTCATTGAATTTTTTTTATTCAAAATACTCAAAAATATTAAAATTTTATTGAACGATGTGAGAGCCCGAGTTATCCTCATAGATACACTACTTAGCTCTTTTTATTTATAAAAACGCGTTTAAATGTACTGAAAAGGCACATACTCTACCCTCAAAAGAAAAATCTCGTTACACTGAACACATCTTGACTAGATCTGTACAAAACCGGGCCAGCCCGTCCAGCCACCCACCCGCCCGGAAAAAAACATGGGTATGGACAACAAGTTTGGCCCGTTCAGGCCTAGCCCAGCCCGGACCGGATTTTGATAGGACGGGTATGGGTAAACATATGCAAGCATAATTGGATTGAAAGTGTTTATTATATTACTTTTTTAACCGATAAATTCCAGGAAAAGACGCACAAGCAAGTATACACGGGTCATCCGGGCCGCCCCGGTAGCCCAGCCGTTTTTTACATGGGTCGAGTTTGTGGCCCGGCCCGCATCTTCCGGGTAGAGTTTTTAGGTATGGCCCGGCCTGAATCCGGGCCGAGCCCGGATTTTTACAGGCGTAATCTTGACCTCTCTTGTTTGTCATCTTACTCATTCTCACCTTTATGACTTTATTCTTACATCTATTTTTGAATACTCTATTTTCGAACTTAGACGAGAATATCTGCAAAAGACCAATTATCATATGTCTACAAACAACAGCCGCGTGCGAACTGACATGCCTTTCCGATTTGGACTTTGTAATTGTATGTTACAAATAATTATTTAAAAAATATTAACGTGCACACCACGACTCCACGCCAATATAATTAAAAAAAAATTAAAGTCACTGCTCGCTCTGGACACTGCGTGACTGCGTTTGTGATTCTGTATCAGTGTTTGGGTAACCGTCACCACGTGGCTTCACGTGATTCGTCTGTCTCGGTTATAATTAACCCCTCCTCTCTATGTCAATCTCACCTCACCCCAAAGTCCAAACGCATTCGATCGCCGTTTTCCTCTGCGTAAACTTGACACTCAGAGAGAAATGGAGATTTTCGCGTCAGTGTCTAATTCGCTTGGTGCAGATCGGGAACTGCTTTTTTGCTGCTGTTAATCTAATGGCGGAAAGCACAAAAATAGTTTTCTTAAAGCTTTTCCCGCCTTGCATCAACTGAATCGGAGGCTGCTAGCGATTGAGGACGAACATTGGAGTCATCTGGCTGATTTGGTCATAAATTGTTCTAATGAGCTGCATTTGAGTATGAATTTTTCTTTGTTTCTTATGTTCCTTTCTCTCGATTTGCCTGCTTTCGTTTTGCTCAGCCTTTCAATTTGGTTCGATATAAGAATAATGATTTTAATCTTATATATGAATGTGATTCTTACCTTCTTGGACGATGAGTATGCTAAAATTGCTAAGAACAGTTAGCTTGAATCTATTCTGGAGCAGTCTAAATTGAATGCTTTGTATTTTGATGCGGTCTCCTTTTCAGATAGGAAGACGTCTATCCTCATTTGGTTATTCCTTCATTAATGTGCATTATGTGGGTGATTTAATTGTGTGGTTGGAACTTATCATGAATAGGAGTTGAGTTTGAATTTGTTCGTTCTTTACTGTCTTTTCTCATGATTTGCATATACACTTTCGTTTCACTTAGATCTCCAATAGTTCAATCTGAGAATGATGATTAAAATCTTCACTGAATTAACTCTGCTCTTGTAAATATAAATGTAAAGTCGTGGACGAGTATGGTTAGCACAGTTAGCTTAAACTGTAGGCCGGGTTTGCATCTATTTGAGGAGGGTTCTTCATTTGATTAGGATAGTCAATCAGTCATTCCAGATGATTGAAACTTTAGCATCTTTGTATAAGACCAGCTAAATCCAAATGCAGATGATTGGAAAGTTAGAATATTTCTTTCCCAAAAATCACTACACGCCTACATGGAATATTGAGTTATTATAGCATGATCCTCGTTTATGTCTGTCATTATATTTGTCTATGACTTGCTACTGCCCAATGTGAGCTTTTTACTTTTCAGATTGTTGATATTTGGATGGCATTTGGCTGAATTTCTCAGTTTCTACACTTAGTACAGTACTGAATGAATCACTAGGCCCTTGTCGTGGTCACATATTGAACAATTTGCTGAGAAGCATATGCATACTTCTCTACGTCTGCAGTAACTAAATCCTAGGAAATGAGGTTGTTCATGAGCAACAGGAAAGGATTTGGTTTTAGGAGTTATGTTTGGGATCTTGTCTTTGCACAACATATTTTTTTACTTATGGTGCAATATATATATGACAGTAGAAGTTTGAACTTCAGATTTACTGCTGTGTTATACCTGTGTATGAAGCCAGTCTGGGTCTATGATTGTGTAAACAAAACTAATCCTGAAGTCTAACATTCTATGTAGCCAATTCCCGCAGATATACGAGTCATCAATGGAAGTGAGTACCAAAATGGAGGTTTCTTATATGGCTTAGCATTTCTAGTGTCTTACTAAGCATGCAGTGTAATTAGTACAACAAATATCTTTTGGTACCGTTTTCAGGTATAGTTGAAATGCAGTATCCACCACCATGAATCACCATGAACTTCCAAGATCAGCTGTTTCCATACACGATGATGGTGTAATCAGCCAGGTACAAGCTTCACCGTTTCCTGTTCTGTTTTCATTGCACAATTATGGTTTAATATTGAGTATCAGTTGGTTTGAATTAGCTTTGATTGTGAATATCACCTAGCTTAGATTGTACAGGTGATTAACTTGGGCCTGAAACTGTAGGTTCATAACTGTAAAAAAGAAGAATAATTCTTAGCTATTTATTATGTCCAAGACAATCTCATTTCAATGTATATTTTCTTTCGTTTGCTGGTAAATCTGGCATACAACATACACACGAGGATTGAAGATACACTTTGCAAGACAACCATACGAGGCAATGACAACTCATTTCTATTCCAAAGCATATGCTTTGTCGAACTCATAATCACCCAAGTGGATGCTCTTATATGAGTCACCAGGGTGAAACCAACGAGCAAGGTTGTGACTTTGAGTTTGTGACTAGTGACTGATGAGCCAGGCAGATGACTGGTTAAGCGACTCAAAACTTATTGGAAGAAGTTTTGATCTTGAGATCTTGTCTAATGAGGTGTCTAAAGGCTTTACTTTCTAGTCATATCATGTATTTTACAATGCTAAAATTAGTAGCTCATGTGATAAAGCCTTCGGCTCGGCTCGGCTCGGCTCGGCGCGTGGCTACACCAGCTCCCCATTGAAAATGTGTAGTGACCCAAAGACCACGACCATTCTTCCTCCTTATATACAATAAATATTGGCTGAATTTGCAATGTGGGCCTTTTACAACGTAGAGTTTAGATTTAGGGTCTCTCATCATTTCATTTAGAAAATGGGCTCCTATTGTAGAAAAAATCAGAAAAGTAAGGGACATAGGTTTTATTTGATTTGATGGGTGACATGTAGAAAAAATCAGAAAATAGTCCAATCAATTCAGTCAGCCCATCTTTTTCCCTCCTTTGTCCCTTCTTCTTCCCTCATTTCAAACCTAAATTTATTTCTGGGTATTCATATGCAGCTCTTTTCTTCTTCCCATTGAAACGCAGAAATATGGACCGCTTGTTGAGCTTCTTCTTCACCGGAATGTATTTGTGAGTAAACAGTGTTTGTTCCTATTTTTGGGTAAGCAGTGTTTGTTCCTATTTCTGGGTAATCTCAAACTTCTTGGGTAATGTATTTGTGGGTAATCTGAAACTTCTCATCTCTTCTTTTTGTGAATCTAAAACATTGAAACTTCCTATTCTATTTGTGGGTAAGCAATGTTTGTTTACATTTTCTATTTGTGGGTAAGCAGTGTTTGTTTGTATCCATGGATAATCTCCAACTTCTCATCTTCCTGGGTAATGTATTTCGGGGTAATCTCCAACTTCTCATCTTCCTGGGTAATGTATTTCGGGGTAATCTAAAACAGTCAAACTTTCTGGGTAATGTCAAACTTCTTGGGTAATCTATTTCTGGGTAATCTCAAAATTCTTGGGTAATGTATTCCTGGGTAATCTATTTGTGGGTAAGCAGTGTTTTTTTTTTCCCAAAAAATTAACATCAAATCATTTCAAAAAAAAACCTGCACCTCTCTCTTTTCAATTCAATGTCTACACTAGCCTAGTTTATACTTTTCAGACCTATTTTATATAGTAAATTTATTAGAGGTCCATTTCACAAAATGAAAAATTTTGGGTCCTCTTTCTCTCATTATTTCATAAATATTCGACTCCTAGTCGATAACCACATTATCTCATTCACTCGGAATTCAATTTTAGCAAATAAGTATATCACGATTCAGTGTTTGCGGAGACGAAGTCAATGCTTCTGTTTTTCGAGTTTGGCGATGGCCGGAGCCCCGAAAACATGCCCGGAAAAACCGACCCCCCTGCTTATTTAGAATATTAGTTTCAACAGGCTTTGGTACCAAATTTGTTGTGAGGTTCCATCATAATACCAACTGGAATAAACGGGTAACCCGTGTACGTGCGTGTTAGCCTTAAAACCCCAATAAATTCGATTTGGGACACACAATAATAAGCAAACCGATAATTTCACCTATAACCGAATAACAATCGAACCTCCACCTAAACATAACCGAACTACCGTTAAGACGTTAACTGAGGAGTAACGGTGTAATTCTCCTCTACAATTTTTACAACTGAACTCAAATCTGAACCTTAGAATAGGGCTGAGCATCGGTCCAAAACCGCAAACCGAACCGCAACCGAACCGCAAACCTGAAAAACATGGACCGCAAACGAACCGCAATTTGCGGTTTTGCGGTTTTTTTGCGGTTTTGCGGTTTTTTTTGCGGTTTTGCGGTTTTTTTTTGCGGTTTGGTTGCGGTTTTTTTTTTGCGGTTTGCGGTTTTTTTTGCGGTTTGCGGTTTTTTTTGCAGTTTTGCGGTTTGAACCGCAAAACGAACCGCAAACCGCAAAACAAAAACTTGCGGACCGCAAACCGAACCGATGAAGTGCGGTTCGGTTCACCGAACCGCAATCTGCTCAGCCCTACCTTAGAATACAAAGGGCAACCCTAGCCCCAAAATACAAACCTACAACATGACGTATATCTGTTAACCAACTCAACATAAATAGTATGCTGAGTTGTCAATATTCTTGCACACACAATTGGTCATTGCACATGCAATTTCAGATTAGGAATAGAAAATGTGATCTGTCTGTCGGCTATTTTCTTATCCAAACACACTTCAAAAACTTATTACACTCCAAACACTATGATATAAATAATTTCATACCAGCCTTTTTCCCTTTGTAAATGTCTTTAAACTTTGTTTTTTCTCAAAAGAATTGCTAGATGGCGAATTATTGGACGTGAAAAAACAAATCTTTTGTACTGTTATACTTTATTGTCATTTATAAAATTATTCCATTTAACTGTAAGATTAAAAAAAGTTAAAATTCTTTTGGCCCATTGGACCTGGCCCACATCAATTAATACTGCCTTAGCCCATTCCAGCTCACGTGCTCTCTTCCCACCACGTACCTTCCTCACCGACCCCACCCTGTAAATTAGAATACTTCCCATATAACCACCTCAAATTATAATACTTCTCATAGAACAACCCTGTTATATTTTGAAATTACATACACGAACCGGGAAATTATGTTTTTTTTAAGGACGTTCATTTCATTTTTGTATACTCACTTTATTTTATTGCAATTGAAAATGTCAAAATATTATACAGACGGGCCGGTAGAGCGAGGTTGTGTGCATACGAACGCATTGGCAATAGGAGGAGTATCCCACCGACCTTATATTTTAGGGTCGGAGTATCCACAACTTTCGATATGAGAACTTATTATCTCTAACACGCCCCCTCTACCCCCGGTAAGTGCAACTAGGGTATAAACCGAGTTGACACTTGCCCACGGGTTAGAATCACAAACCGAATTGAGGCTAGCCTGGCTCTGATATCATGTCAAAGTCCGATACAAACGGACCGGTAGAGTATGAGTCGTGTGCATACGAGCGCACATGTGCATTAGGATCAAGCCCAACACATAAACCGGATAAGGTTTTATCCTAAAATTAATTGACAATAGGAATATTAGCCCACTAACCTCATATATTAGGCTCAGAGTGTCCTCAACTTTTGATGTAAGAACTTATTTTCACCGGCAGAAAATAACCTAAATATTTAGGAAATATATGGATCATAATTCAAATAAAAATGAAAGTTATAGGGTTTTATGAATGGGTTGTAACTTGTACAGGATTGTTGCTATCATCAACCGAACCGAAGGTGGATACAAATTCTGGTAAATAAACTTATAACCCCTTGAGGGTTCACACTTCACACCCTCTTTCCACTCTTATGTATCAATGTTTGTCTCTACAAAATAATATATTCGGGTTAACAACGTTGTAAGTTACCTAGCTAGTTTTTTTCCCCTTTGAAATGAATCCTAACCCGTTGGAAATTAGCTATGATGTTAGAGATATTCGAAATGACAAGGTCGAGCTCCCATGGAGGTTTCCATGTTTTTTTAATAAAATTGATAATTGTGAAGTTATACCCTTCAATTTCAAGTTTATTCATCTCTAGATCACATGCTCTAATCAAACATTCCCTTAGTGCACATGCCTCCGCGCGATCCATGGTTCATATACGGTGAGCCCTCGCCTCTCTTTTTACCAAAAAAAAAAAAGATAGTTTGTGTAACATTAAAAGTTTAGTCAGATTTTTGATAATTATCCTAATATAAGTGTGGTTTACTGAAATTAACCAAAGAATAAAATTGAAAAAGAAAAGTGAAAAGCAGGCCAGGAAAGACGCCATGTTTCCATTCATGAAATCCTCCACCATTCTCCGCTCTTGACTGCACTCCTCCCACTTTTCACGCAAATCACTTCTTCCTTTTCTCGGCTTTCGTGACCATGTCTTGAATTCGGACATGTAAGTCTATACATATTTGATCTTGAGCTCTTGTCAATGGCGGAGGAGATCGCAGATCTGTGCAGCTCATTAGGGATTCACTCTTCAGTGCTTGCATTTCGAGAGATTTTAAGGGAGAATGTGGAATTAGGTTAGTAAGAAATTCAGATCTTGGAGGTGCATTGTGTTGGAATCATCGTAAGGTGGAGAAATATGGGATCCTCAAGTAGCAAAACGCGCCGTTTCGACGGGGCTAGTTCGTCTTGTTCGTCGTTTTCATCGTCAGTTTCGTCTCTTTCTGTTGTTGACGGTGCTGGTAGTAGTAATGGTACTAATCGCAAGAGATTGAGAGTTCGGAGTGTTTTTCAGTCTTCTTGTCTTGGATCGACTTCGAGGACATGTGACAGTGACGATGAGAATCAGGTCTCACCCATGTCGCTTTTCCCCTCTTCGATTCTTTGCATGAATTTGTTTTCAATGTTTCAGTATTTGATGGATTTCATATCTGAGTTGCACTATCCAATATGCATTGCCTTATTCAATTGGATTTCTGTGACTGTTTGAGTTTTATTTTGGAAGAAATTTTGTTGGTTCTGCATTGATGTAACAATGCAAAGCTTTGGTAGAAATGGCCTATTCTTAGTATATCGCAATTTGCGTCGCAGTAAACTGTTGATTACCTGTTAGGGAATTGATGTGATGAGAATCTTCTATTTTCTGTTCATCAAAGTTATTTTTTGGCTCATAGCAAGCACAGGAAGAACACAGTTATTGAATGAGAGAATTTTCTGTTTATCTTCTTTTAGCACATTCTATGCTTTTACAAAACAAAAACCTACCTACTTTCGTACTTATGTAGAACATTGTTATCTCTAGATCAATGCTACTGAATGCTGCCCTTTAAAATTAAATCTTATATCTCAACTCCTAACTCAGTCCAGAATTCCAGATGATGTGCGGAATGAATGTCATGCACTTGCAAGTTGCAGATAATGACTCAACAATGGAGAATTTTTGTTCGAGTAAGTCCTGGTTTCAGGATCCACCTAACTCCTGTTATTGATTCCTTTCCAGATTCCTAATCACGGTCATGAAGAAAATGGTGTGGCCGTTTATGGCCATGAATTGCAAAGGGATGAGTTAGTTTCCGATGAAATGAAAATGGAATATTTTCGAAATCTTAAAGTTGAGCAGCCTGATGAGATGGCATGTGTATCTTCTAATGTTGATCTTAATGAGTGGATTCAGAATGACAGGGATACTAGTAGAAGTGCTAATAGTAGTCCACCTCCGGCTTCTTCTAGCCAACCCTTGAATCTTTCAAGTCGATTCCGCTCTTGCTTCAGTATGGCCCCTGGTAATGTTAGCTTCAGGTTGAGTCGGGCAAACAGCTTAAGGTCATCCAGGGAAGAATCTCATCTACCGGCACGTCCTAGTATTGGTGCGTTTGATAGACATGAGAATCAAGGAGATAGTCACTTCCATCCTAATCTCTCCAGTACATCCCCTAGACAATATCACAGTGGTCCATCTGTTAATTTACCCATGAATCCCCCAACCTCCACTTCAGCAAGTAGTTCATTGGACTGTTATCCTAATTTTTCTACCCGGAGTCTGGTCAGAGATAATATTAGTCGAAGAACTAGAGGTGATGTATGCTCACCATATTCAAGAAGTCATGAGATGCAGAATGCTGCTGCAAGACATGCTGATGGAAGAAATGCAGCCCGTGAACCAATGAATCGAAATTCTCGTTTCAGCAGAACCCTCAGTGTTGGAAGGCTTCGTGATAGAGTTCTTCGGAGGCCGTCGTTTTCAGATTTGACATTTCCTCCTTTACAACAAGAGAGGGTAGCTACTGATTCCAATGAAGTTCATGGAATAAATGGAAGCACTGTTGAGACCAGGACAAACACTGCAGATGAAAATCCTGTTGTCTCATTTCCTTCAAGTTACCAAGTGTACGGTAGTCAGAATTTGGATAACGAATTATCGGAATTGAGAGAATCTAGGTTACCTGATATTTTACAGCAAAGGTCAAGTTTCTTGGAGCGCCAAAGACGAATAAGATCTCGGGTGTGTACGCTTCTTCCTAAGTCAATTAATTGTCCTAAGTGGCAGTGCAAGTTGATTTTTCTTTGCACATCTCACTCAAACAACTCATGCAGTTATCTTGTTGTTTTAACTGTAAAACAGTAGATTTGAATGCTTATGGTAACCCAGTGTCGTGATCATAGGCTCTGATGTGTATCATCTTATCAATTAATCTTGCTATTGTTGATCCTGGAATCTATTTTATCATCTTATCAATTAAACTTGCTATTTTTCATCTAACCCAAGGCTTCTTTATTGGGTTTTCAGTGTTTTCTAGCTTGAGTTTAATCGTGTAGCCTACTATCTTTTAGGTCCGTGCACTTCAGCGTAGCCGCTTTGAAACCTTATCAGGGCATGAAAGATCTTGCATTTTATCAGGTCATCATCGAACTGGTCGCTGCACATGCCATATGAATGCCCGAGGTCCTAATTCAAACGATGATACTGGTGCTCGAGCAAGCATATCTAGAATTGTAATGCTAGCTGAAGCTTTGTTTGAGGTAATGCTACCTTTTCTTTCCTATCCATAGTTCCTTCTTGGCAGTTTCTTCGTTCCTTTTATTCTTTGCTGTTATTATTTTCTTGATTATTTATTTAGCATGCATTTTAACTAGGTTCTGGATGAAATTCACCAGCAATCTGTGGCTTTGCCCTCTCAACCTTCTGTTTCTTCAATCGGATCCATCCCTGCACCTGTTGAAGTTGTAGAATCCTTGCCGTCCAAAACATACAGCAAGTCAACAAAGTTCAAGAGTGATGAGGATGGACAGTAAGTTTTAAATTTCCTTTTATCAAATGGTGAATGAAGCACATAACTTTCTGCTATAAATCAAATTTTCAAAGCATACTTTACTAGAGTAAATAGATTGGTGAAAAAGGTGTTGTGCAGGTCCAAGGTATAAAGAACTAAAGTTGGTTTCCTTAAGTTGCAAATGTATGTATAGATTTTAAACGGATAGACTGAGTAATATTTTAGAGTGGTCTGAAGCCAAGGAAGTAGGTTATACTTATTGTTTTTTAGTGCATTGATGATGTGTTTGATCAAGATTTTTTTGAACTTGTTAAATATTTCTTTATTACATTTTCTAAAGATTTTGGAGGTAAAGCCAGCCTCTTGCAAATATTTTGGCAAGTAATCTCTTTATTTTCCGGTGAAGGTCCCTGTTGTGGACTTCAGCTCATCAACTTGTTTAATTATACTTCCAATTTTTCGGATCATTACATGCTTTTGAATACTCATTTGAATATGAGTTCATTTTGATTGACAAACAGATGTTACATTTGCCTTGTGGAGTACGAGGACGGAGATGACATGCGAATACTGCCTTGCCATCATGAATTTCACAGAGCATGTGTTGATAAGTGGCTCAAGGAGATTCATAGGTATGGGCATAGTAGATACCATTCTTTCTTTCTTCATAAAATGAGGACATTACTCAATCTTAAAAAACAAAAACATTTGTTTTGATATCCTACAGGGTATGCCCTCTGTGCCGTGGAGATATCTGCAGATCTCGTTCATCATTAACGGAAAGTTAATCCGTTTTTTTTGCCACTTTCTTCAATGTGCAAGAACCACAAGATCTCATTTGGTCGTCAAAGTCATTCATTCATGTTGATTGTGTTGTGTTTTTACTACTTCCTGCTATACCTTTTGCTGGTGTGTGGCTCTTGACCTTACTTTATGATAAATATTAAGATTTGAACTAAGATGATGCTTACCTCCATCGCGAGGTTGTGTCGTTTTTCTACAAGATGAAGTTGATATAGATGAAGGAAGGTGAAGCCACTGGCATTCTTGTTATGCCTCAGAATCAGAAATCCAATTTTACTGTAATTTCTCTTGTGCTTGTATCTTTGCATGACCAATATGTTCATAACTTGTTACCGCATGTGAAAATCCAATTTGTTTGTGTATTTTTTTCCTATGAAGTATATATCCACCACACCAAAGATATGAGGTATCCGTATGAGGTATCCGTATGAGAAACAGATACTAGGGCTCTGCATATCCAGATATCCGATCCAAAGCCTTGGATTTCGACCCAAATATACGATCTGCGTGATTATTACCGGATCACTCATATATATATATGAACCGACCTTATTCTCAAAACTCCTAATCTGATTCATATCCATTTCGAAAAATCTTTCCGGATCGGACTTGGATCATCAATTAATGTATATATTTGGATTCGGATTTTTCCGGATCGGGTTTTTTTTTCTCACCCTGACGAGTACCCATAATTGATATTGTGATATCAATATCAAACAACCCCTCACTAGAAGCTCAAAATTTTCACTCCTAATAGTGAGGGTTCGTTTGGTACGAGTGCATCAATCGAAATGAAATAAAAAAAATAACCTAATCTAATAACATGGGGTTTGGTTTAAGATTATAAATTAAAAAAATTGGGTCAAAATGTAATGATTTTTTATAAATCAATAACCTAAAACACTATATTTGGAATATAATTAAAAAAATGAGCTGAAATAGCTCAAATCCATTTAAAAAATCAGGAATCATGAAATAAAAAAAATACTAGAATCTGCAAAGAATCGCTCATTCCAATACATTTTGCCACCAAACTCATTAACCTGACAATGTCTCAGCATAGATAATTGCATACTTGCATAATCTGTTTTACAATAAACAGTAGTTACAGTATACCATTAGTTTCAACCTTCATTTCAGGCTCAAATCATGTCTTTATTTCACAAATTTGATGAATATATGTATCTAATAGCTATCAACTTGTATCTTTTCTCTCCCTCAGTTTCACTGTCCAATTGAAAAATATGTGTATACCCATTTTGAGTCTTTGCCCAATTGAATTGTAAAGAATTAACTGTATATATCAGTGAATAAGTCTATAGTACTTCCGGGTGTTCATCTGGACTGAATACCCGATTATGACACGTTTGATCGCAAGGATACGGGCAATCTATCCGTTGGAACGGGATGCGATCATAGAACCAATCTCCAACTGCCTTTGCTATTGTCTGGCAATACAACAGTTCCATATAAATGGTAATGAATGTAAGTCAATGAAGTATGATATGAACTTTTGATAATAGAAAGGAAATGAAAATGTAAAGTATGAAATACCGTATTGTTCAGTTTTGGTGAGTTGTTTCCGAACCATGTCTCTTGTATTTCGGTTTGACAATGCGCAAAGCATGAGTTTATGAACAAGCCTCTCGACACTGGTACCCTGATCAACGCGGATAAGAACTCCATTCGAAACTCTGCCATTGTTTCATAATATCATGTTAGACTCTATCATAGGCTAGAGGAATACCCCCTTCCGTTACCATTCATACACCCCAACATAGATGATAAGGGTCTGTTTGGTATTCATATCTAGATATCAATATATCAGATATGAGATGAAAATTTGATTGATATTAGATATCTTTGTTTGGTAGATTTTAGTATGTGAACAACACAGAAAAGATAACATGTTTGATGATTTTCTTCTAGAGAGAGAGTTTTGGAGAGGAAGAACGAAAGAGGGAGGAGAAATATAAGATATCAGATACCTCTAGTTCATGTTGATACCCATATTTGATATCAAGATATGGATACCAAACGGGCCCAAGTGAATATGCAAACATTATCTAAGCTATTAGTTATCATTAGCTCATAAGATAAGAGTGTAGTAGAGACCTTGCATAACTTTAAGTTGACTAGGTGAGCAATTCTTTATGTCAATCTTGCAATTAGACCAATCACCGCGAGGATCAGCGGCAATAGGTGCCAAAACATTCCTAATCTAAAATGAACAAAAAACGAGTTAGAAACAAAACAAAAAAATAGACATAAACCATGACCATCATATAAATTAAACAAACCTGCCATGAATCGTATGCTGCATTGAGTATGAAAAGTGGTGTTCGTATCTGCTTGGCTACGAACTGTGGAAAGAAGCACTACGACATCAAAGTCAAAATGCAACGGTAAGAACGAATGATCAAGTGTAGGAAGATGAGAAGTGGTGAGGAATAATGTTAGTCTCACCAAATGTGGTCTCGATGTCATTGTCGTGCAGTATGAAGGCAAGTTCCTCACTGAACCCTGATTCAACAGGCAAATCAAGGGCAATTAAAGAAGTTCAGAGTAGAGTCTTAGGGCCCGTTTGTTTTAAACTCCGGAAACGAAACCGGAATGGGAAACGGATCTAGTCCATACGTATATCCTTATTCATGAAACTTTTTGGAATCATTCCTTGTGTTTAAACTAATTGGAGTATCATTTGATTACTTTTGATACCCTATAGGGAAACAAAATAAGAGAAGCAGATGCATTTTACATAAAACCACAAAGAATGATTCCAAAAAAATTCATGAACAAGGGTGCATATATGGACTAGATTCATTTCTATTCCGTTTCCGATTTCAGAGTTTAAAACAAACGGGCCCTTAGTATTAAGATGTCCAAGTAGCAAGTATTGGCTACTGATACTACTATAATAATACTGATCAAAATAAGGAAAGAAAAAACTAAGGAAAAAAGTATATACATGTAATGCAACAATTTGAGTGAAGTAAGTTTCAATATATTGTGCTCCGGAAACATCAGGCCTGAAGAAAGGAAGCCCCGCGGTGTTGAAAGAAGTATTGTTAGAGATAATGACAGTTGAACATGCAAAAGTTGTGATTTAGAAAGAAAGAAAGATGTGTAAAAGAGAGATTCTCACACTTTGACAAAGAAGCCAGCATCAGAAAGGCACTTCACGTTAGTACCGATTGGTAAGAGAGCTCGAAAGCTATCACAATGCAAAATGGAAGTCAATCCACCAGCTGAACATCCAGAAAGAATAGCCTAATGTGGCAACTCTTCAGTAATAATCACCACAAAGAAACGCGGTGCAAAACAGCATATAACAGAGTGAATTTTGGTAGTTAACTAACAACTCATACATTTTCTGCAGATTTTAGCCCTTTTGCAAGTAGATCTTCAATGACAGCAAGCCAAATTCTTGCTCCTCTGAAATGAAGCTTAGTAACCTACTTTGCACAGCCACGAAAAGGAAAAGACTTAGTACAAATTGTGAACCAAATTCATCAAACTCAATATATTTTTGTGAACTGAATTATAATCTGTTTACATTATTGACAGCTTCTACATCTCCTGTGAATGAAGATCCGTCACAGTACCGAACCTTCACCCTATTCCAGTTATAGAAATCTGCATCATGATATTCAGTTCAAGCATGCATCATAGAGTTCATTTTATTTAATTTTTTAAATGGACTTGTTATCAACCTGGATTGTACATTTGATTATTACTGAGGATCCCAGAGAAAGCAAGTGGTGTCACCATCTTTGCAGATGATCCCAGACTAGAGTTCTTTCGATAAAGACAAGATGTAACACTATTGCACCATCCGCCTCCCTAAGATCAAGAATTTAGAAGTTAGAAAGAAAGCCATTCTTCAAGATTGTCAACTTCTACATGAACAAGCCAGCAAATTCAGCAATCTGGCTTATGGAAAAATGACAATGATAACTTCATTAGTTGATTTCGATGATTCGGCCTTCAAATAAGGCACCTATGTGACTATTATGCAATTCAATCACTCATCATATCCATCAAATCATAATGCTGCCTCTAATTCAGCAATTACACACATAATGATTTGCAACCAATATGATGATTACTAAGATATTCAATATTTCAATCCATATAACAAAGATTCGATTAGCAAGCAAAGCAATGTTTACTGATGCCTGAAGATTGCAATGATAAAACTAACCTCCATGTGAACTAACCAACTATTTATCCCGGTACCGGATCCCCTATCAAGGTGATAAGCTGGAGGGCTTCCATCCAAACAAACTGCAAAAAACCCAAAAAATAGTACAACACATTCCATCAAAAGAACATCAGAATACTGTGTTTTATTCAGACTCGAATACATTTCCTTTATCAGCAAATCAAAAAAGAAAAACAATAAAATTGGTTTCCATTAAAGCTTCATACCAGCTCCTATGGCCACTGCACTTGAAAGATATGTAATGTCAACATATAAACTATCAATTTTCACAATGCTGAGTAAACATATCAGTATACGCATCCAATTCAAGGTTCCCCAATCCGCCATTCTGCAACACATAACAAGAAATTGGCGAAATTAATCAGCAATTTTCATCCTTAATAAAGCTTTTTAGCAGCAAAACACAGAGCTGGAAAGAAAACACCCTTTACAATTACATCATTCAAATCTCACAAACATTTATCAATCATGAAAGCTAAATGACAGCACAAAGAAACAAATAAAAAGGGTACCCCAAAAAAGTGCAAAATAAACCCTCATTGAAAACCCCTTTTCAGATACTTCCACATTCATAGAAAGAGAGGTAAAAAAAATCCAAATAAGCAATAAAAATTGGAAAAAATTGCAAGCTATAACCCATATTTTGATGGGTCCTCCGGATAAACTTGGATTTCAAAAGAGAAATGTCATTCTGACCTAAGAAAGTTGAAATCTTTCCATGGGTAAGCAGAACCTTAATGCAAAACAATGAGCTTTAAGCAAGAACAATGGCTACCCTGTAAGGCTGAAACTCACCTATTCATGGCGGGAGAGGGAGAAATTTGTGTGGTGGATGACAGAATGATCAAAAGTAAAGCCTTGCTCGGATGTGTGCTGCTTTTTTGCAGTATTTTATTGGATTATGGTTATAATTTTATATTGAAAAGAAATAGGGATGAAGAATGTGAATGCGTTTGGACTCTGTAGAGTGGAGCGAGAGAGAAGAAGAGTGTCACAAGACCCAAGAACCGACACTAATTCGCTACTGTTCTAAATATCATTTTTATTATAGGATTGTATTATTTAAGGTTCTAATTAAACTAATATTGTAGATAACATACTTAATTATGATTATACTATAGTCTATAGCCTACTCAATTCGTGCAATGCTGTAAAGTCTCACTATATTTATGTTGCATCAACTTTCTAAGTCTTTTTCATCGTTATGTTTAGTTTACTTGAAAATTCCATATTGATATTCGTACCACCCGTTTCATGCTATGCGTATTACATTTACGTCTACGCGTAGCGTTAAGACCACTCTGAGCTACGCGTCTAGAATGCGTAGGCGTAAGCGCTTTTTTTTAAAAAAAATTATTTATTTGAGCGCCGGCTCTTGGCGCCTGCGCTCAAATGTCAATCTAGTTAAAATTCCGATGTTTTTCTATGTAAAGTGTGAAAATTGTGTTGGAAAATAGGTTTAAGCGCCAGCGCCTTGTGCCGGCTCTCAAATTAAAAAAAAAATTCATAAAAAACGGGGAAAAAAGCGCTAACTACGACTACGCAACGCGTAGTCGTACAAGCGGTATGAATAGCATGTTTACTGTGGTACGAATAGCAATAACCTTGAAAATTTTAGGTTCGAAAAAAACATCGTTTTAATAAAGTTAAAATAGACTAAAGTACATTTAAAATAAGAAAAAGAGTTTTCTTTTTAAACTATCGAGAGGTATTCATTTAAAAAAATTATTTGAGAATATTAACTGAACCTCAAATATTAAAAAACTCTCATAAAAATTAAGTTTTAAAACGAACTCCGAATAAAATATAATTTCTTAATGTAAATTTACTATTTACATTAGACATCTTTTCTAAGGTCTCATTTTCTTGGATGTTTTTATTATATTAGTTAAAAATTTTATTGTTCTTTTTGGTTTATTTTGGTAAAAAAAAATTATTTTTTTAAATTATACTTTTTAGGGTAAAATTGGAGAGTAGGTAGGTTTTGTAACCATGAGCATATAAAGGGCCCCAAGTTAATAATGTGTACGAACTAGGCCCCTCCATATTATATAAAAAAGATTTATTAAAATAAAAAAAGATATTAAGGAAATCAGAATATCTTTCTCTCTCCATTTATTAAGCAACTAATTATTACAAAATAGGAAATTAAATTATTTTCTCTCCATTTATTAAGGGAATAAGAATATATACATTAATTAATGAAATCAAAATATTTTGCGAAATCTTCGTCCTTTCCAACTTGCGTTTATCCATGGCGACGATATTGAGATTTCCGCAGCAACATCTGTACATAATCGCATGAGACTGGATACATATGTACATATACAGTTAGTTAGAAACATTTTTGCAGTAAAATATGTACATAATCACAGTGACTGCAAATATATGTACATGCAAACACAACAAAAGTTTGTATTACAACATATTTTGTTCTACAATACATATTCTAATCGACAGCATGTTATATGTACACACAAAATATGTTTGTATTTCAACACAATCCATATATCAAATGTACACAAACTACATATGTACATAAGCCTTTGAAGAAATTGGTAACTTATACTTGTGGAGGACTTGAAATGATTGGGAGAATTCGAGCCAAAGAAAGGGCATGAAGATGACGATTGATCGATTGAAGAGGTGCGATGAGGAGAGTTTCCGACGAGTGAGAATTGAGAAGAAGGTTTGGAGGAGGAGGAATCGGGAAAGGTAGAACGCGCATGACCAGAAGAAGACTCGGCCGGAAAGTCGAGTTCCGAGAGGAAAGCAGAGGAGCTATCGGAAAGGGGTTGGGAACGGCGCCAGAACTAGCGGGTTTCGCGAATCTCGGAAGCGGCGGAGAGGAGGATTCCGGCGAATATGGTTGCAGAGATGATCGATACTAGGAGAGAATGGATCGCAGTGAGAGGACCGAGAGGGATGGGACGGCGACGGAGGAAGATGAGAAGGAGGAGATGGAGGAAGACATATGTGATGATGTAGAGAGATAAAAGAGGTAAACAAGAATAACAATTTCCTTATTTTTAGCCTAATTACTATTTGAAAATATTAATTATCTTTTAACTGTTACCTTAAATACTTAATTAAAATTATTTTCACATCTTATTTATCTTTTTTATTTTAATTATTAATATTAGGAGCCTAGTTTGTTTTTTAGAAAAAAAAAGTTACCCTACTCCCTTAATCTTCTCTACTTTTTACTCATCTTCGAAAAAGAAAATTCGCATACCTAACTCCATGTATACAACTTCATTCACGTACCCAGTTTTAATTATCGAATTCAAATACTCAATTTACTTACATAATTTCAATTACCCATTTCGATTATTCAATTTCAATTATCTAAATTTCACCTACTTAGTTTTAGTTATTTAATTCGACAGTTTTCACCTATCCTATTTCAAAAAATTGGATACATAATTAAAGTTGAATGTGCCATTTTTTTTTAACTTCTTATGATTATTGAAAAACACCATTTATTTTTTTTTTTCCTTTTTTCTAATATTTTGCGCCTTTTCCTTATTTTACTTATCAAAAATTAAAAGTGCATTTTTTTTAATACTTTTTCACCTAATAGTTGATTCACATTTTTTAACATCCGAAATATACCAAACATTTTACTTCGAAATAAAAATAAACATAAGTACTTAAATAAATAAAGGACACCCGTCTATTTAACTTAGGCATTATGGTAATCTCCTTTGAGGTGTCCACAATTATTCTCCATGTTTTTTATCCATGTAGTAACAAATATGACCGTTTTTGCTCATTGCCTCCTGCTGATTGGATATTTTTATTTCCCTTGAAGACTTTTTTTTTTTTTCGTTTTCCTTTTGATTTTTTTGTGTATTTCTTTTCTCCTATATTTGTGGTTCTTATTGGCGGTCTGTCCATCTGCGTAAGCGTAGTAAGTTTTTTAATTTTTCGAACCAAATGTATGTTATGACTCCTACACATACGCTCTACGACTACGCATGGCATATGCGTAGTATGGCTACACTTCTGCAAAGATTAGTCGTAGTCATTTTCCTTTATTTTTGAAGGAAATGAGCTTGTTGCTACGGCTACGCATTGCGTACTCATAGTCGGGGTATGAATAACATGTTTCAGGTGGTACGAATACCAATCTCGAATAATTTCGAACTGATTTTCAATTTCCAAAAAATAGTTTTAAAATTATATATATATATATATATATATATATATATATATATATATATATATAATGCAATGGTCCCACTAACTTAGGTAAATAGAAAGGTTGGACCTTAGTCATGTCATGTCGGTAGGCATAGGAGGGCTTTTAGGTACATGGTTGATCGATAAGATTAGGACTTTAATATCTACACTTAATCATTATACAAGCATCAAATTAATATGCACAGTTACGAGTTTAGTCAATATTGACATCATTTTTTGGTATCATTCCAAGTTAATTAAGGTTGTAGATAGTAACGTAATTAACGGGTTGGCTATGAAATAAATGTGTCACATGTGAAGACAATTATTATCATTCCGTTCGTTGGATCAACCATTTAATTACCCAATGCATCAACCAACGAAATTTACTTTAATATTAATAACAATTCAGAAAATCAATTAATAATCATAAAATTTACACTTTAATCGATCATAAAATCGATCGATAATACAATTTTATTGATGATAGTAAAATAATTAGTCATAACGGGAATAATAGGGGTCACATATGGAGTAATAATAATAAGATAACCTGTGTTACGGTAGATATGTCAAAATTGGATATTCAAGTCTCTTTGAGATAGTCTTGACTGTTGACACATCGTACCATGTTGAATAGAGGTTGGTGATCAAATGACTCACGTCGTCTAGACTTTATCGTTACTTCTACGAGCTCCATTTGTTTTGACTTTAGATGTCTCAGCTAGTGGATGCTTCACACAATGTACCTTAAACTCTTATATCTTCCTAGTAGATTTTTGTTGTTTATTCCGAGCAAGTGAGATCCTCCATGACTCGATCTTTCACATGCCGATATCTCACCTCCATTGATATCTATGTTATCAAGACTTCGTGTTCCTCTATTTTACATGACCATCAGATTCCGGTTGTATCAATCTCATTCCACTTGCGATCTCCCTTTATCAACATTATGAGGCCATTTGAAATCGGTTAAATTTAGTCCTGAAAACAGATTGATTTCGAATCAATCAAATATCAGATTTATTTCGATTCCCTTTTAACCCTTTTAATACATAAAAATAACCTAACTACTCTCATTTCATTTTAACACTAATATTATATCTACCGCCAACAAGATATTACCCAAGTCTCAGTTTTATTGTTTTCATTTTCTAAGATACTATTAGTTTAATCATTGATTTATTTTATGTAATACCACTAATACATTGTTAGTATTAGGTTACCCAGCACACTGATACACGATAGCAAATTACCAATGTAGTTGAATAAAAAAATTTTCACATAAACTAGTAAAAAATATAAATAAGTATTGTTCAACACTTCAACTTCAACAAGAGGGGCATATTGTACTAAAAGGAATATCAAACCTTCGTGGAAGATTGACATGCTTATTAATAATATTAACAAGTCGATCTCGGGATTTCCTTACTTCATTGCACAATATGTCTTTACGGAAATCAACACGGTCGCGGAAAAATTGTCATGAATAGACACAATCTCAAGATGGACGTCAAAGCAATTCCACAAGAAGGTCAAGACGTCATCCGCAATGATGCATTAGGTCGATCGGTGTCTAGAAACTGATCTGCCTAACTCTTTTACCTTTATATAAAAATAAAAAATTGTACTAGGAGGAGATTACTTGGCAAACACAACTTCAGGGATATTTTAGTAACTTAAATTTCCACAATTTTTGGCCTATGGTCAAATCAACCCAGACAAATGTGCTGACCTCCTGAAGCATTCCAGGGGTTCGGTCAACCCCTTTGAAAAAGAAGGCTACTTAGTTTCAATGGGTCCAAATATTTGGGCCGAAATTATGGGCCGGTCTGACTAATAAATTAACCCTAACCCGTACTCTAATACCCTCGCTGGCTCATGCTGTTCACCAAAATAAATCCTCTAATAATTCATCAAATGAATTTGTTTTGTTTTTCTTTTAAAGGTTTAGAAGTAGCTCCCCGTTCGATCGACTTTTATCACTCTGCGTTCGGGACGGACATAAGTCGTGACCCAATTTGAGGATACCCTTCTAATACCAATTTTTCCATACATATTTCATGGAGATTCGAGGCTAACTGAGTATTGATAAATGAATTTGTTGAACACACCCTTAGTTTATATTCTTTTTAGAACCGCAATTACTTGATCAATTGCTCGTATATTCTTGTATATATGATTAGCGTAACCTTAGTTCAGCTCGAACCTTGATTTTGCATATTGTACTAGGAGATAGGGTTACATAACACCGAAAAAAAGGAGATAGGGTTACAAGACTGTGCATATCCGGATATCCAAGCTGATAATTTTTATAAAAGGTCGAGAGTATGTGAATATCCGACAATTTCATCCGATCAAGATAAATTAGAGATCCGACCTAGATATCCAATCTATGTAATTATTACCGGAGCAGTCAGATATATATTCGATTGGAAATTTATTCTCAAAAATCTCTATCAGATCTGAATATTCCCCGGATCAAATTCTGGTCATCATTTAATGAATATTTTCGGATTCAGATTTTTTCATATCGGATATTCGATTTTGTGGATCGAATTGGATATTTTTGCTTACCTGGTAGGAGATATTACTCTACTTATCATGGTAATATTTGCAATCAATACTCATTTATATAAAATAAACTAAATATCATACTCTATCTTCCACATCAATGGCTACACATTTATTCTTAATTTTTGATTATGTAAATCGGGTTGAATAAGATATTTCATTATTATATAAATCGGAACGAACAAATGCATTCGGATTTGAACGTTGGATCATAAATATTCCTTTATATTTCTTAAATTTGTACTTCATCATTAAAATTCTTTCGGTTGAGTACCTAATCGTAGACAAATACTAAGATTCAAAATCAAACCGTGTAATCCATTTCATTATTACATAAATCCGGTTAAATTATCCATATCATTATTATATAATCATGTAAATCAGGCTGAATAATCCATTTTAATTAGTATATAAATCGGTTTCAACAATTGCATTCAAATTTGCATATATGGTGAACTTTCGGATAACAAATGCACCCAACTTACATTAAGCATGTCCACGGGTCACGGGTTATCCGTGACCCGACGGGAACCTGGCGGATCAGTGACCCGGCGGGTTACGGGTGCGGGTCGACCCGTCAATGGTCAATTTTGAAAAAAAAATTGAAAAAATCGTACCAATACCCGTTGGGCAAACTCATTGGCGAGTCGACCCACCAACAATCCCTTTTTTTTAATTTTATTTTTTTCGGGTTTGAAAAAAAAAAGTTCAAACCGTCGACCCACCGGGTTTGACCCGTGACCCGACGGGTTGGCCTTTTAGGCGGGTCCGGGTCACCCTTCCCGGACCCTTGACCCGACGGGTCCGACCCGTGAACATGCTTAACTTATAAACGAATTTAACCGTGTAATCTATTTTTATTGTATAAATCAAAATTTAAATCGGTAAATCGGGTTGAATAATTTCATACTATAAATATGGATGCTACAAATGTATTCAAATTTGCATATATTGTAAACATTAGGATAATAAATTTGCGTTATAAATCACATATATTATATGACTTGACCACAATCTTTATATGACTACATATACGCCGCCTTGTTTGTAGATATAGACGAGTTGTGTGTGTCTTACATATTCAACTCAATCAAACATTACAAATTTATAAATCACATATCTTATGCTTGTGTTTAACTTCACTCTACCAACTCACAAACCCTTTCTCACTTGCAAATCAACAACACAACCTTTCACAATTACCTCATTCCTTCTTGAGCTTACAAGTTACAACCATGTTCATCTTCTTCGCCTTCCTAATCACCCGACTCAACCCGATTTCATCCCAAAGCCTCTTCGCGAACACCGCGAGCCAAGGCGAATGGCGGGTTCTCCACGACAGTATCGGGATATCCGCCATGCACATGCAACTTCTATACAACAACAAAGTCATCATGTACGATCGAACCGATTTCGGTCACTCGAATATCTCTCTTCCTAACGGAGAATGCCGTCGTGATCCGTTTGATACCGCGTTGGAGGTTGATTGCACCGCGCATTCCGTTTTATACGACGTCGCTTCCAATACATTTCGGCCATTAATGGTGGAAACCGATACTTGGTGTTCGTCGGGCTCGGTTCTTTCCGACGGAACGTTACTACAAACCGGCGGTTTTAACGACGGTGATCACGTCGTTCGTTCTTTTACTCCTTGCTCCGACGATTCTTGTGATTGGGTTGAGTATCGGGATTATCTTTACGAACGGAGGTGGTACTCGACGAATCAAATACTTCCCGACGGTCGAGTTATTATAATCGGTGGCCGACGACAGTTTACCTACGAGTTTTACCCTCGGAATCCTTCAAGATATTGGTTGGAGTTTTTGTCACAAACTAACGACGACGACGAAAACAATTTGTATCCGTTTGTCCACCTTCTACCTAACGGTAACTTATTCATATTTGCTAACACACGTGCAATCTCACTAGACTATGATAAAAATCAAGTGGTTCGAGAGTTTCCTCGTATCCCATTCGACATTCCGCGTAACTATCCTAGCTCAGGCTCTTCGGTTATCCTTCCAATCGACCAGAACCAACCGGTTATCCATGTCGATATCCTTGTATGCGGCGGGGCGCCACGTGGCTCGTTCGGAAAAGCCGGTAACAATGATTTCATACGTTCAAGTGATAGTTGTGGACGTATAAGAGTTACCGACGAAAACGCAAATTGGGTTATGGAGACAATGCCGATTGCTCGTGTTATGGGCGATATGCTTATTCTTCCTAACGGAGATGTGATTATAATCAACGGCGCCGAATCCGGTACCGCGGGATGGGAGAGAGCGGATAGTCCGGTTCTACGACCCGTAATCTACCGACCGGTTAATGTCGATAATCAACGGTTTTCGGTGATGGAGCCGGGGACGAGACCGAGAATGTACCATTCGTCGGCGGTTTTATTACCCGACGGACGAGTTTTAGTAGGCGGAAGCAATCCGCATGTGTATTATAACTTCAGTAACGTGCAATTTCCGACGGATTTGAGTCTCGAAGCGTATTCACCGCCTTATTTGTCGGTCGAGTACGCTCCGGTTAGACCGAGCGTCGTCTACGGCCAAGAAGGTATGAGTTACGGTTATGTGTATTCGGTTACTTTTCGGGTTCAGGAGTTTTTGTCACCGGATGTTGTGTCCGTGAATCTAATCGCGCCGTCGTTTACGACTCACTCGTTTGCTATGAACCAAAGGATGGTGGTTTTGAAGATCGAAGACGTTTCCGAGGTTTCGACTGGTATGGTTAATGTTCGAGTTCTTGGACCGTCGACGCAGGAGATTGCTCCTCCCGGATACTATTTGTTGTTTGTGGTTCACGCTGGTGTGCCTAGCTCTGGATTGTGGGTGAGAGTTCAGTGAGATTTTATGTGGTTGTGTGTTTTTTAGATTCTTTGATGTTTGTTATATAAAGAGAGCTTTCTTCTTATTGTAATATTTAGAGATTGTTAGAGACTTAGTTGAGAATCAAAGACATGAATTTCTCAAGAGTAATCAATCAAATGAGCCATGATTTTCTCCTTTTTAGGTTATTTTCATGTTCTACATGGGAACTGCATCTATTATATAAGGTATGTATATTGTATATTGATTTTAGGATAAATTTACCAGACATATGTGCTGATTTTATGTTTAACACACATGAGTATTTGTATGTCTCGTATGCACACGAGTACGGCACCTCACTATGTAGTTCAATGAACCTTAACATGATATCAGAACGATTAACGTTCTATATCCGAACAAGCTCAAGTGTCAACTAGGTCTGATTACGTGTTAGACCCGTGCCTAGCGCGAATTTGTTTGTATGCATGTGACTCCGCTCTGCGGTCCGATTAACTTTAACAAGATAGTACGATAGTAATTAGTAACATACTACTAGGTCCCTCTTTTTAAAATTGTGCACTTTCCAAATAAGAAAACATACTACAAATTAATAAGTTTATGCGTTTTTAATATCACTTATGTGTTATAACCCCCTCCTAATAATATGTATTAATGTGAATTAAAATAAATTTTGTAATATATTTAGATATCAAAGAATTTAGTTTATCTTGATTAAAAAATTTGCACACTTATGTTTAAGCATGTCCACGGTTTACCCGTGACCCGGCGGGTTTTGACTCGTCAGTGACCCGGCGGGTTTTGACTCGTCAGTGGCCCGGCGGGTCACGGGTATGGGTAAGGGTCGAGGCGTCAGTGACCCGTCATGCCTTTTCTTTTTTTTTAAAAAAAAAACCGAGTTTTTAAGTAAAAGGGCCAACCTGCCGACCCGCCGTGTCTGACCCGTAACCCGGCGGGTTGGCCTTTTACACGGGTCCGGGTCATCCTTCCCGGACCCTTGACCCGTGGACATGCTTACTTATGTTTTGACAAATGCTTTGAAAATAGCTTTATTATATATTTGTATTTTTTAATGTATGAAAAAATTCTTTTAAATATTTTTTAAAACATAAGTCGGAATGTATATCATTATTCAGGGTAAGATTCGAGCCATTGTTTACCATCTGAGCTCTGAAGCCACTTTTGCATCTTGTCTTCACGAATAACCCCTTACTAGTTCAATTTCATCCCGCCGCTCACTTCCAGCCGCATCCTCCCACACCGTTGCCGCCGCTCATCACCATCGGCCTCTTGTCTCTACCGGGGCTTCCGTGCGGTGGTTTGTGCCTGCGCAGTCGAAGGTCAGGAGGTGCAGCGAACAGCTTTAAATTATTACAGACAGTTGAGGACCAAGCTTCAAAAGGTATAGTAATCAAGCCGGATTGATTTCCTCAATGCTTTTTGATACCTGATATCCCTAAAAATCCGCGGTATCGAAATTTCTTTCCCTTCTCTCTTGACATTTCATTTATTCTTTCTTAGCGCACTGTGATAGCCAGATCGTGCTACTGTCGTCGACGGAATAGCCCCCAATTGCAACCGGTGAGTATCCTTGATCCTTTTCTCACTTAAACCATTACGAGTTTCTGAAACTTACGCTGTTACCTTGAGATTTTGCTCTTTGTTTTATGCGTTGCTTGATTATTGCATACAGTTCTCAATTTCACTATGTACTATATTTTTTCCTTGAATGTCGAATCAGATGTCATAAATTTGAGTCAGTAAACTATTGAAAGATGCATTCTCGTTGCTGGTTGTGCGTGATTGATTCAGGAGATTTTAAGGTGTATTTGGCGAGATTAGATATTAGTATTTCATCTCCTTGTATAAATATATGGAACAAAAAGTCTAATTATTAAAGCTGGTTCATTTTGCAAAAATCAGCTTACTAGGATGAACATAAGCTGAGTTATAGTTTCATTTTAATCTCTCAATCCCCCTCCCTGTTTTCAATTTTTTTTATCTGCAAGAGTAGTTTCATTTGATCTTGAAGCTGATATTCATCATGAACGTGTAGACATTGTGTTAGGATGTAGTGGCTGAATTATAGGTATCTCACAACTAGCTGTGAAATTGAAGGATATTTCAATTTTGAAATTTCATTAATTGCCAAAAAGATCAATTTATAATAGCTTTATTAACTTGTTTATAGATGACAATATTTAATCCTTAATACAGGGAACTTAAGGGCTAATGATTAAGATTTGTTTACGCACTTAGGATGAGCATAACTTATCAGGAATTAGTCTTCTCTCCACTTCTATATTATGTTTTTTTTTTGTTTTTTTTTGCTGCTTTTTTTTGCTGCTTATGAATAGAAATGGACTCGTACAAGCTTGATTCAATAAGGAGATAGAAGGAAAGACAAAAACTTGTCAAGGCTTGAAGGCTCTCGATGGGGTAGATATGCATGCCGATTGCAGGGTGATTTTGGTGGATGCGTTGTGATTTTGGTGTCATCTTTTGAAGTATTTTATGCTCAAACATGTGATGTCTTTATGTTGACAATCTTGCAGTTGCTTTAAATTTTTTACATTTTGGCACATTTTAAGATGAATGATGACGGCTTGATTGAATTTTATGTTGATTGAACGTTGCTTTTATTTTGATGGTTAATTACAGATGAATTAGCTTGAAATTTGAAATTGTTTGTCGTCTATGTAGAAAAGTCTCGAGTTGAAGGGCTTCATCTCATCATCTGCCATACATGGCTTCCATGACTGTTGCAGCTCGGGTACAAGCTTTCAGCGGCACTAATTTTGGCTTTTCGGCCTTGGCTTCCACTCCCGACTGTGGGTTTCTAAAGCTTCGTGGTAACAGCTGCCATGGCGTAGTACGAAGTAGCTCATCCGTCAATCTTCAATCGTTGAATGAAAGGTTTTCTGGAATGAACAGTTTCTTGTCTAATTATGCTTTGGATGGGAGGAGTCTGTTTGCTTTTCTGGGCACAGATAGACGGAGGGCGGTGCCTTCTGTGGTGGTGGCATCTACCAAAAATGGCGGATTGGTAGGTTAGTACATACCTAGTTTATATAAAAGTCGATACTATTGATCTGGCTATGGTTATGTTAGTATTTTCTTTCACTTGTTGGTAAGAATGCTCATGATAAAATAGCTTGGGCAATTAGTTCTATTTGTTGTATGTTTGTGCTTTTCTTGAGCTTAACCATTTTGCCAATTATGTACAAGTTTGGATTACTTGCATCAGACCATGCCGGTACTCAGTAGTTTATGCTGCCAACTTAATCATGTTATGTTTGATTGCATTCTTGAATAATTATTGGAATTGAAATGTATAGTTGTTGATTTGATTTTTGTGTTCCTTCATCTGCTATCTTGCATTTCTTTTTCCTGTTAATGTCTTTTTTCACTAATCTTATGCATTGGATTATAGATGAACACGTTATTGTACTGGTGATTGGTGGGGGTGGAAGGGAACATGCACTTTGCCATGCTTTGAACAGATCTCCATCTTGTGATGCTGTCTTTTGTGCCCCTGGAAATGCCGGAATCGAGAGTTCAGGAGACGCAACTTGCCTCCCTGATCTTAACATCTCTGATAGTTCAGCTGTCATTGCATTTTGCCGCCAGTGGAATGTTGGGCTAGTTGTAGTGGGTCCAGAGGCTCCTCTTGTTGCAGGTCTCTCTAATGATCTTGTGAAAGTCGGAATCCCAAGTTTCGGTCCTTCATCAGAGGCTGCTGCATTAGAAGGCTCCAAGAATTTTATGAAGAGCTTGTGTGATAAATATAAGATTCCCACTGCCAAGGTTTGTTGTGTTAGTTCTCCTTGTTTAATGCATTGAATTTGTGCTTGATGAATGATTTCTTTCTTTTTGCCTCATTACATGGAGCAGTATCAAACATTTACCGATGCAGCTTCTGCAAAGCATTATATAAAAGAGCAAGGAGCACCGATTGTCATCAAGGCTGATGGTTTAGCTGCTGGAAAGGGTGTTGTAGTAGCTATGACACTTGATGAAGCCTATGAAGCTGTGGATTCAATGCTTGTGAAAGGTGACTTTGGTTCTGCAGGTTGCCGTGTCATTGTAGAGGAATTCCTAGAAGGAGAAGAAGCGTCATTCTTTGCCATTGTTGATGGAGAGAATGCAATACCTTTGGAATCTGCTCAAGACCATAAACGTGTTGGGGACGGTGACACAGGTCCCAACACGGGTGGAATGGGAGCTTATTCTCCTGCACCAGTTCTAACAAAGGAGCTTCAATCTATTGTCATGGAATCTATAATTTTTCCCACAGTTAAAGGAATGGCAGCTGAAGGATGCAAGTTTGTTGGGGTACTATATGCTGGACTCATGATTGAGAAGAAGTCCGGATTACCTAAACTGATCGAGTACAACGTCCGTTTTGGAGATCCTGAGTGCCAGGTCAGTGATCTAATTCTTCTCTTATATCATTGCATAATACTTGTCCACACTGCACAGTTCTGCAATTTATTTACACTTTCTTGTAAATGGCCATTCTTGCGAAAATATCTGGGAGTACCAGTAGGAAACTGCTTTGAGTAATATTATTTTGTCATTCTATATACATACAAGGTTAAAACATCACTAGATTGAATCAATACAGGTTTTGATGGTGAGGTTGGAGTCGGATTTGGCCCAGGTTCTACTTGCAGCTTGTAGAGGCCAACTGGAAGGTGTATCACTTGAGTGGTCACCAGGATCTGCCATGGTAGTAGTAATGGCAAGCAATGGCTACCCAGGATCTTATAAGAAAGGAACAATCATAAGCAATTTAGAAGAAGCTGAACTAGTTGCTCCCTCAGTTAAGGTATTCCATGCAGGGACTGCTTTCGACTCAGATGGAAATTTCACTGCCATTGGAGGCCGGGTTCTTGGTATAACCGCCAAGGGGAAAGACCTTGAGGAAGCAAGAGACCGAGCTTATCTTGCTGTTGAGGAGATCAAGTGGCCCCATGGATTCTATAGGCGCGACATTGGTTGGAGAGCTCTCCCTCAAAAGCAAATCTCTACAAAGGGTTAGGGAAAATTGAGAACTGGTTTTTGTTCTTAATCATCTGAAAGCTAATTTTGGCTGTGATTACTAACACATGTGATGTGGTTTTAGTGTCAAGTAGACTTGGTTTTGGTAATCCTATCTCACAGACTTCATCACTCTAGTCTCGCCCATATCTTGATATCCATATAGGTCCTGATTTCGGTTTCAGGTTCAGATTCAGTTTCAAGAAGCTTTACTTTGCAAGAATTTGCGTTCTTTTTCGTGGCGGAATCAGCGGCATTGTGCATACAAGGACTGAGCTCATTGGTTTGAGCTCAGGGTTCATATATGCAGCTGATAGCATTCTGTTAGTTTGTAACATAAGGCTTTGATTAAATGCCATCTGATGTATATAAACTGCAATTACAAGTAAAGACATTGACATAAACTGGGAGTATATATTTATATATTCTTTGTAATAGTAAACTGAAATTGAAAACCCATAAACCCTAAAACTCCATTCTACTTGTAATGTAGCTCATCATCATGATGAAGATCAAAAGCTTCCATTCGAGCAGAAACCTGCTTGGCCCATTTGACAATCTTCTCAGCTTCTTCATTGATCTTCATCTCCTCCTTTGCAGCTTTTTTCAGTATTTTCTCTTGTTCCCTTCTCGAAAGTGACCCAACTCGAAGATCCTCCAAAACGCCGTCGTTTCTTCTCCAATCAAACTCACTTCCTCCGCCGCTCCTCTTGCTAAAGCTCAACTTTCTCAAAGCCCTTTTCGCCGAGCCCCACAAACCCGAGAACGACGTCGTTTTCTTCTTTGGTTTTGGTGAAACAAATTCGGATCGCCGCTCCGATCCGAATAAACCCTCATCCGCCTTCAATTTGGGCGAATTCTTAGTCTCCAGCCACGAATGCGAAGACTCTGAGGAAGACGGCGACGGAGAAGGGGTGCGGTGACGACGACGTCCAGCAGAAGAATCAGACCTCGATTTCGGTTTAGAACTCGAACTAGAACCTAAATCGTACCGAGCCGACTCGGTGAGTTTGGCCGAGTCATGAAGCAGTCCAGTTGTGTTTTGGGGCAGAGAAGAAGGGAGAGTTTTGAGGCGGCGGAAGCGAGACTCGAGGTGTTGAGGGAGAACAGAATCTGAGACGCCGGAGAGGTTGAGAGCGGAAATTTGTTTAAGGGTGACGTGGTCGGCAGCTTCCGCTAGGATCTCCTCCACTGCCGATTCATCAGTGTCGGAGAGAAAAGAGAAATCCGCCATAGACGATCCACAAGAAGAACACAGAAACAATCAAACAACGAGATGAACAGAAATAGAGTTTTGAGGAATTTTCCAGTGCACTGAAGTGCGTGTGAGAAAAGTGGGGAGAAGGTGGGTCCGGGTTACAATGGTAACGGCTATAACTCAGTGCCACGTAACATCCAGTAATTACTGTTTAAAAAAACTATTAAATCAAATTATTAATATTGTTTTGAAATAACCACATAATATGCTTTACAAATCTTAAATTAAATCTTGCCCCATTATATATAATATTATGTAAAATTATTATTCAATAAAGGAACAAAGCTATCAAGTTATCCTTAGCATTTCTAGGACTCCGCCGATGGAAGGATGAGTCAAACTTAATACGGATGGTTCAGTTCAAGCGAGTGGAGCTTCAGTTGCTCGTTATGTTATTAGAGATCATTTAGGTAGATGGCACTGTGGAGGGATTCGTAAATTGGAACATGCACAGTTTCTATAGCGGAATTGTAGGGTGTTTTTGACGGATTAAAACTAGCTTGGGAGTCCGGATTCAGACAGGTTATTCTTGAAACGGATAATAACTAGTTTCCATCCTTATTGGGAAAAACCTTCCACGGTGTCATCCCCTATCTAGCCTTAGTACATTTGTGTCAAGGCTTTTTACAAAGAACTTGATTAATCCGAGTTCGAAATATTTACAGACAAGGTAATTGTGTAGCTGATTATCTTGTTAGTTTAGCTTTCTTTTTCGAACAAGGATTTCATGTATTGTATGACCCGCCGGATGGTGTTTTACTTTTGTTGTCTAATGATGTGAAGGGTAAGGCTATCCCCGTGTGCTGAAAACGGCGGATGATAAAAGCTTTTATAGAAATCATTTATTTTAAGGGTGATTTACATTTGTATTATGAATTGATGGCTATTGCATAACGGCATAATTGAATAGCCCATAGTATCTTTAGACATAATTACGATTTAGCACCTGTTATTTGATCAATTGACCATTTATGATCGTTTTTGTTTATAAGTGGGTTCGAAAGTGTGAAAAGAAAACAGTAGGTATGAAAGACAAAGTAAATCAGCAGGTGTGAAAGAAAAAACAAAGGAAAAAAAATGACATGAAACTATTGAATTAGGCAAAAGCCTATTGACATTGGCTTAAGGCCCACTTTCTCTTCATGCATGCATTCTGGCCCAATACACAAAAAAAAACGTTTCTTGAAAACGTTTCTTGCTATTAGAAAAACTCGTTTTCCTTATAAGAGTTTTCTTGTGCATATGTAAGAGTTCTAATGCATCTACATTGGCAAGGTTCGCTGGAGGGTAGATTATCAGGGTTATTTGAGTGAGATTATTTATGAGAATTTTTTAACTCTTTTTTAAAATATTTATCTCAACTTAAAGTATTAGGATTGTTGTGAAATTATAATATGCTGAATAATCTTGAAGAAATCAGGAACGGGATAAATGGATCAATTTCAATTGTTTTCGTTACGTTTTTTCTCTTTTGGTACTTTGCTTTGGTATAGTTACACATTTTTCTGGAGTAATCGGCCTTTAGATATCTCGGGCTTGTACGAGAGTTCAATCTTATTTTTGTAGAAACCGATAAAGGACGGTAAGAGGGTTGTAAGTTGTAACATATGTGTGACCATAACGTAAAACAATCTTCACGCACTGCACATTGTTCCCCAACCTCTGTATGTGATTTTTTTCTAAGTGGGGAACGGGATGCTTCCTCGGACTGTTTTAGACATTTTTTACTTTATGTTGTACTTGTACATGTCTGATCTAATTGTTTAACATTTCTTTCTACACTATAATGTAAATAGAAAGCAACACTAGCCCACCACAATTGTGTTAGCCCTTGAAAAAGTTAGATCGGTATCCTGGACTACCAACTGACCTAGTTACATCAACGAAAACAACTATCCAATATAGATGTGGGTGTAAATATATCATTAACATATAAAATATAAACAAAAACAACAGTTCAAGGTACAACAATAATACAAGATACCGATTTGAGTCGGTATCCTAGAATACCAACTGTCCTAGTTAGATCGACTAAACAACTAGACAAGATAAAGTACATCATACTCCACGACCCAATAACTTTTTCACTAGTACCGACCAATACCTGCCTTTAAGTTGATGGTTTGCTCTTGACTAAAAAAAAACTAATATGACAAAAATCTTCGAACACCTTATTCGCCCCATTTAAAATCTATAAGGACACCCAAAAAAACTAAAGTCATTTAATTTTAACTAATTTTAACTCTCAAACGTTACGATAACATTATATGTATGTATTTCTGTATATACCCTCTAAGGAAGAGAAATGAACTATGATTGAGATTGATTGATAGCTTCATGTGAACCAAAACCTAATAATAATGTGAAATTGTGAAGTAAGAAAGCCAAAAATAACCAAAATTGGTTAGCAAAAGATGTCACCATTGAAGATAGGGCGGTTGCAATACCAATAGTGGAGTAGGAGAGGAACCTATACTATGTGTCACGTTATCTTCCTAATATATTTTTTTTATAATCAAATATAATAAAGTATATTATTAATAATAATAATAACAACAAAATTGACTAATACACAATTAAACCATAATCAACTATTGGATAGGATTGAATCTTAATTAAGAATATTCATTCTCTCATCCTATTTGTCATGCTTAAATACTTAACTAAATATGTTATGTCAACTACGACACTCAACGCTTTATTTTGGTAATTTATCACTAAGGGCCCGTTTGGTTTTAACTCCGGAATAGAAACGAATCTAGTCCATATGTATACCATTGTTCATGAAAGTTTGTGGAATCATTTCGTGTGGTGTGATGAAATTGAAGTAGAGTTTGATTAATTTTGATACCCTATAGGGTAACAAAATGTGGGGAAGCATGTGCATTTAATCCACAAGAAATGATTTCACAAAATTTTATGAATAAGAATATACATATGGACTAAATTCGTTTTCATTCCGTTTCCGTTTCCGGAGCTGGAACCAAACGGGCCCTAAATTTATTTGACTAATTATATTTGAGCCAAGAAAACAACTTCACTAGCCATATTATATCATCTTGTAGTTTTGTAATAATTTTTGAGGATTTAAATATTTTTAATTTATGATAATAGTTTGTATATTTAAATTTTTTATTTATTAATAGTTGTTATAAAAACACAAATTAAAATAATTAAACTAGTGTAAATATATCAAGTTAATCTATAAGACTTTTCTAGTATATAAATACGTGTTACTATTTTAATATTTAATAAATGTATTTGATTTAATATGATATAGGGTTAAACTTTAGATAATATTTTATGTTTATTAAACTTTAATTATTAATTCGCATCACGGGTAAATAGTTAAAAATATTGTAATTCATATGCGTATAGGGCTGATACATGAGACAAGCTTCTCGGGCTTGGCTCGCGTTCCGTCAAAAGTTTGGCTCGGGCTCGCGTTCCGTCAAAAGTTCGGCTCGGGCTCGGCTCGTTCTAACACTATATGAGCATTATTTTATACGAGCTACTCGGACTCGGCTTGTCAAAGCTCGGCTCGGGCTTGTCTCGTTTGTAAACGAGCCAAGCTTGAACATGTTAAGGCTCGTCTCGTTTGTAAACGAGCCGAGCTTGAACATGCTAAGGCTCGGCTCGTTCGGCTCGTATAACACCCCTGTAGGCTTACCATATAACCTATATACATACATTGGATCAAATTAATCATCTCTAATGTGTAAATAATCTATGAATTCCTACCTACCCAATAATTTGGCCAAACACATTCAAATGAATTAGAATGATGCCGTGCGAACAATTTTTGGTTATAATCTAGAGAAAACTACCCTTCATAATAGGGGTTTTATACATTTCAAATGAGGCTAGCCTTAGTTCAAGTGTGGCTCGTTTATAAACAAGTCGAGTCCGAATCGAGTTTTTGACGAGTCGAGGCCGAGTAACTCATCTAAAATAATGATCATATAGTGTTATTTTAGCCGAACAAGCCGAGTTTTACCTAACCGAGTCAAGCATTGACATGCTCAAACTCGACTCGTTTATAAACGAGTCAAACCCGAGTCGAGGTTTTAACGAGCCGAATAGAGCCGAACCCGAGTAACTTGTCTCATGTATCAACCATAATCTTTTACAAAGAACCACCCTTTATAAAAGTTTTTAACATAAAACACCCTTAATATTAATGTACGTACACGTTACAAACTAGAGAAAACTGCGCGGGTATTACATTAGTTACATACTTACATCTATGCATGAACTCTTTAGAGTTTAGACCATCCAAATGGTAAGTCTTAAAAATGTTAGCTATATATTTTATAGTACGTAGGGTACGTACCCCAAATGTCAACCACCATTGATAGAATAAAACTACCTAGAGGAGGATATGAAAGAGTTAGGTGTGACCCTTTTGTTTTTTCATGTGTCACTCATCAAATTTGCCCACCACTTGATCGACACTCGATAGTCAATCCTATCTTATTATGCAACAAAACATATAAACTAATTAAGTACATACTAACCCCTCATAATTAACTTATAACCAATAAATATTGTTTAATATGTAACTTATATTGACATGAAAAGGGTTTACCGCTGCATTTCTGAGGAAGAAGGTCGCCTCGCAGAGGGTGGCCAAGCCGGTTGAGGTGGTGTGGTCCTGTCCTCAGAGCCCCTGATTCAAGCTTAATACGGATGGTTTTGTCCGTCGGGAGGTTGCTCAGGCTTCTTCTGGAGGGGTCATAAGAGATGCGAATGGCCAATGGCGGACTGGGTTCGTAATGAACATTGGTCCATGCACGGTTCCCATGGCTGAGTTGTGGGCTCTCGCGGCTGGTCTTTACTTGGCTTGGAATAGTGGCTTCCGAAGAGTCATTGTGGAGATCGACTCGGAGCTCATTGTCAAACTAATTAATCAGAAGATTTCACCTTCACATCCGTTATTTAGTCTGGTGGTTCGCTGCCAAGACTTTCTTAGTAGGGATTGGCACATTCAATTCCGGCACATCTTTAGAGAGCCTAATGCGGTTGCAGATCATTTAGCCTCCCTAGCCCATACTTACCCGTTAGGTTATTTTAGTCTCTCGCAACCACCTAATTCTTTCATTCATATTTTAAAGAACGATGCCAGAGGAGTAGCGACCCAACGGCTTGTCATTTGTTAGCTTTCTACGGTTTTTTCAATAATATGGGCGAGCCCCTAAAGCACCCCGTCTTCATTACCAAAAAAAATAAGTATAATATTTTTTTTATGTTTTTTTTCATTTGAAAAAGTTTCTTTCGAGTTTGAGGATCACTGAAATTAGAAAATTTTCAGGATTATCTGACAGATGTAGGTAGTATGGATTGGTTATTTCGAGAGTGATCTTATCATCCATGCTCAATTTTTGTTTTTGTGGGACGTGTTTTGAGAATCGATAAGTCTAATAGCATATACAAATATTATTCTTTGAAAAGAATTAATTAACTTTGATATATATATATATATATATATATAGATATATATGAATGAATGAATTTATCTAACGTTAAAATATTATTCCCTTTTTATCAACATACAATACCCTCATAATTACTTTATTATTAACAAATAATATTGTTTAATATATAACTTGTATTGGTATGAAAATACTAAAATTAACCATTCTCCTCAAGTGTTTTACAACATCAAAGTATATAATTTTATGTTAAATTATATATATCCCCATTATTAAATGAGTTTTCTTAGTAATACAAATAAACTATTTTTCTAAGTTTCTTTGGGATAAAAACAACAAAATATACTAAATTTATACGTGAAAAAAATATGAATTTTAATACCATTTAACCGAAAATATCTCAAATTAGGTAGTGATCTATTCTACATAAAACAAACCTAAATGAAGAAAATATGACCTAACGAGATCATGTAAGATATAGCTTACTTTGTATTCTACCAAAAATATCTTCTTGTAGAAGTCCATTTTACCCTCAAGTAAATATAAGGGAAATTCCGGATGGTACCCTCGTGGTTTGGGGTATTCCGGATTTTGCCCACCAGTTTTTTCAAGTTCGGATGGTACCCTCAAGTTTACGTTGTTTTCCGGATTTTGCCCAAATTCATTACACTTTTTTAAATTCCATTAAAAACATACAAAAGAAAATAAACTAAAATTAAAAAACAACTTAAAATAGAAATAATAATTTATTTAATTTAAAAATAAAGTAAAACAGTAACTTTTATAAAAAAATATATATTATATTAATTTAAAAATAAAAAATTAGATAAATTTTAAAAAAATTCAAAAATCAGTATTTTATTTATTTTAAAAATAAATAATTGAATTAGCATATTTTTTACAAAATCTAAAAATATAAGTGTTATACTTTATTTAAAAAATAAATAAAATAAGGACTCTTTTAAATAATAAAAAAAAACACTGTTTTAATTTATTATTAAAGTAAAAAAATAATTTTTCTATTTTATTTATTTTCCAAAACTAAAAGAAAGAAAATAAAGTAATATTAAAAAATAAATAAAAAAATAGAAAACTGATTTATTCAATTTAATAATAAATTAAAACTGTGATTTTTTAAATTTTTTTTTAAAAATCCTTATTTTATTTATTTTTGAAATAAAGTATAAAACTTATTTTTTTAGATTTTGTTAAAAAATGCTAACCCAATTTATTTATTTTGAAAATAATAGAAAACACTGATTTTTTTTAAATTTTTTATAATTTTCTAACGAATTTATTTTTAAATTAATATAATATATATATATATATATATATTTTAAAAAGTTACTGTTTTAATTTATTTTTAAAATAAATTAATTATTCTTTCTATTTTAAGTTGTTTTTTAATTTTAGTTTATTTTCTTTTGTATGTTTTTAATGGAATTTAAAAAAGTGTAATGAATTTGGGCAAAATCCGGAAAACAACATAAACTTGAGGGTACCATCCGAACTTGAAAAAACTGGTGGGCAAAATCCGGAATACCCCAAACCACGAGGGTACCATCCGGAATTTCCCTAAATATAATATTTATGAAACTCTCTCAAAATAAAATTTCTACTATATCTAATAAATTACACGAAATCACCCTTAAAAACTATTTAATTTTAGAAAATCATCCCTAAATTTCAACATTATACAAAATCCCTTTAAAATCATTTGTTGCAAATATACACCCTTCGGCTAAGCATGTCCACGGGTCACCCGTGACCCGGCGGGCCGGCGGGTCATCTTTTTTTTTTTTTTTTTTTTTTTTTTAAAAAAAAGGGTTTTCAAATAAAAGGACCGACCCGCCGGGTCTGACCCGTGACCCGGCAGGTCGGCCATTTATACGGGTCCGGGTCCGGGTCACCCTTCCCGGACCCGTCGACCCGGCAGGTCCGACCCGTGGACATGCTTACCTTGGGCCTTAACTAATTTTTACTTAAAAAGCATTTTGCCAACAAATTAAATGATTTGTAAGGATGATTTTACGTAGCATAGGGGTGAGACTTTGCTAATAAAGGTTTTTTAAGAACTAATGGCTTTGTGTAATATTGCAATTTAAGGATGCTTTTTTTTGTTAAAATATAGATTTTAAGGGTTTATGTAATATATCCTTGATTTTAATATTGGGATTTTTTTTATATATTTTACCTACAAAGCCCTAAATATTGGAGATTTTTATAATAAATTGCACAAAACCACCCATAAAAATATTTACTTTAAGAAAATCGTCATAAATTTCAATACAAACCATGATTTTATGTAACATTGGAGATGAGACTTTGCTAATGAAGGTTTTTTGAGAATGGCTTGATGTAATATTGCAATTTAAGGACGATTCTTTTTGCTAAATAGACATATTTTAAGGGTGGTTTATGTAATTTATCCTTGATTTTATTCTTTTTATATTTTTTTACCTAGAAAGCCCAAAATATGGGGATATTACTTACGTAGCCTTTTCCCTATTTTAAGTCATGATGTTGAAAGATGACCTTACATCCTTACCCAATCAAAATTACAAGCAAATAGGATAAGATTTTGCCACAAACAAAACACTAAAAACACAACATTTTGTTAGTAGAGTTGTTGGAGTAGTTAAAGAAAAACCAAAGCAAACCCTCTCCACCTTAAATTAATAGCCTCATAACCCCATATCTTCCAACCCCTCAAACTCTCTCTAAACCCAAAACCCGGAAAACCCGAAAAACCCAAAACCCGAAAAAAATGACAACAAAATCAACACCGGAAAAGAAGCCATGGAGACCAATAACCTCCACGTGTTGTTCAGTGGAGGAATCGGTTTACTTAGGAATCAAGTGCAAACCAAAGATGACAACTTCTTCGAAAACCGACTTGGTGGGCGGTCCTCCAATGCCGTCTTTTCGGAGATTAGCCTACTCGGGTCACCTTAGTAACCTAAGCAACTCGTCCTCGCAAAGGATCACGGAAGACTTGGCTCAGTCTTTCGGGTCCGAGTTATATGACTTTCAACTCGCCGAGTTGAGAGCCATAACTCAGAATTTCTCGAGTGTCTATTTGCTTGGAGCAGGTGGATTTGGTAAGGTTCATAAAGGCTATGTTGATGAAGGATTGAAAGGTGGGTTGAAGCCACAGCCTGTTGCTGTTAAGCATTTGGACATTGAAGGACTTCAAGGTCATAGAGAGTGGTTGGTACGTAACAGTTTTTTCATCTTTTGTCAAGAATATAATTTCTACTCAAAATTCTTAAATTATATCTCAAATCATATTTTACAACGTAAACTAGATATGAGTTCGAAACCTAAACCGCGATTTAGGTTTCGGAACCTACGGCCATAGTTCAAACCGGCGGTTTATGTTAACCTAAACTGCCGGTTTGATTGACGGTTTATAAAAAATAATAAGAAAAAGAAAGAAAGGAGCGGTACTGTACCAAACCGTCCGGTTTGATCGCCGGCAAACCTAAAACAGCTGATTTGACGGTTTAGTCCAAACCGAACTCATGTCTAATGTAAACTATTGTGAAATTAGATGGGAAGCTTGCAAATTATGCATTTTTTTTAATCCAAATTTAAAGCTACATATTAGCACAATTTATTTATACAAATTTAAAATTTATAGAAGCACAAAAATATTGCATCTTTAAATAATGAAATGTAAAATAAAATAATATTTTGATTATTAGCACAATTTATTTGCTAAGTTTTTGCTAATTTTTTGGGTGTGGTTTGCCACTTATAATACATATTGTAATCATTATTGAATGGTTTAGTTGGGGTTTGACCTAATTACATAAGAAAGTTCTAACAAATTTGACCAAATAATCAATATTATCATAAAATAACAAATAAAAAACCATATATGACACGTGTAATATTGTTGAAATACGGCTAATAATTTGGTACGTCTCTTTAATGCATTAACTAATAACTTATATTAATAATATAATTACTTTTAGGGCCCGTTTGGTTTTGACTCCGGAAACAGAAACGGAATGGAAACGAATTTAGTCCATATGTATATCCTTATTCATGAAATTCTATGTAATCATTCCTTATTGTTTCAAGCAAAATGCACTTAATCAAATTCAACTTCAATTACTTCAAATCACAAGGAATGATTCCAAAAACTTTCATGAACAAGGATATATATATGGACTAGATTCGTTTTCATTCCGTTTTTGATTCCGGAGTTCAAACCAAACGGGCCCTTAATTGATTTTATTACTTTCTTTCAAGTGTCATATTACCAACTAAAAATATTTCAATTTCGTGATGCTTTTTACGTTGACGCAATCCGACAATATCATAAGACAAACTTGATAGTTATCAAATATTAAACAATAATATATTAAAATAAACAATATTGTTCGTAATTATTGAGTGTCCAATGACTAATTAGGTTTGTTAATTACATGATTAGGCTGAGGTGATATTTTTGGGGCAGTTAAGACACCCAAATCTGGTAAGGCTTATTGGCTATTGCTGCGAGGAGGAAGAAAGGCTGCTTGTCTATGAGTTCATGCCACGTGGCAGCTTGGAAAATCATCTCTTCAAAAGTGAGTCATGTTAAGGTTGAATTTGATCTTAAACACGTTTATTTGGATGGAGTGTTAATCATGGGAATTAGCGAAAACTAATTATGTTGTAAATGAATGATTAATGATAGGGTTATCAATATCCTTGCCATGGGCAACAAGGCTAAGAATCGCCATTGGAGCAGCTAAGGGGTTGGCTTTCTTACATGGCGCCGAGCAACCCGTCATTTATCGCGACTTCAAGACATCCAATATCCTCCTTGATTCGGTAAATATTCTTTTCTTAGGGTTGTTATTCGAGTTGAACTGGTATGCTTTTTGTATACTCATTAAGGTTGTTTAAATTTTGAACCGGATATTTATTATTGGGCAAGCCTTACACCTTGACCGAATAAATTTTTAATAGGCCCAAAAATAAGTATAAAACATTTGGTCCAACCGGTTCGGTCCAATAGCACATTTATGGTTCAAGTCCGGTCATGGGCCGATTTACAATCATACTCATATTCAACTCGTTTAGAACAAAGCTAAGTCAAGCTTCTTTTATAACTGAGTTTTAAAATTTTCTCATGCCCGGCCCGAGTTTTTTCAACTTGAGATCAAGTAGCTCAATTCATAAACAATCTTACTAAAAATTGATCATCTAGTCATAATTAAGGTTGTTATTCGAGTTGAACGAATTGAGTTTCAATATGCTAATGTTCAACTTTCTTATAGGCAAGATGATCTTGGACCGAACTTAAACTATAAGCAATCTTACAAATATATTCATAATCGTCATCTAGTTCAGTAAATAAACGATCATGAGTAGCTCATTTTATATAACAACCATATTCTTTTCGGATATTCATGGTTAATTTTCTTAATCTAATGGCCCTATTGTCACGAGTTCTAATATCTTGCTCTTGTTGCCTTTATAAAGGACTTCACGGCGAAACTATCTGATTTCGGGCTAGCAAAAATGGGACCCGAAGGATCAAAATCTCATGTCACTACAAGAGTGATGGGTACGTATGGATACGCAGCTCCCGAGTACGTTTCCACAGGTAATCTCTACTCTAATACTTTAAAAAAAACTTCCATTTTTTGTATGGCGCGAGTAAATGAGATATGTGTGACCTTAATAGGGCACTTGACAACAAAGAGCGACGTCTACAGCTTTGGAGTAGTACTACTTGAGCTTCTAACCGGAAAGCGTTGCATGGACAAACTTAGGCCGAAGAGTGAACAAATGCTTGTTGATTGGGCTCGGCCTTACTTATCAAGCAACCGTAGACTACACAACATTATGGACCCGAGACTAGGAGGACAATACTCGGTCAAGGGCTCTAAAGAGATGGCTCGTCTTGCACTTCAATGTGTGAGCCTTAATCCGAAGGATAGACCAAGAATGCCGATTGTGATTCAAGCGCTTGAGGCCTTGCAAGGATGCAACAAGGATATGGCTATAGCTTTGGGTCAATGGCCGGTTGGTAATAACAAGAACAACAATTCAATGGGTTGTAAGAACGCGATTTCTGTTAAAGGAGGGAGACGAGAGAGGGTTGTTGGTGGCGGTAATGGTGGTTATTGTAAGCCCTCACCCGTTGCACCTATCAAGAGATGAATTCAACCCGAGTTCTTGAAGATGAATCTGAATCTGATCAATTTGATTTTGAGAAGAAGGAAAAAAAATGTTTAAGTGTTGTAGTTTCTACTTAGCTTCTACTGTTGTTTTTGGTACTTGGTGAGGGTATGTATGTAGATATGTTATCCTCGGGTAAAATAAGTGCTACTATATGATAACTATTTGAAGGGAGGTTCAAGATATGTATATATATTATGCAAGTCTTGTATAATGCAAATGTTACCATGGTGCGAATTGGTATGAATCGATGTACATGTACAAATGTGTGGACCGATAGACTTTAGACTTGATCTTTCTAAAAGAGTTAACATGGCCGAGGGGCAAGTCGAAATTTGGATATCATTGTAAATTTGTAATATTGGGACGACAATCTCACCTGCAATCGATGGTTATTCAATACCCAAACAAAAGAACAGTTGAAAATCCGATGTAATAAAGTTAAAACATGGTTGATTCATCGGTTGGGAGTTCGGTTACAGATGGAAATAGTAAAAACCATAGCCTGACCCACCACTCGAAGCACCACCCAACCCGGGTAGTGGTTTAGGCTAAAAGGAAACTCGGGTGAGTGGCAGCCGGGGGAACAATTTTTTAGTATGGATCGGTTGATGAAGCTTAGCACGGGATTGCCCATTTCGGATATCATCAAACATACAACACTTGAAATTTGAGAGGTAGCCAGTGGTACATGCTTGAGATAAAACTGGAAATTTTGATTTCATAAAACGATAGCAAATCATAAGAGCACGCAAATTTAAGCTACAAACTATTCCAGATTCTGAAACTGCATTGAAAATTCATCAAACAAAACAACAGTGAGGAGCACTGATAGAAATAAACTAAAACGGGTCTAGTAACCAAAATTGTACTGAATAGAAAACAAAGTAGAATGTATTTCTTAGGTTCATCTGAAATTGACTTATGCGGTTGTAGCTTGAGCCTGTTGTTGCCTCTTCTTGGCTTCCTCGATGATGGTAAGCTTGATACCCTTGCCCTTGGGAAGAGACACCCACGGCTTAGTACCCTTGCCGATGATGAACACATTACCCAAACGAGTGGCAAACTCGTGGCCCTGGGAATCTGTCACGTGGATGGTCTCGAAGCTTCCCTTATGCTTCTCCCTGTTCTTGATGACTCCAACACGGCCTCTGTTTCTACCACCGGTGACCATCACAACATTACCAACATCGAACTTGATGAAATCAACAATCTTGCTGGTTTCGAGGTCAAGCTTGATGGTGTCATTGGCTTTGATGAGTGGGTCGGGGTAGCGGATAGTGCGTCCATCATAAGTGTTGATGTATGGAATTCCCTTCTGGCCAAATTGCACAGATCGTACCTTGCATAGCTTGAACTGTTGATCCAAAATACAATGTATACAGTTAAGGGCTTGCTTAGATGCATAATGAAAGTTCCTCGACTTAGTGTAAACAACATGATTAAATAGGATTCGAAATAAAAAAAACTCGGATTATAAATAATTTGAAGCAAGTTAATACTAACCTTAGCTTCCTCATCCCTGACAGAGTGAAGACGGAACCTGCCCTTTGTGTCATACATCAGGCGGAAGTTCTCATTGGTCTTGGGGATGGAAACAACATCTGGACAAGGCAATGATAAATTACATAAATATAATTTCAGTGATAGTCCAGTTTACAAAACACAGGGCATAAGCTTAAAAACCAAGAAGATGAAACAACCAAGTTAAAGTGACAATGCATATGCATAGCATGAAAGGTCTATATATTTATAACAAAATATTAAAATTTACTAGAACATTCAAAGACCATATGAGAAAACTGAGGCTTACCCATGAAACCAGCTGGGTAAGTCTTATCAGTCCTAACTTTGTTGTCAACAAGCACATGCCTTTGCATCAAAATAGAAATGACTTCACGGTATGTAAGTGCATACTTCAACCTGTTCCTCAAGATAAGGATCAAGGGCAAGCATTCCCTCGACTTGTGTGGTCCAGATGATGGCTTAGGGGCCTGTGTGTATAAAGGAGGAGAATCAACAATTATTGTGTGCTTAAATGCAAGCATTTGGATAGAACAAGTGAACGGAATAAGATAAAATATGCAGAAAGCCACTTACAAAAGCACCACCAAGTTTATCAAGCATCCAGTGCTTGGGGGCATTGAGCCTCTTCATATGCTTCTTCAAACCTCTCGCCTGCAATGGAGTTATTTAGACACATTATTACATTAAAAAAAAAATTGCATCAAGAAATTCATTAAGTTTCCTAGTTAATTTCTGCATATACTATGGACAAACACAATGGCATAGTATCATGCTAGAATCTGTCTACACAATGAAATCTCACACGGCAATAAATTAAATCAATCTTTAATTGCTATTAGGACGAATTGGTCATAACGTGATAAATTAATTAAGTTAACTTTGGCTTTGACAAATATAAATCAGCTAAACTGAATATAGAACAAGTATTCTCGATTCATATATTGAGAAACACTCACCATTAGATAATATTACATGATGTGACAAGGAATGCCTGATCTTATACAACTTAATGCTTATTCTAAACTCTCGAAAACCCCAACCCTTACAAAGACACGATCAAAAAAATTTCTTACAAACAACAAACAGCTGGACGAAAACGAATGAGAGATCCAAGACGTTCATACGGAGCCAAATCATTCGGAACAAACATTCGGTTTCGTTTGAAATCTTCTAAGATAACCAGCCGATTCAACCAACTAAACAATTAAAAAGTAGAAAACACATGCGAATGCATGAAGTTCACAAAAGAAACCGGACAAATTTTCCGAGAGATAAGAGAACCCCGTCGTTTAACAGTGAGCTCAAACAAAGTCACAGAGAAACAAGTGAAATTATAACATTCAAATCTTCGCAGCCAAAACAAACTAGCATTCGAGATAGAAACTAACCATGGTGGAAGGAGATGATGAACTCCGGGGGTTCCCTCTAGGTTTGCAAACGATTCGAGGCCTTCTTCGGCTGCTCTCTTCTTCCTGGCAATATGTATTACCCTAAACCCTAGTTTATATTTTTCGGATTCTTAATTGACAGAACATGGGCTGAATTGGGCTGGGCTGAATTGGGCTGGGCTGCGATAGATAGCACATTCGTGGAAACGGGTCAGTTGTTGGCCCATCAAAAGAGACTCGGCCCAATTAACTTTCACAACTTAATTATCACATTTACAAAATTATTTTTTAAAAGTTTAACTTCTTAATAAATTAATTATCAACGTGGCCCGACTTGTAATACATTTTACATACAAAATGATTGCCAAAAATATTGATGAATAAGGTAAACATATGGACTAGTTTCATTTCTATTTCGTTTCTAATTTCGAAGTTGGAACCAAACGGAGTAAACTTCTCGGTAAATTAATTATCATGTTTAAAAATAAACAAAATATGATAGTTAAAAAATTTGTTAACCGAAGAAGTGCAATTTAGTACGGCAAAGACCACCATACGGTCTTGTTAGGCTGAATTCTGATGGTTCGGATTGAGTGATCGTTATCCCTCTTTTGGGTTCGTCATTAGGAGATAAAATGTCGAAAAGATAGACATGAAATTGGAAAAAATCCTAGAGGCATCAATTTTTGAATCTGAAGCAGTTGGGTTTTTGAAAGGGTTTATAAGAGTCATGTAATTGGGATGCCGGAGCTTAAAACTTGAAGCGATAATATCTCTAAATTTAATAATATTACAAGTGTTTGAAAATCTATGTGGGATGTTGAGATCTTGATCGGCGATATCATACTCCTTTTCCAGTCTTTTGATCTTATCCACATCGGTCATATTTTCATTTTTTTGTGTGAAGGAAATGCAGTGGTATCCGGCGTATCTGAATGCACTTTTATTAATTGAAAAGAAGGTTAAATAGTCATCACACGGGCATAGACCGACCCCTTACATCATCAAGTAAAAGATCAACTATATCGTATGGCAGGTCACACAATACATTCAAAGAAAATGTTCAAAGCAATACTATCTATAAAATTCGCTACTTTATTCGTCTCGCGAAAAACTCGACAAAGTTGGATGTTCCAATCTTTTTTCAAAAAGTCTTGTCATAAAAGTATTAGACTAACAAATGGATAGTAAGGAGCGACGTTGAGACATTTCATGAAATTCATAGGCTCATTAACAATGATGTCCGTCACCGACCGATCTCCGGGACGACTCCGTCTACTACTTCGTCGGTTCAATACCCCGAATCCTTTTCCCTGTAAAAAAAACCCGAAGCAAACATGAGTTATATATTGACCATGTTATACATTCAACTAGTAATATGTTCCATATAATATCAATAATTGCAACAACAACAACAAAATCTGCATAACTCAAAAGTTAGTTTATAAAATAATTAATTAATATCAATTACATTGCTTTACTATTATAAAAAGGAAGAGAGGAGACTTCTACTAAGTAATGTTGAAAACTTTAAATAATGAAGTCAAAATGGTGCACCCTATCTCCTCAATTTCATATGGTAGTATGGTGCCCAAATTAAAGCAAACCCTCACAAAATTCTCTTTACTTTATATTTTTTATTCATAATATATATATATATATATATATATATATATATATATATATATATATATATATATATATATATATATATATATATATATATATATATATATATATATAATCTAATTCCACACTTAGTCAACCTTCTTTCCCTTCAACTTGAAAAAGTCATAATCAATATTTTTCAAATCAAAGCAACTAATCACAAGATCCACCCAAATCCAGATTAAACTAACATGTGAACTGCAATCGTTAAAACTCATACGTACGTTCATTAGTGTATATATATAGGGTGTAGATCACACGAGAACATACTTATCGTGTAATCACGAGAATAGGTTCGTAATTATTATTAGTTTTATTACGAATGTGTCGTATCGTTTAATGTATTATTCGTAATTATTGTTGGTTGAATGAATTATTTTTAATTATTATTCGTAATTATTATTAATTAAGATATCTACACTAAATCTCAACCCTTAATACTCATCATCCGACGGTATAAGATTGTTCTCATTATTACCCGTTAAACCTTTTTTCATGGCACCACACCCTTATATATACATATATATATATATATATATATATATATATATATATATATATATATATATATATAGGGTGTGGTTCCCATGAGAACACCCTCTAACGTGAGAACATGAGAACAATCGTACACCGTTGGATGTGAGTATTAAGGGTTGAGATTTAGAGTAGATATCAAAAATAATAATAACTACGAATAATAATACTTAAGAATCCAACAATAACTACGAATAATTCACTCAACCAACAATAACTACGAATAATACATTAACCGATATGACACCTTCGTAACAAAACTAATAATAATTACGAATATGTTCTCATGTTCTCACGTTAGGGGTGTTCTCATATAATTTATACTCTCTCTCTCTCTCTATATATATATATATATATATATATATATATATATATATATATATATATATATATATATATATATATATATATATATATATATATATATATATATATATATATGATTTATTTTCCAAAAGAAGAAAAAGAAACACACATAATTCACGTCAATTTTCTCTCAAATAACATAAGACAATTTTAGTAAATAGGCCTTTTAAAAAAATTAGAGTAGTAACTAGGTTTTTTAATGTTTTAATTAAATAAATATACTCCAACCTTTTGTATTTATTTTCAAACTTACACTCTTCTCTTAAGTGGACATTTACAAAACACTTAAAAAAGCCTAATAAACCAAATTATTTCACTAACATATTACACATGTCAATACCCAAACTTTACAGCACTATATAATATATTGTTACTAATATGAAAAATAATTTTAACGAGTCTAGCGGTACAAGATGCAAAGCCCATCACCCACCGCCCACATCTTTCACACGAGCAACTTTTCTATTTATAAATCATTAAACATACAATCAAAATATATGTGGAAAATCCGAAAATATGAGATGGGTTGAATAAGTACAAAATCAAAAAAAATATATATTTATAAGATACACAAAATAAATAAAAATCTAGGTACATAAATGGCTATTATTTTAATATATCTAAATAGATCTATCGCAATAACTATATAGTAACATATTTATTTCCCCAAAAAAAGTAAATCTGCAGTAGACAACACACTTCTCATTTAATATTTTTGGTGTGAGAAAACACTTACGTTTAGTGCGTGCTTACCGGCTCAAACCTCGCCGCCCGCCTTAACACGCCAACCTCGCCATGCTACTTCGCCTAACTTCTTCTCATCTTCCTCTCAAATCTCATAGCTCACAAATCTCTTCTCTCAATGCCCATTCTGTACCCTTTAATTATTGATCCATCTCTGTATATGCCATTAATGAATCATGCCTTCCAAGCCTTCAAGAAACAAGCTTTCTAATTCCTCCTTCGCCGCCATGAACACCAATCTCTGCACTACTCTGTTTTTCGTTGTTCTATTCACGATCCCAGCTCTTTTTCTCCTCCGATCGCATTCTTCTTTGATTTGTAACTCCCCGAGTTTCTCTGGTTTGAGGGTTTCCGGCGCCGATGTATGGTCCGGCGATCTTCGAAAAGCGATTTTTCCTTGGAATCGGTTGTTCTTTACTGAAAATCCGCCGCCGCCGGAGAAACGTATGAGAGTCGCCGTGTTTTCAAGAAAGTGGCCGGTGGGGTCGGCTCCGGGTGGAATGGAGCGTCATGCGTACGGGCTTCATATGGCGCTATCGAGCCGTGGTCATGATGTTCATGTGTTTACTTCCCCGTATGAGTCGGTTTCCGGGCCGGCGGTTTCTAGGCCCGATCCGGCTGGCCCGACGATTCATTGTCATGATGGGGCGGTGCCGGGCCAGTGGAGGTATAATAAGGCGTGGGATCAGTTTGTGGAGGAGAATAAGCGGGCCGCGTTTGATGTTGTTCATTCCGAGAGTGTTGCTTTGCCTCATCACTTGGCCCGACACCTCCCGAACCTGGCGGTGTCGTGGCACGGGATTGCTCTTGAAAGTCTTCAGTCTAGTATCTATCAGGACTTGACCCGGCCCGAAAGTGAGCCCATGTCACCCGGTTTTAATGACAGCATCCGCGGGTTCATCCCCAAGGTCCTCGCAGAGATCAGGTACCATCAAGTTCAATTTAGGCCCGGTTTGGATATATATATAGATCATACGAGAACAGACTTATCGTACAATCACGTAAACAAATTCGTAATTATTGTTAGTTTTGTTACGAAAGCTTATCTTGCAAATTTTGGCCCATTTCTTTTAGGTCGAGCCCGAATATCAGAACCTCAGACATTGTCTAGTCTATCCTTCGGACTCGTATGATCCGTCGGAATCGTGTATGGTCTATCCTTCGGACTCGTATGATCCGTCGGAATCGTTAGATTTTTTTTTAAGTAACAGAATAAATTCATATTAAAATAAACATGTTTGATTAGCCAATCGATTTTAAAAAATACTAATACTTATGTAATTTTAACATGATCTATTGTTTATGTGACTTATTTTTAACACTTTATTAACAAGTTCTTTAGTCACATAATATCAAGTTCTATTCTTTCAGATTCTTCCATAGCTACGCTCATCACATAGCAATAAGCGACAGCTGCGGCGAGATGCTTCGTGACATATACCAAATCCCCAACAAAAGAGTCCACGTCATCCTCAACGGCGTCAGCAACCACGACTTCAACCCGAACCCACAATCCGGATCCAAGTTCAGATCCAAAATCGGACTACCCAAAAACGCGACATTAGTCTTAGGAGTGGCAGGCAGACTCGTAAAAGACAAAGGCCATCCACTCTTATACGCAGCCTTTGCAAAGTTCATAAAGAAACACCCAACCGTCTACCTCGTGATAGCCGGGTCGGGTCCATGGGGGAGCCGGTACCGTGAGCTAGGTCCGCAAGCTATGGTGCTGGGCTCAATGAGCCCGTCGGAGCTCGGGGCATTCTATAACGGGATCGATGTTTTCGTGAACCCGACAATGAGACCACAAGGACTTGACTTGACGTTGATGGAAGCGATGATGAGTGGGAAACCTGTGATGGCGTCGAGGTTTCCGAGTATAAAGGGGACGATTGTTGTCGAAGAGGAGTTCGGGTTTATGTTTGCTCCGAATGTCGAGGAGCTCGAGGAGGCGTTGGAGGAGGCGGTGAAGGAAGGGGCTAAGAGGCTTGCCGAGAGAGGAAGGGCTTGTAGGAGATATGCTGAGGGGATGTTTACGGCTAGGAAGATGGCTTTGGCTTATGAGAGATTGTTTCTTTGTATTAAAAATGAGACATTTTGTAGCTATCCTTGAATCTTGATGTGTTTTTGGGTTTTTTTTATTTATAGGTTTATGATTAAAATGTATACAAGATTGATCAACGGGGAAAGATTGATTTGTATTTGGATGGGTTGATTGGGAAGATGAGTGTTACTTTACTCGCGACACTTAAATCCCGATTAATATTTTGAAATTGTCGTGTTTTTGTTGATATTTAGTTCAAGAAAAAAAAATTGTTTGAGAAAATCATATGCTTTGCAACATCCCAACACCTTATTGACAATTGTAATAGTCTCTACCGAGACTTTAACATCGTCCTCAAACAAGAGGTGACTTACCAACAACAAAAGTTTAAAGAAAGTTGGTTATGTGCAGGAGACCGAAATACCTCATTCTTTCATATAGACTATTTTACGTAGAGGGCGGAACAAGGTGGAAGGCCTATTCATCTCGAAAAATAATTAGTTTGAAGATAATCTCTTCCTTGAGAATTTCGCCACAACTTCCTTCAAAGAGCTGTACATCATGCTGGATAGCAACTGTAAAGGAAATACTAACAACATTTAATGGCCCTATCCGAACATTTCTCAAGAGGCTTGGACTAATCTTAATAGTCAGGATTGGGATGAAAGAAGCGTGGGTTGCTGCGATTCCTCTTAGGGTTGTGAGAGCCTATAAAGGTCATGGACTAAATAGGTTTCCACCAGTTTTCTATCGAAAATGTTGGAGTATAGTGAGAAGTTTTGTGGTAGTTGAAATGAAAAGATTCTTAGAACACCATAAAAACTCCGTAAGGGGTTGAATGATACGTTGTTATGCCTTATTGCAAAAGTAGGAAAACTTAAATTGATCAGTCGGTCCTGATACATCGGTGTCAAGGCTTAACGCAAAGAAACTGATATATCCAGTTTCAACACGCTTATCATGAGGCTAATAATGTCGTTGATTTATTAACTAGTTTTCCTTTGAACTTTTCGATTGATTTTCATGTATTGCGTGATCCTCCCGAGGGTTTAGTGAATTTTTTTTATTGCGAATGATAGGGGTCAAACTATCCCATTTGATGACTAAGAGCATCCCCAACAACATCTCCATTTTAGAGTATTTGAAGAATTTTAAAGATTTTTTGATCCAACAGATTCTCCATTTCATTCTCCAAAATAGCGAATGATGGGAAAAAGTGGGGAGTCTTCCCTAAATTTGAAGACATTTTTCAAATAAATGAAGAATTCTCCAAAATAGGGAATCTGTTGGATTTGATAAAAATATAAAGGGTAGATATTTAATTATAATTCTCCATTTTGGAGAAGAGTTTAGGGAAGCTGTTGGGATGCTCTAAACGCATCGGAAAAAAAAAAGAAAAGGGGAAGAAGAGTGTTATTGTTCTTAGTAGGTGGATATGCAAATATATTCATTCAAATTTAATTTGATGAGAAATTTGGCATTGTCTCTATTATTAAATTTTAAGAGTTATATGAATGTTCAAATTCTATGATTAAAATACCATTGATATTGAGATGGAACCACAACTGCAGTTAAAACAGATTAAATGGCCCACGATTTGAGACCTTTATTTTTAAACATAGTAAAAACTACCAACAAAACTACAAATTATTGTTACATATAATAATTTACACAATTAAATTCTATATAAAATCACTATTATAAATAAACACATTTGTCCTCTTTCATCTTGGTTAAACCTACTCTCCCAAAGTCCATAGTTTTGCTTTGCTGGAACAGAAAAATACAAAATTAAATAATAAAAAAATAGGGGTAAAGGAAGTTCGGTTGAAGAACGTCACCGGAGATCGGTTGCAGTTACGGCGCCGTCTGGGGTCCGGCCACCTTTCAAAGCCGAATCTTTCTCTTTTAGAGTCTGCCCCTCATGTGGGAACCACCTTCCACAATTCGACAAAAGCCAATACAGCCTGGGATCATACACCAAGCATCCACAGCCAGGCTCATCTCTACTCCACTTCCTTTTTTTACCTTCCCACACACAGACCCCACCTTCATCCAAATCCATTCATTCGTTATATCTTTTATACTTTGAGGAAGCAGAATTTAAAATCTGCTTCAGTTCTCACGATCAATTGTTTATCGAGTAAAATTGGGGAAAATTTTTAGTCGGAGACGCTTCCGGTTCTTTGATATGGAGGCGATTAAAAGGCAGGCTAGCAAGCTCAGAGAGCAAGTTACGAAGCAACAACAGGTTATCTTCTCTATCTATTAGTTGAGTTGAAGCTCGGCTGTTTATGTGTTTGGTGTGAACTGTTGCTGTCGCTTCTTTTATTGTTCTGAATCTACTTGATTTGATGTTTTTAGCTGAGAATTGTTGTGTGAAAAACTTTAAGGCTTAGATATTAAGCATTTTCTCATGCTGTTTATGCGATCTTCGACTGAATGACTACTGTGGTTGAAGTTGATGAGCTTTTGATGATCATGTGCGGCTGAGTGTACTGTAACTGGATGGTTATTGGGTTAGGGTTTTTGGACCAGTACATTGGATGTAAATGCTGGAAAGATGGCAATTCTATGTAGGTTAATTTGGGTGGGATTTCTCTATTTAGATGAATGTGTACTGCAAGGGTTGGGTGATAAGCAACCTGGCTGGGATTGAGGTATTCAAGCACAGATCAAAGAGCTCAAAACTTCTACAAGAAGCTGAGAGTTAGTAAGAATTGGGGGATGACTGATATAAGAGATAATTTTACTCTTAGTTGCTCATTTCTCCCCTGTAGCAACTGGCAATCTGGACTTGTTACTGATATGTCTTAGCAATGACAGGCTCTTCTGAAGCAGCTTGGGCATTTCGATGCAGATGCCATCATAATGGATGAAGAAGAATTAAAATGTCACCAACAGCTTCAAAATTTGTACAACTCTACTAGAGAATGTAAGGTATGGTGCAATTTCCCGTGTTCACCAGCACTCAACCTTATTGATGATTAGTTGAGTTACTTGAGTATTAGTTGAAGCCCCATCCGTACCTCGCATAGTTGTATGGATATACTAATTTCAAATGGTTAATATAAAGAAAACGTCAATCAAATTATAAGTCAATTCAAATAGTGTGAAGGTGGTACAATAATGGAAAAATATATAAAATAAATATATCCTTATTTAAAATAAATTTTAGAGGGAAAACATTTAATGAAGTTGTAACATGTGGCATAAAAGACTTCTATTTGAGTATTGGTTAAACATATGGAACTTTTTCTGACCAAAAAGAAGATATCAAACTTTTTTTTTCCTTTCTCTTTTGGTGATGCTTAGCTCAGTCACTTATGTCATAACCAGATGTCTCACTGCATGACATACTTCCTACATGAAGTTCTATGCCTAACTGATATTTCCTTTAATTGGATTATATACATGCAGCATTTTCAGAAGGATATCATACGTGGTTGTCAAGGATTTGTTTCTGTTAGTTCAAAACAGATGGACATAGGTTAGCAGATTTTGCTTCAACCGTTGATCTTGTGCCTACAATAAGATTTGACATAATATTTTTATATTTCTCTAGTAAGAAAGCTTGCCGAAGATTGTTGCAAATATGGAACCAGAGCAGAGTGCAGTACTTCCCCACTGGGAGAAGTTGCTTTTGAGGTGGGAGCGTCTCACAATCTCATGGAAAAAGAGAGGGATATCTTTCTGGGTGTTATTAGTAATAAGGTAATTTACTGATTGGTAGTCTTGTGTTATACTAAATGAATCAGGTTAAACTCCGATAAATTTATCATCCAATGATGCTTGTTGAAACGAAACATCCTATTTTAATAAAGGTAAGGATGCCGTTATTTAGCATATTGTATGCCTTGGATCTTCTATGCTCCATTGCTCCCTGACTCATTTTTATTTTCCTAGTATTTTTGTTTCTTGCTTTGGGAAACCCGGTCTTGGTTTCTTAGATTGTTCAACAGAAATGTCTTTGTAAATTACTAAGAAAATGCATCTAAACTTAAACTGCAAATAATCAGCAGCTGATCACAGACATGGCCTACATGAGTAGGTGTGCACTGTATCATAGTTTTCGAAATTTTATTATATTGGTGACCAATGCATAAAGGTTGAAACTTCTCAATGTTAATAGAAGTCTTTTAATTCTTCCTGGAATACAGACTTGATTGATCATGTTTGTAGTCATCATCCTGGTGGATTGCTATTAAAACCTGCCTAAAATGATTCTGATACTGTATTTTTTAAGGTTTGTGAGCCTCTACGAGAACTAGTTAGAGATCCTCAGCTAGAGGATGCCCGCCTCTTGGTTCGCCATTATGAGAAATTATGTCAAGAAATGGAAAATCAGGTAGTCATCTCTATTTTTGAAAGAACATATGATCTGATAGTTTACTGCCAGTTTTTCATTGGTGTTAGTACTAAATTTAGTAAATGGTGTTATAGGCCATTGAGGTAGTAAGGCAACGGTCAAAGTCCAAGGAAGGTGTGAATGGGGAGAATTCAGTTAAGCTTCAAATTGCAGAGGCGAAGTTGGATGATTTGAAGTCTAGATTAAAGGCACTTGGTAAAGAGGCAAATGCAGCCATGTCATCTGTTGAGACTCAACAGCAGAAAAGAACAACAGACCACCTACTAGTGATGGTATTGACTCTCTCTTAACTTTAGCAATCGACATTATCCAGTTGCATATGCTCCAACATATCTTATCGCTCTTAGGATCCGTTTGGAGTGAACTCATTAAAATGAGCTTAGAAGGCCCTTATAAGCTTATTATAATATATAGTGACTAATCTGTATGAAATCACCACTGTAACACTGTTTCAATCAGAAGCATTTCGAGATTTTTTCTGGTAGGAACCTCGCTCATGGAAATAAAGACAGATTCGCTTCAAATGTTTGATGCAATCACACTCAATAATATGCTTTATATTGGAATTGTGTAGGCCTTTAAGCACATCAAAGTACTGCAAAAGTATCAAGGAATAGGCTTAGGGTCCGTTTGGCAATCCCAACAGATTATTCTGCGGGATTATTATTTTCAATAATTCCTCCAATAATCTATAATCCAAGTGTATTTGGTTACTTTTATATGCATTTTTCATCTGGTTATGGACAAGACTTTTTTTTCCCTAATGAATGTCTCTATTGGATGAAGCAACTTGCAGGCTGATGCTGAAAAATCTTACCATCAAAGTGTTCTTATTATTCTCGACAATCTACTTGAAGAGGTTCGTGCGGAACTCTCTATTCTCGCTTCTGTTGATAAAAGAAACAAGCCAGAGAAGACTAGACACTGGATGCTAATGATTTAGACATTCTTTTATGCCTTAAACCTGAAATTATATGAGTGTTGTATGTTTCTTACAAATTGATTGAATGAACAGTTGTCTGGTTCACCTGAAATAATTTCTATGATGAGTGATTTCAACGATCCGGAGGTGGATACATATTGTGATTCATCTAGTCACCGTGATCAGGGTTCAGATGATGAATCTCATAAATACTTTGTTGCAAGAGTAAGTTTCACTGAACTCAAACTATGAAGTATCTTCGCTTGTTATATCTGTATCTACCATGTATGGCCAAATTTCTTTGCTTCACATTAAACTAGTTTATAACTAAACTTCCATCATTGGGACAATGGGTCTCTACTACGTCTAAGTTCCATCTTATAGAAAATTTTACTTTGGACAATGTTCTTTCCATGTGAAATGATATTATGGTATCTTAAGGCTTGTTTGGTTGCATAACCTATAATACAATTCACTAAGAAGTGGTGTTTGGATGCCTTCCTTCAATAATGTATATTAACAAACACCTATAGAGTATAGACTATACATGTACACTATTATACAGCATTTTACACTCAATAGTGGGTAGTTTAACTTTAATTCCTGATACTTCATAATTGTCACTTTGACAGGTTATACACCCTTTTGATGCACTAGAAGAAGGAGAACTGAGTCTTTCAGCGGGTGACTTTGTTGTTGTCTATCAGGTACTCATCTAAACTCCACAAAAATTCTCTTTACTCTCATATCAATGCATACTGCCAGTTGAGATTATACGATGCCAAAGTGATTCAAGTGAACCAGCTTATAAGCATGAATTCAGTTTACTTCAATTAACTTTGGTAACAACTAACAAGAATGAAACCCACTGCTTTGATTGTGCTTATGGCCATGCGGCTATGATAAAATTCCACTGTCACTTCTTTTGGTAGAACGTCGAATCAACTGTTGCTGATTTACAAAGGGACTCTCTACTATAAATAAACAGTTTATAAACCTTTTTGGCATCTAATCATGAGATAAGACCTATTTATCTCTTCACTGTATTCTCTGTGCTGTCTTCCACCTCCATCTATGGCCCCCATAATCATAATGTAGTAGTAGAAATTAGGTCTACCATTTGGGTTATCACTTGTGATTGTTTTTATGGTTATCAGCAGAAAAAAAACAATCCATTTTCAATGATCAGCCTTCCAATGTACAATAACTCCAAAATGAAAACGCTTATTTCGCTTTAAATTCATAGATGGATACCAATAACGAGTCCGCCATTAACGAAGAACAAGCTTTCACTGTGTAATTGAATATGAAAATGGATTAAGAAGTGTCGTTTTATTAAAAACACAAAATAAAGGTGGCTTCCTGAAAATGGCTCAAGATGAGTGGTGGTTTTGTATAAATTGCCCTTGTTTTTTCTCATATGGTGGTGACTGACTTGACATTTTTTACCTCAGGTAACTAATGGTTGGTGCAAAGGTGAATCCACAAAGGGTGAAGTTGGCTTGTTTCCATCTGCTTATGTACAGAGAGTGGAGACACCTGCAGAGTAAACTGCAGTTACTACAAAGTGAAGCTGAAAGCTCTTGATTTACTTTCAGGTGATTTGTACAGTACAGTAACTACAGTTTTAGTTACTAGGCTGCTGAGGTAAAAAAAAGTAAAAAAAACTGAGCCAGTAATATATGCCAAAAGTTCGGAATGTATACGTATTGTACGGATGTAGTTTCCACTGGCTTGATTGAATTCCGAGTGAAAATTACACCTTATTTATTGTATCCGAAATCACCTTATTTTTAGCTTTCTATGTTATTGTTTCAAAACATTTGTTATTGTCTTGATGATTATTACACAATATTAAATTATACATTGTCATTTTGTACAATACAAAAAGTATAAATTAATTAAGGGAAATTGTAGGCGGTGTCATGTATTTTTTTGGATGATTCTTTCTTTAAATTTTTGGATGGTTTTCTTAGAGTTTAAACCTTTTCAAACTATAACCTTCTATCATTCATAAGTTAACATTTTAATTTTTTTTTTAGTATTTGCATAGTTATTGTTAATAATTATTTTAAAGATATATTTTTTGAATAAATGAGTTATCTTTTAGTTCTCTTGACATGATAATAAATGATACTAAAGTTTATTTATGGAGATAGAAAGGTATAATTCTGATGTAATCCTAAAAAGTTAAATCACGGAATCACTTTATTGAATTTTAAATAGGCAATTTTGGTAACTAGGTAGTAAATATAACCCAACCTTTTTATTTCTAATTAAAAAAAGTCTGGTAAACCAAATTGTTTTATTTTATTTCCAATTAGGATTGTGCAAAATTGGACTAGATCGAAATTTACGGTCTAGGTTTTTTTGAAAATCCGGGTTACGGTCCGGTTCGGCTTTTGGACCGTATAAAACCGTAACCTGGATTAGACCGTAAACTACGAATTTCCGGTCCGGTCCGATCCGGTACATTCCGGTCCGGTTTTGGACGGGAAAATCTCACCAAAATTGCACCATTTAGGTATAAACTAGTCCGATCCGGTCCAAAATATTCAAAATTGCACCATTTACGAATTTACGGTCCACGGTCCGGACAGTATGCACCGCCCTATTTCCAATTATCCTTCAAAATGTTATGAATTTTCCATTGATCTAGGAAGTACTCCATGTTATTTAGGAAACTGAAAAGAGTGTTAACTTTCCCATTTGCTCGTAAACCATGAAAGTACACTAAATTATGTATCAGAGACGGAAAATACCAAAGTACCCTTGTCGGATATACCAAAGTAGGAAAGACTAGGTGCTTTCAAGCTAGCTCTTGGCACAGTATAAGGGCAAAAGTATCATTTGAAAAGCAGCAGCTGAGCTCCACCAATACAGCCAGTAATCTCTCTCTTAATGTCACACTAGTCAAATAATTCGGTGGCGTACGGGCCCCACCAAAGAATGGGAGTAAGAAAGAAACACGCCGCATCCGATATTGCCATTCGTATCCCGACTACGCGTACGTAATGCGTAACCGTAGCAAGAAACTCATTTCGTTCAAAAAAAATAAAGAAAAATGGTTACAACTACGTATGGCGGACACGTAGTAGTCTACAACATACATTTAGTTCGAAAATGAAGAAAAACTTACTACGTCTCCACATTAAGGTAAAATATATATATATACTGTTTAGACGTAAATGTGGTACGTATAGCAACGTTAAGGTGGTACGAATAGCAGGAACCCGCCGCATCTCAACGGGGCTAGTATCGTAATATCACTCAGTTGAATTCCAAGCTGTCTCGCTTAAGCCGAGAATCTAATCGTCGGTCACACGTATGGAACGTCAGCCGTCGCACGTGCCGATCTCCAACTCAACTCTCCACCTTTAACTCCGACCATACCACAAAGCATCTCTTCTCTTCTCTCCTCTTCTCTCTCTTCACGTAAAAACACTACGCAACACTTCAAAGCCTTCTTTGCTTTCTCTCTCTAAACCTCCATCGCAATCCATCATCATCACCGTCGTCATTGTCGTCGTCTCCTTTCCAGCTTTCTCTGTCCTTTGCAACAACGAAGACAGTGCTGTTATCTTGTTTACAGCTTTCAACACCATTTTTGGTTGCATTCTAACTCTCCTGTACTTCTTCTGCTCTTCTGAGGTGCATGCTTTCTGGAACTTGCATCTCGGATTGAATCAATACAAATATAAAGGTAATGCTTGATATTCTCTACTTCTAGCTCATTTCAATTTACTTTATACTTTGCTTTGGCTTGGAGTTTCGTCGATCTTCCTGTTTAATTACCGGTTTGCATTGTTTGATTTAGCTTTTTTATTGTCGAATTGAGCACATTTCTGCTACCTCAGTGGATTCTCGTTGAAAGTCGTGGTGACACTAGGTTTTAGTTTCTAATACAATGGATAACCTAGCTGGAAAATCTTCGTTTCAATTATAAAACTTGTGGAAATTTCGGAATCCCGAAGGAATGGGAGCTCCTTTTAGGATTTCACTTTTTTGAGATGTCATTACGAATGCAAGATCGGTGGAGTGGTTGTAACAAATGTTCAATTGAGATTTGTTGATATAGTCTGAATTGATATGCGTCTATTCTAGTTTAAAGCCAATCTCCACAAGCAGGTCAAAAGCATAATAATATTACTTAAATGTTTAGGAAACTGAAATAGTCAATTAGTGTGGCAGGCAGTTTCTAGAGCGTGTTGCAGAAGTTTGTATGTATTTCAGTTTTTGCAGTTCATTGATCAACAATTCCACATTGTATTCCGATGATAAATATAAAATATGGTTACTGTTCTTTACTTGCAGCTGCTAATGGCAGTATTTACAAGATGGACACTTTTAGGCGGAAAAGACACTAGACAAAGGTGTATCAGATGATTTTCTGTGACCATATCATGATTTGCTTCTGCTACCATGGGAATTACTCAACTAAACCTGGGAGGACCATGCATTATCTTATTTTTGGTGATGTACATTATTTTACACCAATGCAAAGCTCTTAGCCCTGATGGTATGGAGTTTTATCTTGCTAACAACATTTTTTCTTCCTTTTTTCTTTTGCATTGTTTAATTTCAGTAAAATCGACTCTTGTTTCATCTCAACAATGAAGCACCTAATTTTTTTGTGTTGATTAAGACCTCGGTCTCTATGCTGATCAAGTGCACATTTGATTTGTCTTACATAGGTGAGGCACTTTTAAGTTTTAGGACATCAATTATTAGCTCAGACAGTATCCTTCTTCAGTGGAGACCTGAGGACCCAGATCCATGCAAGTGGAAAGGAGTAATATGCAATCCAAAATCAAAGAAAGTTATATATTTGTAAGCTCTCAAATAAAATTCAAACACTTAGTTTTTTATTTCAATTACTATTCATTTATTTAGATAGCATGTGATATTACTGCAGAATTTAGCATTAGTAAGCTTGTTGTTATACGGGCAATATGATCTTATACTTGATATTTTTTAATTGTAGGCGTCTTCCTAATCATAAACTGAGTGGATCAATACCTCCTGACCTTGGGAAGCTTGACCAATTGGAGATTTTGTATGTAGCACACAATTTTTTTCTATCTTTTGCACAAGTGTGAAGTTTTGTTTTTTTTTATGTTTGTACTTTCCTTTGTCCAGAGCACTTCATAACAACAATTTCTATGGGAACATCCCTTCAGAACTTGGGAACTGCACATCTCTGCGAGCTCTGTAAGTTTTAGCTTCTTTTATTCCTTATTCCTTACATATCTTATTGTCGTTTTTTTTATGTCTGTTCTTTCCTTTATCCATGTATGGAGACAAGGATCCCCTTGGGGTGAGAGGCACACGCCTAAAGACCCCACCTTTTAACGTGTCATAAAACGTGAAATCCCGATGCCTCTGCTGCTCAATTTCTTTTCTATACCTTGCTGCAGTATTTGCTCCCTACTCAAGCTGCAAAGCTCTTTGCAATCTGCTTCCCTTAGCTTCCCCCCTGCAGCATGCCTTCTCTTCTTCATGGAGAAAGGACTAGAGTCATTTCTGAAAAGTGTGCAATATGCTGCTTTGCTCTCACCCAAGCAGTAGGCAATAACATCAATTATTTCGGTGTCTCAGTCTTTAATTCAATAAATGAGCTACTATCTTGTGAGATGATGAAGTCATGCTTCTGTTTATTTCTGTCCCTATCCATTCTCAAAGTAAGGAAGTATGCTGATTAAAACGTTAAAGATTAGGTGGCTGCCTATAACTCTACACTCTACAGATGTATGAGGAGACTTTGTTTCATGTGACACACGTGAGAGAATTATCTTCCCAGTTTGTAGCTGATGCAGATTTAATACTTTAATCATCTCTTCCCTCCAAGTAAGGGAGGAAGATCGAAGGGGGCAGGACTTTGAAATAGGAAAGGAACTAAGTTGCAGGAGTCCTGAGAGGATATGGTAAGAATGAACTTGGAAATTAAGAAGAAAAGCATAACATGACATGAGATTTAAGTGACAAAGTCTATCTTCAAAAACTGGTTAATTTCCAAAATGTTCTTCAATGTTAGCTTGATTTGTATTTCAACCACATATTTCACATTACTCTTTGTTTAATCTTAGACTATGGTAGTAACCCCTTTGTCAAACCTAGTTTTTGGAGCCTTAGGGAGTTAATGTGTTATCCTGTACTTGTTTTGGATGTTTGATATGCTTCCAAAACCACTATCCTATTACACATGCTGCTAAATAAGCTTCTCTTGTGAAACATGTGATAGTCTTTGTCTTAATTGGATCTGGGCGACATTTTTTCAAATACTGATCTATTATAATTTCCAGATACTTGCAAGGTAATTATTTAAGTGGGCAAATTCCTACGGAGCTGGGAAACCTTACTGCACTACAACATCTGTAAGCTCGCAGCTTGTTCGCTCTTTATGTTCATATGTATCCGCTTTTCTCCAGATTTGTAGTTATCCTGTTTGGTAGCTGTACAGGTTTGATTATTTCCTGAGTTCTATGGACCTGATCACTCAGTATATCTCTGGAAACAATCAATAACATAATATAAAAAAGATTATTTGTTATCGACCAAGCAGTTTGCCACTCACATTTAGCTTCCTGAATGGTGCTGCCTGTTATCAGCATGCAATTGAATGCCAATTCACTAGTGTCAGGAAATAGTGTATTGGACCTGTTATTTATACTAATTATAGATTGACATTCTTGGATCATTATGATAAGATGGAATATATTGCAAAATGTGCTAACCTAATCAACATTGACTGGATTGATATTAAAATGACTTGCTGAATAGCGTACATGTTAGATCACACACAAGAAATTCAGCGTTTTGGCTGTCTCCAGTTTGCATTTTGAGTAATCATGAAGTTTTGATCTTTGTGTTTCCGATGGATATTGAGGTTTCAATCTTTGGCAGTGATCTTTCAAGCAACTCGCTTAGTGGATCTATTCCTTCAACATTGGGTCAGTTAAACAAGCTTATTACATTGTAAGTATCTGAAGATTCAAATTAGAGTAATTTATAATACTATCAGAAGTCTAATTAATTGTTTCAAATATTCTTTGAAGAGATGTATCATCAAATTTTCTGGTTGGAGCAATACCATCAGAGGGCATGCTGCTGAGCTTTTCTGAAGAATGGTACTTCTCATGTTTATTGACTGTTATTTTGCATACTGGTTTGAGTGGTTTCCCACTTTCCCCTATCTATTATAATTTAAGAATGATTGAAAATATCCTCTGTTCCTCGTCATTTTCTTCATGTGAGGGGCCTATTTAGCATTGCCGTTATCATGCAATAGACCTCCTGTGCATATAGGCTGATCAGTTTGCCACATGCCTCGTTGCTGAATGATTAAATGCACTTCAATAGATGCTCTGAATTTGACAGAAGAATTGACTTAATAAAGAACCATCTTTTGGTTTTACTGGGCAGCTTCGTTGGAAATCGTGATCTATGTGGCAGACAAATCAATAAGGCATGCAAAGATGGTGGTGGAAGTGGGGCAAACTCAACTTCTCCGGGTACGAGTAGTAGAGTACTTGATCTGTATTGAAAACTGTCTGGGCCTGTTTGAAAACTCTTAACTTCCGCCCTACTTCTCTTCCACTAGGTAGCAGAAGTTGTTTATTTTTGAAAAGGACCAGTGATTTGTTTTTTTGGAAATATCAGATATCTTGAATGTACACAGGATTTGTTCACTGAGTTATTCATTTTATGTTATCGGACAATATTGTTTTGTAGCACAAGGCCAAAATGGGAAGAACAAAAACTCAGGCAAACTTCTGGTCAGTGCATCTGCAACAGTTGGAGCATTACTTCTTGTAGCACTTATGTGTTTCTGGGGCTGCTTTCTGTATAAAAAGCTTGGGAAACATGATGGAAGGACCCTTGCTATGGATGTTTGTGGAGGTGGTGTTTCTTGATTTCCCTGTCCCTATTGAGTTTTTCTTGGAGTTCTGAGTACGTATTGCTAATAGCCTAATACAATGCTTTCATCGCTCAGGTGCATCAATTGTCATGTTTCATGGAGATTTACCGTATTCATCAAAAGATGTTATAAAAAAATTGGAAACTTTGAACGAGGAGCATATAATAGGATCTGGTGGATTTGGTACCGTGTACAAGCTAGCGATGGATGATGGGAATGTTTTTGCATTGAAAAGAATTGTAAAATTGAATGATGGCTTTGATCGATTCTTTGAAAGGGAGCTTGCCATCCTTGGCAGCATCAAACATAGGTTTCTTGTGAATCTAAGAGGATATTGCAATTCTCCCGCATCGAAGTTATTAATCTATGATTATCTCCCTGGCGGTAGTTTGGATGAAGCTCTTCATGGTGAGATTGATTTAGCTAATTACATCTCATCTTAGTGTATTTCATAATATGTTCAGTTCACTGTGATTAGTTATTTCTTATGAGGGTATAATTAATTTGTTTAGTGTCCTCTATGATTTAGGTTTTACTTAATTTAGTAATCATGGTATGAAATTTGAGCTGAGGTTTTCCTTTACATTAAACCACCCGTAAATCGTAATCAATTTCTCTAGTAGATTGAAGGAGGTCACGTTTGATGGATGCACTTGTTTTATTTATTGCCAAGCTTATGACATATTTTTCACTCTATGTTATTCCATTTGATTAGTGAGGATTTAATGTTGCAATTCTGAAGCGACATCTACTGTTAAGATTTTTCTTTATGAACAAAGTTTTAATCCTTATGATCATTGGCATGTATAGAAAGAGTTGAACAACTAGATTGGGACACACGATTGAATATTATATTGGGGGCAGCAAAAGGATTGGCCTACTTGCATCATGATTGCTCCCCTCGGATTATACACCGTGACATAAAATCAAGTAATATCCTTCTTGATGGGAATCTGGAAGCTCGCGTTTCTGATTTTGGACTTGCAAAATTGTTAGAGGATGAGGAATCACACATTACAACTATCGTGGCTGGAACATTTGGTTATCTTGCTCCAGGTGAGTATGCTACTGCTCTATACAGTTGATTGGCAATACTGAAGTTATTGAGTTTGACTTTAACTTCTTAGTCTCGTACTCTTTGACCATAGTTGTGTTGATATTTAATGCTGTAAACTTTATCATGGACAAAACCATGATGTATTTGTTTGTCTGGAATTCAATAATTTTTGGGTGATTGATCTTTTGAAGTAATTTGATCCTCATCAGCACCAAATTGTTTATATGTTCATTGTTTGAAATATTATGACCATTATACTTTATTTCAGAGTACATGCAAAGTGGGAGGGCAACAGAGAAGACTGATATTTATAGCTTTGGGGTTCTTGTGCTCGAAGTGTTGAGTGGGAAGCGTCCAACAGACGCATCATTCATTGAGAAGGGTCTGAACATTGTAGGCTGGGTACGTATTACCTTTCCCGTGATTTTCTATTAACTAATCTTTGCCCCATGCTCATACCGAACCTTGAAATATGGAACTATTCGGTTCTCAAATCTAACAGCAAATAAATCCTTTAGTTAGGTTTCATTTACAAACAAAACCTTATTAACTTTTGATGAATTATATTTTGTCAATGCATTGTAGTTTCTCATTTCGGTGCTAAGCTGGCTTGAACTTATCATGATATGCACAAGTTCTTTTTTACTGTTCTATAGAGTAATAAGTGTGAGTAATAATAACTTTAATCTTCAATGTATGTTTGGATGCCATGCATTATGATGCAATCATGTGGTATCACTATCAGGCTCTACAATTAAAGCATCTAGTGTAAAATGTAATAATTAAACAGTACAATAGTACATTACTGTTTGTAAGCAGTATTTGTCAATACTGCATTATAATGCTTGGTATCCAAACAACACCTCTGCTGTATTATAGGCATATAGAATTTGCATGATGCAACCAAACAGGCCCTTAATTGCTAGAATTCATAAGAACATGTGCTTACAAAACTGGTTATTTGCAACTAAACAAGCCTTTAGTTGCTTACGTTATATGCTTACATTATTTTCCCTCCCCTCTGTCTGAAGTTAAAATTCCTAGCAACCGAGAATAGACAAAGGGAGATTATTGACCCACATTGTGAAGGAATCCAAATGGAAAGCGTTGACGCCATACTCGCAGTAGCTTCACAGTGCGTCTCAGCTCCCGAGGACCGACCCACCATGCACAGAGTGGTCCAGATTCTGGAGTCTGAGGTGATGACTCCATGTCCAAGTGACTTCTATGATTCAAATTCCGAAGATTGATCTACCCTTTTGTCACTTGTAGTGTATTCGTCTTCCATGGACAGGTATTCCTCGTGTAGATTTTATCATTCATCGATTTGTTCCGGTGCATGTTCTACAATATTTGTTGTTTCTAGTAGTGTACCATGGTCTCCATTTTATCTCCTCACATCGTAGCTTTTGGTTTTGTTAAGTGTATATACTGCTTGTTGTAAATTTGAGAGAATGCTCCAACAAATAAGCAGAGCAATCATCGTCTTTGTAAAGTGAAAAAGAAGCACCCATTCCTCGGTTTACTACCATAGGTCGTCAATGTGTTATGTGTTGTTTGGTTTCTGGTTACCAATTCATCCTTTTGGTATGTAGCTTAGTCGCTGAGTTGCTGATTGAATTTGATGTTGAGAATTGAGATTGACACTTCAGATATCCGATCCAAAAGAGAAGCATTAAGGATTTAAAGGTTCGCCCACGAGATTTAGAAGTTAAAATTTAGGAAATTTCAGAGGGTGTACATGTACTTTTGACTTTTTCGGATTATGTCAAGGGTATCATCCGTGAATTAACATTTGAAGGAAACAAAAAGATGATTTATTCATTCAATAAAGTTATATATACCATGACTATTAACAATAACTCGAAAATATTTTATTTCATTTTTTCCCTTAAAATGTTAATTCATGGATGATAGAAGGGTAATATCTAGAAAAAAGTCTAAAATTCAACGGAACCATCCGGAATTGAAATGTTAAATTTTTTTTGGGCATAATCTGAAAAGATCAAAAATACAAGGCACTATCCGAAATTTCAAAAAAAAAATTAACAAAACTAACTAGTTGTCCAAACTCAAATCGTATTATGTTATACAATCTCTAAAATTTCTCTAAAATTGTGAATAGATGAATTTATTCATTTACAATAAGTCCACCTGACACCATAAAATAAGTAGATATTAATGCGATATGAAATAATATTATATTTACCTTGATTTTGGCCAAAAAATATATTATTTGTCTAATCTTTGAATAAAAGTTTTTAAGCCGTTAGTCTTATCCTACGTGCCAAAACGTAAGCAAATTGTAGTATGTTTTAGTTATATAATAAATAATTTATTGGGTGCTAAGTGGATATTAAAAATTAGTCGTCTGCAATATAACATTTATGTATATTTACCAATAATACTTCGGTGTTTTGATATCCTCCTATTTTTCTTTATTACCGTCGACTTTAAATAAATCCATATAAATAATTTTAAAAAAAATCTTACTAACCACTTTGGGTGTGTCATTGTTTTATTTTATTTTTTATCAAATTGATTATGTGTATGAGCTCTGGAGTGAAAGTCCTTTGGAATCGACAAGAGTCATATAATTGCGAGCATGGTTTGCGGAATAAAAGTTAATTATGCATGGGGCTCCGTAGTAGAAATTAATTTACTCATTTGGCTCTCGAAATGAAAATCAATCAATTCCGCACCTGGTTTGCTATATAGAAGTATTTTTATTTTGGAAGAGTTTCTACTCCGCACCCATAAGCGAAATTGATATTTTATTTTAGAACTCGTGTAATCATCAGCTCTGTTCACGGCTAAAACAACTTCCATTCTGGAGTCCATGTGTGTAATTGGCTTGTTGACTATTTATATTCCGGAGCCCGTGTGCGGAATTCACCAAGCCCTAATCATGCAAATCAGATGCGTAATTAGGAGACACCAAATAAATGATATGAATCCGTTTAAAATCCCGGTATTACCGTACCCCCATCAATATGAAGAGTTTGTAGGATCATGTGAGGATTTGAAACCAAAACTCCTGTAAAATTCCACACACATGTGTAAATAAACCCTCATTAAGTTATTCATACATTGGGCAATTTTCAATTGAACGTCATCGGAACTAAACTAGAGCCAAAATTGCCTAAAAGTTACAGTCATGCATATGCTTTTGAACTCGAGCACATTGAACCAAAACATGCAACAAGCCAATGCCAATCCAGGTCAACCTGTGGCTGTGCTACTACTACTCGTTATCAACTGAAACTTACGTCTCTTCTTCACTGCTATCTATATGAACTAGAGCTTCTTTGCTTTTCTTCTTCTTTGAAGCTCTGTTCTCTGCATCTTTGGATGCAGTCCACTGGCCAACGAGCGTTTCAGAGTCATCGGACTTGGCAATCTCTTCAAGGATTCTTTCACCATACTTCTTTGTCTTAACCTTTCCAATCAACTTCTCTAACTGCAAGAACGAATCAACATTTTGTTCATATACATAGTCAAGATAGGCAACAATGCCACAACTTCCTAAGCACCAGTCAAAAAAATACTCACTCGGCATTAGGGCTTGTTTGAATCTGGTTTATAATAATTCTAAGAAGAAAAAAAAAGGAAATTGCAATCAAGACTTACCTCTTCGATTGAATCTGGTTTTTCAGCAGCCAGCGTATTTATCTGCTGTGTAGATAACACAGAATGTGGGAAAATTCCACCATTAATGGAAGCGAGTTCCTTGCGTAACTCATCTAGTCTCAGTTCCAAACTAGATGAGGTAGACTTCCTCTTGTTAGGCTTCAGCTTGCTCACTTTGTTGTCTTGAGAGCTAGAGATCTCAAGGATGACACTTTTATTGCCTTGATTTATTTAAAAATAATTATGATTTGCTTAAATAAAATAAGAAATAATGCAGCAAATATCCACAGAAGGAACTATTTTACCGTGCAAAACCTGCCTAGCAAGTGGGCCTACGGTTACATAAGCATTTGTAGTATACGCTGTATGCTGAAATTCTTCTTTCTACAAAACCAATAAAATCTCAGTAGCAAGAAAACATTTGAGATAAGCAAACATACAACTATACAAGATAAAAGCTGGATATTCTAGACTGCTATAAAAAGTTTAGATGTATAGGCCCGAATTACCAAAACGCGTTCCAGTATAAGCTGAACAATAAGGTGCTCTATCTCATCTTTCTTTAGATCCAGACCTGAGAAGGAAAATCTCCTTCAGAACAAAGTCCAAATGCCATAGAATAATGATGTATCAATGTTACAGAGAATACCTAGTTCTTTATGTTTACTTTTCATCTTGTCTACCAATTGTAATACCGTCATTCTCTGATCAGCTTCAAGCACTTGTTGTAGCAAAGAAATAATAGCTTTTGCGAAACCTGCAAAACATAAACATTATTTAGGTAGCAAAACATTGATATCCTTACAAAGAAGAACCTAAGAGGTGGACTGTAACATTACTTATTTACTTAACTACTATGACAAGATGATATGTATGTCAAGTCACCATAAAGGAATGAGGAAAAGAACCATATGAACTCCATGAAAGTACATATGAACATGACAATGAATATGCTTTAATTACATCAATCAACCTTGATTTAAAGTTGATGCAGCTTAAGTAAGCTAGAAGACAGTAGAGAGTATGTCGCTTGTATTTTAAAAATATATAAACAAAAAAAGACATCTTGAAGGGCAGTCAATAATGCAAATAAAATTAGAATATTGAGTACATACAAGAGGCATCTACTTCCTTGATCTCAGTTGGAATGGAACAGTTATCACACATCCCTGCATAATAAGAAGAAAAAAAACAGAGCATATCAACACTATACGTAAACTGGAAGAGCACGAAAATCAAAGGAAATTAAGCAGTTTACCATTGCATTCCTGTAGGGCTTCAGCAAAATGCTGGAAAAAGGCACCTCTCCGACATTCTCTTCTAGACTGCACAAAAATGAGTAACATATAAAGATTAAAGACTACAATTTGCTTCATTAGAAAATTATTCTTCAAAATCCAATTACATGAACAAGCAACATAATCTGGTATACATTCTTGTAAATATGGAGAAAAAAAAAAGTTGTAAAATAGATGCCAGAAGATACAGTCAAAAGCATTCTTTCAGCAAGAGAGGGAGATTTAATCTCATCTGACATGTGTATGAGGTAACCTAAATTTTCTAGGTATGAAGTAAAAAATGATAAGACTAGAAAAGACTCTTCGGGTGCAAGTCTTTTTAGGATCATACCTGGCAATACTTGACGATGTCGTAGAGATTTTGCAAGCCAGAATTCTCATAGAAGACCATTGAGCTCTGTAAGAAAACAAAAGCAGAATGAACTAACGAAGGAAGCTAAGATACCCAAGATTAGTCACGAATGCTTTTGGCAGGGAATAAGGAAATTTCACCTGCCGAGAAACATCCGCTGGTCGATAGTACAGCAAACATTCTGAAGGTAACCCGTCACGCCCAGCACGACCACTTTCCTGAAATAAGAGCAATATTTAGGTGCAAGTGAAAGACAAAAGAATGCAAACACTATCATTGATAGAAAATACCTGATAGTATGTTTCCATTGATTTGCTTAGACTATGATGAATGACAAACCTGACTACAAGCAGCTAATTGATATTAGTGGGTTCATAAGAAACAACATGTGGGCATCCAAGATTCTTCTAGTACACAGTTGACATTCCACACTCACCGTCTGGTTTATTAATTCCCATACCAAAAGCCACCTGTAAAACAAAACTGAAGTGAATCTTTGAACTCATAAATTGACATTTGAGAGAACAAACCAACACCATAACAGAAATTACCGTCCCAACAATGACTTGCAAGGTGCTACTGCTCCATCTACAATACAAAGATAAGTTAGAAAGCCAAAAAAAAGGTAGGCCTTCATGAGATGATTTTTTTATTTTGCTGAATTTACTCATATTTATGTCCACAAACAATCCTAAAATGCATCAATAGTCAAAATTCCGCACTTAGAACATAAAAAGCAGAAAATTAATATTTCTACTCTATGAATACCCGTGTACATTGTCTAATTTGATACACCAATAAGTTGAAGTATTAGATGAAACCAGTCGTATTGTACCCACGATGAGCATAACAAGAATGAGAATGCTACTACGGAAGATAATTCGAATGGATTACTTGATAGAATTTGAACCAAATAATATAGGACATCTGCTTATTTCCTTTAAACTTTAACACATCAATTTAGCAGTACAAAAGATCCATACGAGTCAGAACGTACCGCATGTGAACATTTTCACGCTGTCTTACGTCCATATCTGCGTGATAATAATCAGCTTTAATCCCTCTCTCCCGCAATTCTTTTGCAACCTATAAACAAAGGGAAGACTCATGGCAAGGATGCTAGATCATATCATAGATATCAATAGGAAATGAAGACACGTTGCACCCAAAGAACAAAAGAAAAAGAAATACATTCAATACTTGAAGACCTAGCGGAATTCATACAAATAAAGAGTGCATATATATGATATATTACAGAACTAATATCAGACAAACAATAAACTTACGTTACAAAGCATGTCAATTTTAAAAGTCAATCACTTGCAAAAAACACAAACCTGCTCACATTCCTTTCTTGAGAAGCAATAAACTATTCCAGATTCACTCTTCGGGTACGATCCTTTAATAAATTCAGCAATGTCATCAACAACGTTCTTTGCAACAGATGACTTTTCACGTACCTGCATGTGAGTGAAAATAGTTTAATTAAACGGTCAAGAAAATCATATTTTGACAGATGTGTAATATTTGTTTTCCTTTTCCAACTGACCATATAAAATAGATTTGGCCTATTCACCGTGCTGACAAATTTCACACATTTTGGAATATGTAACATCTGCATCAGATCAATTTGTACCTTCCTAGTGGCAGTTGCCTGTATGAAGACAGTGGAAAAGCACAAGTTATTCGTAAAGTTACTTTTCAATGGATTATAGAACACAAAGAACATGATAGTAGAAGGAAGCAAACCATACTGTTAAAGCAATAACAGGGACAGTGGGAAACTGGGTCTTCAAAATACCAAGATTTTTGTAGTCTGGACGGAAATCATGGCCCCATTGACTACAGCAATGTGCTTCCTGTTATGAAAGAAAAATGTCTTAACAGTAATAATCTATGGAACAATGTATAGATTCTGGAAAATCTTTTATATGTCATAACTATGGAGATATATATTCGGCAAGTAACCTTCCAATGGAACAATTTAAGAGATCTGGAGATTCTTTAATACGACATCCCTCTAGCTTGTGCTGGTTTTTCACTTTCTTGTGCAGACTAATTATTTTTACATCACATGTGAATATATACATATAGGTGATGCCCACAAACCCCTGGCATTGTCATGCAGAAATGACTATAGGGCAGGAAGGATCTATTTCAAAATCCTTGGAACGAGTAAACTTATTCAACAAAATAAGGATTGTTTTGTCAGTGAACTCAATCTTGGTTTCTCATGCAGCAATGTATCAGCTCAAAACAAATGCCATGATTAGACATGTAGGAGTGTTCATAATCAGGTATCTAGGATATCCGATTAGAATCTGGCCAGACATCAAATCCAATTCAGGGTTAATACAGGATTTTCAGATCAGGAGAGCCACCTTATTGGATATCTGGTAATTCACGGTAATAGACAGCTCCCACAAAGGGTAGTCATATGAAAATTAATTTTAAAAAAATAATGTGTAGTAGGAAATAAAATGTTGGTAGTAAATAGCAATAATCAAGATCTATTGTTATACTTAAATAAAAACCATAAACATGTAAAGTGCTCACGTCTATAGCAATTAAAGACAAACGGCCAGCATGATTGCATTTTTCAAGCTTGGACATAAATCTCTTGCTCTTTGATATCTTTTCTGGTGTCACATATAAGATCTTCAATTTTCCTTCACCCTTTTCAAGGGTCTTGTATATGGACTTCTCATCTTCCTTGTTTGTGGTTGAAGTCAGCATATGAGCTGGAATTCCTAGAGCAGTCAAACCCATCACCTGAAAAAATAGTTAGTCTTTTGTTCACTACACAATAAGATCTCACAGGTTACCAAATCACTTGGAATAGTAAATACCTGATCCTGAATCAGAGAAAGTAAAGGACTGACAACAAGAGCAATCCCATTGCGAAGAACAGCTGGTAGCTGGTAACAGAGACTCTTGCCACCACCAGCAGCCATAATAACTAATACATCTCTACCACTCATGACTGCATTTACAATCTGACGGGAAAATTCACCGAAATTTTTTCAAAAAAACAAAATTTGAATTTATAACTTAAACACAAGTGGTTGTAGGCACAGCAAAAAGCATTTAGCCGATAACAAAGTGATGTGATACTCCAAACATCTCTGTTCATAACATTAATGCGAATAAAAGTGTTAGGAAAAGCAATATTTTTTTCTCATTACCAATTGAATCGGAGACCCACACCTGGCTAGAGTTCATTGGCTGAACTACAGTAAAGAACCATTTCCCGCCAAAAAAATATCGAAATTTGTGGAATTTTTGTTTGGTTGAATTGGGCTCAATTCAGTGAAAATTATTATGTACCATACATGATGACAAGAATGTACTAAAATTATTTTGGGCCAAAGGCACAAGGGTAGTGCTGTATAATATTATGGAAGGAGGGTAACAACTAACAAGGGTATCTTTGCTACCAACTATTTGAAAGACTTGAATTTTGACTCTTTGAGCTCAAAAAGATCGATAAATGAAAGGAATCAAAAACAAATATTTCATCCACCCCTCACAGAGAAAGAATCATATCTATATCAACATTAGCTCCCCTCATTGGAAGGATGACACAACCATCTTAACTCACTTGATCGTGTTAGTGATCAAAAGCCTTAAATAATAGAGATATCTTTGAAAAACTAACCTCTCGCTGATTTGCACGATATGAAGGTATGCCAAACACATTGAATCTGACATCATCAGCTTCAGAGTCCCACTGGAACTTCCCGTCCCAGTTTTCTTCTGGCACCGAAGGGCCAGCAACATCAACACTTCCAGATGTTTCATATGTATCAAGAAGCTTCTTTAGTTCAGATTGTCTATCCTGCAACTTTTCCTGCTGGTCAAGCAGTAGCCTTATGTGATCTAAACAGTTTCACAACACCAAGAACAATATGTTAATACAAGGACCTACACAATCATCATACAACATATGGGCAGCAGCAAATTTTCCATTATCAAGCCCATGAAATGCCTTCCTTGAATCCACCCACTTAAACCCAAAAGATTTCACAAAATAGATACATATCCATCTCTATCTTATGAACATCCAACCTAATACATTGGAACCTTTATCACACAAATTCATATACAACTAATAAAAGCACTGATATTTGAAGACTCAAATTGCAATTCAACCATTGCCAGGTGTCCCATCCAATTTCTACTAAACAACAGAAAGGAAATCGGAATTCAAAAGGCTTAGGGTTTAACCCTATCTCACTACTGTCTCCAAAACCGCAAAAAGCGAAAGGCAAACGAATGGGCATGTAAAATTAGGAAAGGGATACAGAGTAGAGAACCTTGGACATCTTGAAGCTCTGCTTCAACAGTCAATAGCTCCTCCATGACGCCATTGATGCTCCCCATCTTTCAAATTGAAACGCAGAACGACGGCCCGCTTGAATTCCCGGCGGGCAAACACCTGACACAGTTGAGGAAATTTGCACATATGAAAAAGAAAACCTATTTTTATATTTTGGGAAATGGCAGAAAACAACTTTGCATTTTGATTTTTTTAATAAGTTTGTCCATCCAACGTTGATTTTTCAGAAAATATAAGAGATCAAAACATATGTGAAATCAAACAATATAGAGAGGAAAGGTAATAATATCAAATTTTATGGAGATTTTCAAATTTTTTAATTGGGTTGATTATCGCTAGATTGCCTTCTTCAATATCTAGGCTCAAAAAACTAATTTTTAAAGCTTTTGTTACGTTTTTATGATAGCATATGATTTTACATGTAACACCGATGTATAACACATTGTTTACTTTTGACGACATACTAGAATACTCCCTTTAGAAAAAGTTAATGGAACATTGATTGTTGTTAAGTCACGGTCCGTCGATATTATACGTGTTGTGGTCTTTTATATAGAGAGAGGTTGGCTTCCGTGTAAACAGTTCTTACCACATGTAAAATGAGAACGAATTGTATTCGTTAGATCTTTAAATAAATGGCTGAGATTAGACGGGATTAAAGGGGTAAGGAAAAAAAAACGTGGGTAGATATTTGGTTGATATGATATATATTCGGCGGAATAGTATACATTCTGTAATTTGTTCTCATGTTCACATGCAGGAGTTGTTTACATATAAGTCGGTATATATATATATATTGTCATATCGGTTTAAAATGTAACATAAATAGTTATACTTTGTTTATATATGTAACGTTATATTTACTATTGAAGGCATGCAAACAAGTCTTATTTTAAGTCTTAAAACTAGCTTTATAACACATACTCTGTATCAAACAGACCAAACAGGCCTCTAGTCATTTGTGCTACAATAAGGTTTATGGTTTTTTTTCAAAGAGCAAACCCATTAACAACCATCCTAAATAATGGAAGAACATAGAATAGTGTTGCTTCCCAAATATTTATCTCAAAAGAATTATACCCTCTTCACTTTTATACCAAAGAAACTACATTCAGTAAAATGAATGTTACAAAAATCAAATTTATCACTATTAATTTCAATATCAACCTTATGCTATATCATATGAAGCATCTCTCCTTCTTGCAGCAGCCTCCTGGACTGCTTCCTCTCAAACTATCATCTGTATCGAAATCCCGACAACTCGTGCCATGAATATGGAACCCGAGTTTAGCTCGAACTTTGTTGTGAGTACCAGAGTTTCTTCTGGCAAACGAGTATCTTCTCGTTCTCAACCGCGTATTCTGTATCTTCTTTCCGGCAACTCCATCGCATTCCCTTTGCAATGGTGGAAATTGCATCCATGAAGTAGCTGGATTCTCGGATAATTGCATACCCGTTTGGACGGAGGATTCGGTCCATTTCTAAGAGCACGTACTTCATTTCGCACCTGATGAAACAATGAAACGAGTTTCATCAGCTCAATTGACAAGCATAATGGTAAGATGTGTGGAATATATTGTCCCACGTCAACAATATGATAATGCCCAAACCTAATATATAAGACTAGGTTACTCCTCCTAGGTTTTAGGATGAAACGCGAAGGCTTGTGTGTAAGGTCCACTTTACGTACATCTTTTAACACATAACACAAAAATGGCTTGAATTTCACATACTTGAGAGAATACAGATAAAGTAGAGTCAATACCTTTGATTTTCGGCAGTGAAGAGTCCGTCAACGTGAAGAAGATCGTAAGTTCTTGGGTATGTAGAAAATGCCTCACACCTGCAGAATATAGAACAACAGCAATCAGCAAAAACTGAGCATAAGTTCTTGTGATAGGAAAAAAAAAAATCAATAAGGGCTCGTTTGGAAGCGCTAAGAATCATTCCCGATAACAGAATGATTCTGAATCAATCAAAAAATATGTTTGTTTAGGGGTCTTTTAACACATGAAAGTAATCCCCTCATTTCCATTTTCATTTCCTTTCTTTACCCTTATTCAATTTCATTTTGTATTCATTTCACCACTCCAACCAAACGGGCACTTAAAATGGTGTTGAAACTTACCAATCATGATAGGTTCCGATAAGGCCGCGATCATAAACCACAGGCAATGAGTTGGGACCGTAGGAAGAAACCACATTCATGACCCAGACAGGAGCGTCTTTCAAAACAGCAGCAAAGCCACCATAAAGCGTGTTCATGTCCATAACGTTCCTTATCTTGTCGGTCCCAAGAGCCGGGAGTAGCTTCTTGTAGTGTTTCACTCGGATCTTCCACTTGCCTTGATCATGTTTGAAAGCACCAACATTACCACCCGCAACATCAGAGATGCGTTCCGGTGCAACGTTCAGCCTCTCGGGCCACTTGGGAAGGGACTGCAGGTCTGTTTTCTTGAGCTTTGGGTTTGGAGCTACGGCACATGATCTGAGAGGAGTGTACCAAGCGGCATCTGGCTCAACAGAGTCGTCACACTTGGACGGGTTCGCTTCTACACTGCTAAGCTTCTTGTAGCAGCTTTCGTCTGTGGTCTTCTGCCACACGGCAATGTCGTCTTTCTTGTTGTAAAGTTTGAAGCACAAAGATGTTAGCAACTTCTGAAGGTTCTGATAGTCAGACTTCTGGTCTTCCTTGGTAGTGTTCCAGCCTCGCCATCTGTTCTCGTAGTTAACTGGTGGTCCCGATAGAACCCAGAATCCTCCAGGTCGGAGTATCCGGTGTATTTCCATTAGATAGATTCCTCCTGCAGATGGACAAAGTCTTATAAAGCTAGAAGTATTGTTTATAAAGGGTGTTTGTGAACAAAAACATATATAAAACTTGTATTACAATGCAAGGCATCCAAACAACACTATGTAGGGTGTTTTACTTCACCAAGACATCCAATTACAGCAAGATTATTTTTGAACTTCAACTACAAAGCTAAAATGAAAACAAACAGGCCATGGTCTATGACACAGTATGTGTATAATGAAAACAAACAGACCATGGAAGAACTACATACCAAACTCAGTCCAAGGGATCAGGCATCGAGAGCAGTGAGCCATATCAAAAGAGCTGGATGGGAAAGGAAGCCGTTGTGTAGAAATAATGCCAAGGATCGCTGGGATACCACGTTCAAGAGCAAATTGTACTTGGGCTTCATGATTATCCCTTGGTGCAAGAGATACAGTCAAGATTTTTCTATCCAATAGATCACCTCCCCAACTTGCAACCTACAGTTGTTCAGTATTCAATCATTTCACAACACAAGGAAGACATTCAAGGTTGAAGAACATAATAGCCTATGATATACTATTGTGTCAAACGAACAAGGAAGAAAGAAATCGTGACTCACCCCACAGCCCGTATCAATAGCTGTTCGAACAGTGCCATCTTTCATTTGAGGGATCAAATTTTGCATTAGATCAACATAGCGACTAACTCCATTTGGAAACATGGTACCTCCACCGGGGAAAATGAATTTCTCCCCTTCTTTTTGAAGCCAATGTTGGTTTGATTTCTGTTTGTTAATCCAGTCATATGGCACATTCCTGAAAAGAACCCAAGTTAAAGAATACATTATAAACTGATCTTTCAATGAAGCAAGATTAGAGCAGAAAAAATCTGGGGGCTCACTCACCGGTACCAAGCCTCCTTCTTGCTCTTAGGCCACTTAATTGGAGCCTTGTAACCATTTGGTGGAGGAACCAAGCACTCCTTTCTCTCAAAAGGCGGGGGGCAATGTCGCTCCAAAAATGTAAGACGATGATAACCATACTTCTTCCATCTCTAAAGGAAAAAACCCGAAATGCAAAATATAATTGGTCAGTAAGACTCAGTATCATATGTGCTCTTGATTAATATACATACATTTAACATAATTCACAATAGCAAATCCTATTTGTATAAACCCATTGATAGACTTACCCTGGGGTCTGTGCACGGAGTGTAGTCTTGATACTCAGCACTGCATTCAGGGAAGGAAATAGCTTTGATTTGAAGAGGAGCAGCTAGTGTATCCTTTGTCAATTCTGCTGATTCTTCAGTCACTTTGCTTACTTCCTTAGCATTAAATCTGTCTTTCTGAGAATAGAAGATCCCGCCAAAATAAAACGAGAAGCCACACAGCACAATGACTGTCAAGCATGTAGTTACCATCCTCATGCTTTTCTCAGCCTGAGGATTTGGCTTCGTTTCTTTATCTTTATACTTCATCTTGGAATATTACTTGTGATATACTACACTGCACAAAATGTGTCACAGACTTGCTTTAGATGAGCACAAGATAGGCATTTTACCACTATTACTCTATTAAGGATACTCATAGCATAAACTCAGTAAATATACCCCTATTTAACCCAATTCCTCTTACTTACGCGGAATTACATATAGGGTAAAATTAGAAGGGTTTACAAAATAAAATCCTATAAAAAAAGAGCCTACTTAATCAATTCTTTCTTTCAGGAATTCAAGTTACAAAAAGTATGATTCAGTTGATATGAACATCAATTCGTAATCTAGCCAACAGATATATGTAGATCAGCTTTTACCGACATGAAATCAACATAGTCGGCATAAGCCGATGAATTGTAATCAAAGTGAATTTTGTATCCGACTCATATAGATCAAATAATAGAAAGTCATTTGAACCACAAACAGGGAAAGCTTAAGGTAAATGAAAAGAACTAAATACATAAGCACAAGGTGTACAAAATATAATAAAATCTCTGGGACCATGAATTGATCCAGATCTACCAGTCAAACCTAAAACACAAGAAATACAGTAACCATATGAGATCTGATCCAATGAATTTTAAGCACCTACTTATCGAGTTATCGTTGTCACACGAAAATCATACACACTCCACATGATATAGGTACCAAGACCACCTAATTCTCACCAAAGCTATAATATTTTAGTAAGGGCCCTCCATTATTATGTAGGGAAAAGCAAACCATGAAAAGGGAAAAGCAAATCAAATAGCTATTAACATGTCATATGGCATATTGATTGCTTCATGTTCAAGGAAAAGGCTCCTTATGTCAATGTAATGATATTTTTTGCCATTCAAGTAGGAAAAGAAAGAAAAACCAAGCACAAGAGTCCAATGCCAGCAAGGAAGAAAAAGGAGTGAAAAAGCTGCAGCATGTAAGTGGTAATTTGTAAGTAAGAAAGTTGAACAATCATATGCTACTAAGAGCAAGAGCTAGAAGAAAGCAAATTGCCATGAATTTTTAATGGGCAAGAATCCAATCTTGCAAAAGTACCCACAAACAAACCTCCTAGCACTCATACTCAAGGTTTACGAAAAACCCAGAAGCAAAATTCACAGATCTAACGAAAATTCCAAAACTAATCGAAAAATTCACACTCAATCAGGGTTTTTCTTAATGTTAAACCTTCAAACTTCTCTCAAAAGAGCAAAACAGTCAAGAGGAGCAACACGGCAACAGATAAAGATGCAAAAACGCAAACAGAAGCAAAGAAGTAAAAGCATAAACAAATGGGCAATACCTAAATCTCCTTAAACCCTCAAATGAGAATATGGGTAATGAAGATAAGGGTAGAATATAAGTATAAGATAGAGAAAGGAGGAAGAAAGGGGAGAGAAATCCCTTCCTGTAGACAGAAGAAAGAAGGGATAATTGAAGAATGAGAGAAAATCTCACAATTTATAACTCTAATTTATTAGCCCTCAAATTTGCTTGCTTTACGCTTGGATGTCCCCCTTGTTTCGTGGGTTTGAGATCTGGTTGAATCTCTGTTACTAACACACAGTCTCAATTTCTCTCCATTTCACTGCCTTTTGTAATGCCCTGTATGGGTGAATGTAACCCATACCATACAGGCATACACTGATGTACATAAAAGATCCACCGGCCTGGATTCAATGTGCAGAGAAAGTTACAAAGAAAAAGGTAAAGGGAATATTAATTATATATTAATTAAGTTGCAGAGCTGGATGATTATGGAAATCAGCCAAATCTGGATCAATTTGCGCGTTTTTGGAGGTCTTGGATTGGTGACATTAGGTTGAATATTCTTGATTATCTAAATATTGTGAATAAAAATATTTTTTATGTCTCCATCTATTTAAAAAATCAAAATAAGCCAAATTTTGTATGGTGTGTGTAGTTATTTTCACTCATATGAGGAAAATTTTGTCACTCGGTGTAGAGCAGCCGACAAGTTATAATTAGGTTACTGGCTTGCATAATCAACTCGAATTAGAGAAGTTATAAATGTTGAACCTTACATTTTTCATAATGGGCAGTTTAGGATCAACTAGATGATTAGAGGCTAATTTTTCTAATATCAATTAACTTATATTGAAACACTTTTTTTTTTGTTGAAGGGTTTAGTTTCCGGTTCGATCGGAGAAGCCGCTCTACGTCCGGATATGGTAACTATCTGGTCATGGTATAGTCAGTTTGCGAGTTTTCATATTTTAATAATAATAAACAATAGTTTGATCGTCGTCTTGTCGATCCATCTTAAATTATTTATCCGATATATCGAAATAGAAAATTATTTTCCATCTTATAAAAAAATATGTCTTGATGGTAACTATTGAATAAAAAAAATCACATTAAAGTCTCAATCGATAATATTAAAATGAATTCGATAAATAGATATATAAAAATATAGTAAGAATCTGACTTAGATTATCATCTTAGAAATAACTCTGACATCGTCAAACTTTTCAGCTGAAAACAGGTTAATTATTTAAGAATGAGCGTAATCCAAAATCCGATATTTATTGCATATATTTTTTTAAATAAAATACATTTAGTGCCCGTTTGGTTGGAGCGGTGGAATGGAAACGGAATGGAATCGAATAAGGGTAGAGAAAGGAAATGAAATGGATGAGATTACTTTTATGTGTTAAAAGACCTCTAAACAAACGTAGTTTTTTATTGATTCGGAATCATTCCGTTATCGGGAATGATTCCAGGTGCTTCCAAACGGGCCCTTAGAGTTGTTCAAATATTTATCTTTTAAAAAAATTGTTTAAATGTGAAATTTGATCTCATTATTGCTTCTCATTAGGCTAAAGTCTTTTTTGGTAGGGTTGAAGATATGAAAATTGATGGAAAGAGATTTGGAAATAATATATTGAACTTTAATCATAAATTCGTAATTTAATGATAAAAATTTAGTGTAAATGCTTTCGTATGAGAAATTGAGAAGTGTCTGTTGATATTCTCAATTGGGCAATTTTGGTAACTAAGCTTTTTTGAAAAACTATAATAGTAACTAGCCTTTTTAATGTTTCAATTAAGTAAATATACCCCAACCTTTTATATTTATTCTCAAACTCTACACACTCTTCTCTCAAGGGGTACATTTACTAAACACAAAACTAGAAAAAGCCTAGTATACCAAATTGTTTCTTCTCAATTACCCAAAGTCAAGCTAGTTAGGTTTGAATTGAATATTTTCTTGAACACAAATTATTTCAATGTTTTCGTGCACTAGTCAAACTTCACCTAGCATTGACTCTATCTTCCAGAATTATGTAAAATTTGTATATGTTTATATAACAATACAATTTGTAAAAACATAGTATAAAGTAATAGCATATGTAAAACTATGTTTGGTATACCAGGTGAGTTAACCGTTCTTATAGTCAATTGATTTTATTATGAAATATCACGAGATATTTGGTGTTAGACTTCAGCCTAATGTGCATATCAACTTGTATGCATATGACCTCCACTTTACGGTTCATGATTAGAGAGGTTAGTCAACACGTCAATTCGAACTTGAGTTTGTTTGTGGGATGGGTTAGAGATGATAATTTATCTAATTTAAAATTAGGATATTAGTTTTTTTTTACCATTTTTTAATTACATTTTTAAATATATGCTTTTTAAACTAGGGTTGTGCATACGTCCGGACCGGTGGACCGTAAACTGATAAAATCTTGGATCGTAGACCGGACCGTAGCGGTCCGGTTCCGGGTTGGACAGATTTGTACCTAAATTGTGCAATTTTAAATATTTCGGACCGGACCGGTTGACCGGTTTGTACTTAAATGGTTCAATTTTGGTGAGATTTTCCAGTCCAAAACTGGACCGGAATGGACTGGATCGGACCGAACTGGACTGGACTGGACCGGTTTGTACTTAAACGGTTCAATTTTGGTGAGGTTTTCCAGTCCAAAACCGGACTGAAATGGACTGGATCGGACCGGACCGAAAATCTGTAGTTTATTGTCCAACCCGAGTTACGGTTTTATACGGTCCAAAAATAAAACCGGACCGTAACCCGAATTTTCAAAAAACCCTGAACCGTAGACCGGACGTAACCGATCTGATCCGGTTTGATTTTCCGATCCGATTCAATTTTGCACAGCTCTATTTTAAACACCATATTTTTAGTCATTTATCTTCTAACACCCCTCGCCATTTTGCCAATGTGCAGCATTGTAATCCTTCTATAGGTGAACTGTTCAAACTATTTGGATACCCTATTCACGTAGGACCGGGTAATTGTAGACTGAATTGTCTGAATTCGATTGATATGGGTACCCGACTTTTCTGCCGCCGGTACACTTTATTCTCTACTTCTTACTTTGGATACCCGATTTTCACTCATTCGATTGGTTTGGGATCAATCTCACCGACAGTTTAAAGGTGGGGCCCTTTTTTGCTGTCCCCACGCTTTATTCTTTACTTCTTTCTTTGTCTTTTATGTTAAAATTGCTTTATTAGTACTAAAACATGATTTATCTGACGTAGAATGTACACTAAATTTGAACCAAAAATGTAATTAAGAATATAAAATAAAATACAATTGAAACAAAATCAAATTACATGTATAGAACTATAGAAGCCAAATTATAAAGTCGGTGATTAAATAATTAAATATTGGTTATGTCAGGATGACTATACATCCTGTAAATAATATTATTAATATCCGAAAATGGTAAGGGAATATTTTTTTTTTAATATTACTCTTAGAGTCCTCAGTGGAAAAATTTATGACTAAGACCCTGTTCGGTGGAGTTTTTTTGTAAATCACGTCGAGTCCCATTTGAAACTCGACGAATATCTAATAATTTCCTTTGAGTTTGTCAATGATGAAGAAGAAGAAGAGGATTTCAACATATTAGAATGGTGGAGCCGACCGGAAAGAATGAGGTTCCCTACCCTCTCAAGCATCGCGGCACAAATTCCCGCCGTTCCCGCCTCAATGGTAGCGGTTGAGCAAACCTTTAGCTGGAGTGGAAAGGTGCTTGATCCGACGAGATCAAACATGTTGCCCGAGACGTTGGAGGCACAAGTCCTCCTAGCCGAATGGAGGAAAACGGAAATGCGGACACAAAAAAACAACCTCTCGGCGGAGGAAGGCGCCGAAGATGACGACGAGCGACAACAAACGTCATCGGATGTATCGGCGGGAGAGTCCGACAACTAAGGTAAGAACCAATCGGTGATATAAACAAAGGTAAGAGAACTACGTGGGCTTTGATTCCTCCTCCCCGAGAGGATACGTAGGCAACCGGGATTCCGGTTCAAGCCCAATTCTTCCTTCTTTTTTTTTTAGTTTAAGTCCAATTTTTTAAAGTTTAAGTCCTCTCTTTGTTTTCTTCTTTTTTAAGTTTAAGTCAAAATTTTCTCTTCCCTTTATTTTCTTCTTTTTAAAGTTTATTTCCATTATTTTTTTTTAGATGAGGTTGTCGACCCACCGGGTCTGACCCGTGACCCGGCGGGTCGCCAACCCGGTGGGTCCGACCCGTGGACATGCTTACTTGCATCTCTTCGCTTCAACAACAATCTTCGCGCTCAAGACGACGAGCGACAACAAACGTCTTCGGATGTATCGGCGGGAGAGTCCGACAACTAAGGTAAGGGCCAATCGGGGATATAAATAAAGGTAAGAGAACTACGTGGGCTTCCCGAGAGGATACGTAGGCAATCGAGATTCCGGTTCAAGCCCAATTATTCCCTTTTTTTTTTAAGTTTAAGGGCAATTTTTTTAAGTTTAAGTCCTCTCTTTATTTTCTTCTTTTTTAAGTTTAAGTCCAATTTTTATCTTCTCTTTATTTTCTTCTTTTTTAAGTTTATTTCCATTATTTTTTTTAAAGATGAGGTTGCCGACCCGCCGGGTCCGACCCGTGACCCGCCGGGTCCGACCCGTGGACATGCTTACTTGCGTCTCTTCGCTTCAACAACAATCTTCGCGCTCAAGACTCAAGTGCAAGTAATAAGGAAGCGTAAAAAACAAAAACATTCAAGTTTTTTGAATCACACCTCCTACCTCCGGCTTGAGGGGTAGTATTAGAGTATTAACCCCCCACCACACACACACACGGTTTATCCCTTTATTTGTTAAATTATTATTATGATAGTCGAATACGTGTACAGAAAAAACTCCATAACTATTTTCTTAAAAGATATTGAATGAGTTGGTTAAGTAGGTTGTTTATGTAACATGTAGTATAAACTAGACACTTTTTGTTATGTGTAGACAAACTAGGCACATCCTATTTTTTTTAAAAAAAATATTTGAAAAGAATTAAAAAATCATACCTAATTTGTCTTCATTCTTCTCCTATTTAATTTTAATATTCTTACTAATTAAAGATGTTAATCAATATCCTAAAATAAATAAGTAATCTACAACTAATCCTTATATCTTGGGTTGTGATATTGTCATCATTTCTTTTACAAAAATATGAAATTCAAACTGTTAAATAATGAAGTAATACGTAAACAAAGTTCATACGAATTATACATCGTTCACTGATACAAGTCTCAGAGATTTTGGTCGAAAGAGAAAAATAATTACACAAGTTCCGTTTATTTATGTCATGTACACAAGTTTGGTTACACAAGTCTGTCATTTAGAGAAGATTTAGTTACACAATTTCATTTGTTATGTCAATTTATGTAGTTAACACATTCGATCATTTTTTAATTACAGAAGTCCGTTTGTTTATGTCATGTACACAAATATATCATTTACACAATGTTTGGTTATACAATTATGTGTCATTTACATAATGTTTGGTTACACAAGTTCATCATTTACACATGGTTTGATTACACAAGTCTTTTATATATTAACATTGTTTATAAACATTGTGTAATTGAAATTATGTATTCACCTTGTGTGATTGAAATTGTGTATTAATATTATGTATCATCAAAAGAATATACAAAGTTTAAGAAGAGAAAATAATAATTAGTTACTAATTAATTGGATAGTTAACAATTAATAATATTACATAACTACTTTAACTTTTTTTTTTTCTTCTTATTTTCAAGCATATTCACTAAATATAACCTTTATTTATAATTAAAAAAATTAAGTATTTAGTTAATCTATAAATTACAAAAAAATGTCTTATTTCATTAATTTTCTCAAAATTATTTACCATGGTTTCCACATTTGGGCTTAAAGTATTTTCACATCAATCATGACCAAAGTTATTCTATGCGATAACATATTAATCAAAATTCATCCAGATCTATGGTGTGTTTGGTGAGCCAGGAATTATCGAGATTATTGAGATTATAGCCTCGGAAGATTATTCTACCCATTTTTTTCATCCATTTTAATATGAATTATCGAGATTATTGGAAATTATTGTGAAATTTTAATCTTCCAAATAATCTACTATGTCACCAAACGACCCCTACTGATTTAAATTTTTTAATACGTGTAATTAATATTTATACGGCAATAAAGCGTGATTAATTAACAATACCGATACAATAGTGAGAGAATTAATAATAAATTAGTGTGACGTAGTACTATATTCATGGGAGTTGACGAACATATCCAATAAATAATTATGAGATATTGAGATACATGCTTCCCAGTGCAACCTGTAATAACTTCACCTGTGTACGGTCCAGTAGACTACTGTTTGGAGGAGGTACTAACTAAATATATTTTTTTAATTATCCCAAATTTCTGGACTAAATTTGTAAATAATTCAATGCCATAAATCTGACACCGGGATTTTTTTTTATTTTATAAATTATAAATCCAAATTTAACATTTTGAAGTGTAAATAAAAAATCTAGCTTTCATGGTGTATGTTAACATTGTAATTACCTTTAGTATTATTTAATAATAATAACAATTTGTATTTAAAATTTTAAATAAAAGAGTGCCTAATTTTACCCTAACTAGTTTAGTGTCTGCAACTTGTGCGGGTTTTATATATATATATATAATTAATTAATTAAGTAAAATAAAATTTTCAAAAATTAAAATTAAGAAAACAAAATGTGATATATAAAATTTAGAATTATAAAATTAACTCAAAAATTAATTTTCGTAAATTAAAATGTGTCCAAATTATTTTTTGAAATTTATAAAAACAAAATCTAGATGTGCTTTTATTATGTTTTTGTTTTAATTAATATTTGAGTAAAATTGATGTGGCATGATAATTTATTAGATTAATGATGATTTGACTTGTTGATTGTTTATTAGTTTGAATGATTTTTTCATTATGAAAAATATTATTGCAAATTTGTAAATATCTTGTGGCAATATTGTAAATAAATTAAAAAAAAGTTGATGTGGCTAGCCTTAACCCGCGACATGTGGATTAAGTGGATTCTGTTTTAGTAAGATATATAGATTATAGAATAAGTTTAAATTTTAATTTTTTTTATTTTATATTTTCTCATCACATATTTTCTCCCACATCACTCAATTTTTAATTACGTTTTCCGATTACGGTTTAGATTTTAAATGTGGCATTCCAAATTTATTAATTTGTGTTGTTTTCATAAAAAAAATGTTGAATAATTATAGATTTACATCAACTCGTGTTTTTTTAATAATATTTTTGATAAAACGATTAAATGTAGACAAATGACGAAATCAGTACACGGTTGAATCATTTGTGTTGAAACAATTTGGTTTACTAGACTTTTTCTAGTTTTGTGTTTAGTAAATGTACCCCTTGAGAGAAGAGTGTGTGTAGAGTTTGAGAATAAATACAAAAAGTTTGGGTATATTTACTTAATTCAGACAATAAAAAACCTACTTGCTACTATAGTTTTTTCAAAAAGGCCTAGTTACCAAAATTGTCTAATCATGTTTTTAACCTTAGAAAGCTACTCCCATTGAAAATGGGTATTGACGCAAAGGCCATGAGATTTAAGCGTATTTATTATTTATATATTATGCGGGTTATTTTTCTTTTAGTCAATGAGAGATCCCCACATTTTTGGGATCTTTTGCCCAAGTATACTAATTTCTGAAAATATTTTCGGTTTTAGGCTCGGACCAAAATAATTTACGAGAATGCACGAGATCTAGTTTGGAGAATAGAAGCGCGGTCTGGAACCGCTCTTTTCTTCGTAAAAAGCGCTGTCCAAGACAGCGTTTTAATTTACGCAAAATTATAAAAAAAAACACACAAAAGCGCGGTCCTGCGCCTCTAGTGCAATTTATTTTTTTATTTTTTTGGAAAAAAATTTACACTAGAAGCGCGGTCTAGGACTGCGGCTCTAGTGCTTTTTCAGGAAGAACGTGATTTCCTACGAATTCCTGCCAACTTTTTGTATTTAAAAAAAAAAAAATTGCAGTAGAGGCGCGGTCTTAGACAACGCTTTTTACGAAGAAAAGAGCGGTCCCAGGCCGCGCTTCTATTCCCAAACCTAAATCTCGTGCATTTTCGTAAATTATTTTGTTCCGAGCCTAAAACCGGAAATATTTTCAGAAATTAGTGTACTTAATCAAAAGATTCACATTTTTGTCTCTTTTTCCAAGTTTGCATTCCGTACACATAATTTCGGCTATTATTATATCATTCATTTGGAATCCAATTTTAGTATATAAGTATATCACGATTAAATACTCGCATTAACAAAGTCAATACTTCCGTTTTTCAGATATTAACGACGGTCAAAGCTCACTGAAAATTTGTCAAAAAAACTCCAACGCAATACTTATTAAAAACTCGTTCAAGAAGTTATTGCCAAATATTTCTACGCCTATGGGGTTGGTCGTTGGCCACTTGACGAACATTTTGACCACCCATTGAGCAATAACGTTTGGGAAGAGTCGGCAATAGTCCACCACATAGTATATATAATTCAAGAATAACGTAATCTAACATCCACAAAATAGATTATTTAAGAGATAAAAGGGGAAGTAAGCTAATTATGTATGAAAAAATTGGTGAAATAGGGCCCTTTTTGTTTAGTGTAAACTAACTAGGTCCCTCTATTTTTTTCCTAAATTTTTAAATCAAAAATAAATTAATTCAAGGGGCGTAAGGGGAAAACGTAAAATATAATTCTATAAAATCGTCCAACCGTCCGATTTCACATCCATTAGGGTTTCTCGCGGTCATTCATCTTCTTCGTCTCACTGCCGCCGTCTGCTTATCGATTGAGTAACTTCCTCCAACGAAGGATATCGGCGCCGCTTCTTACAACCCTGCGTCGCCCAACCCCACACCGCCTAGCCTAGATCCGCTGCACAACATAGCCTGAGCCGCATAGCCCCGCACAGCACCGTCAATGATTGGCGCACAGCCCCGCACAACTGATTGGCGCACAGCCCTGAGCCGCACAACACCGCCCAACCCAACCTAGATCCGCCGCACAACCCATTCATTCCGGCCTCGCGCCGCACAACCCAGATCCGCCTCTAATGATGTCGCTTGACTGGAGGAATCGCTTGACTGGAGGAATCTGGAACCGCCTTCGATCTGGAACCGTCTTTCATATCGCCGCAAATCTCGGAACCGGACTTCTATGCCACCGCAAAACTCGGAATCGCCCTCACTGTCGCCATATAACTCGCCGCAAATCTCGCCGCCTTCGATTAGCTTTGCTCTCTGAATTGAATCTCATCTAACTCTTCCAAATTTGACATTGTTTTACTTAGATTTTCGCATACACAGTACAACTCTAATGCTTTGGTAAGTCATTGTTTGAGTATGTTTGAGTCCATTTTGTGGTTTGAACTTGTCGCCGCAGGAACCTATTTGCTGCCGCCATTGTTGATGTGGAGAAGCAATTGCTGCTTTTGCATTTTGCTCATAAACCCTAACGGGTGATATTAAAATAAGGTAAAATTACAAATAACAACCCATATTTAATATTTATGTTTATGTGTCAAAATTTTAAAAATCTACAAATATGTCCTTACAATGTTAATTACATATTTTAGTCCAAGTTATATAATTCCAAGAAAGGTACACTATTTTTAAAGTTCACAAATTGCCCTAATTTGATTAATTATAGGATTTGAACCAGCTTTATAAATACGGAATATGGTCTTGTATAACTTTATGGGCTTGGGCTTGTGTAACTCGTCTGGGCCTGGGCTTATGTAACTCGACCTTATGTAACTCGACCTTGTGTAAATCGACCTTGTGTAACTCGACCTTATGTAACTCGACCTTGTGTAAATGACAGACTTATGTAAATGACAGACTTGTGTCATACTTGTGTACATGAAAGACGTTTAATTTCGATTAGAGAAACTAAACTTTGTGTAAACAAACTGGACTTGTGTAACTGAAATTATGTATTAACATTGTGCAATCGAAATTGTGTATTAATACCGTGTATGAACAAGAGAATATACGAAGTTCAATTAGTTCAGCTGGTATAAGGTTGGGAGGAGGGCATGTCGTCCAGAGTTCGATACTCACTAGCTACAACATTTATATTTTGGATTCGACTGGGCTTATGTAGCTCCGATTGGACTCAGTTAAATTAAAATTACTAATTAACCCTTTCATTTAATCTTTATTAATAAATAAGAGGGGCCTAGTTTGTCTACAAGATACAAAAAGGGCCTACTTTATACTACAATAGATAAAAAGTGCCTATACTTAGCCAACTCATCCATTATGTATTAATGTAGATTAACTAGTCTTTTTTGTAAAAATGTAGATAAAGTAGGCCCCTAGTAATTTTATGATAAAAATTAATTCCCAAATAAATTGATACCCCTGTTGGAAATAAAAAATATGATGTGGCAATTTTTTAAATAAATATGTTTATTTAATGTGGTCCCCTACAAATTAGGATGTTGTTAGGATATCAAATACACTTTCCTTGTAAACGTGGTCCCCTACAAATTAGGATGTTGTTAGGATATCAAATATAATTTCTTTGTAAACGTGGTCCCCTACATAAATTTAACAACTACATAATATTAGCAGATACATAAATTATGTATCTCAGTAATGATGAAGGTGACGAACATAATTTATGTATATGCTAATATTATGTAGTTGTTAAATTTATGTGTCAGTAATGACGAAGGTGACGGACATAATTTATGTATCTGCTAAATATTATGTAGTTGTTAAATTTATGTGGCGTTGATTTTTATGTGCTGAGTGTCAGTAATGATGAAGGTGACGAACATAATTTATGTATCTGCTAATATTATGTAGTTATTAAATTTATGTGTCAGTAATGACGAAGGTGACGAACATAATTTATGTATCTGCTAAATATTATGTAGTTGTTAAATTTATGTGGCGTTGATTTTTATGTGTTGAGTGTCAGTAATGATGAAGGTGACGAACATAATTTTTGTATCTGCTAATATTATGTAGTTGTTAAATTTATGTGTCAGTAATGACGAAGGTGACGAACATAATTTATGTATCTGCTAATATTATGTAGTTGTTAAATTTATGTGGCGTTGATTTTTATGTATTTGCTTAAAATTATGTACATCATCTTTCATCACTGTTGATTCGAATACATAAATTTCACATAAATGGATAATTTCAAAATTAAGGTCATGTAGTTACAGATCAACAATGGCGGTTTTGAGTATGGATTTTAGGGAAAACGTTCATCAACTGTTTTCGATTTGAACGAAAATCGAAGCCATTAAAATGGTATATTGTTGAGAGAATTTGGAATACTTACAAGGATTGATTGTCGTTAAACAAAGAATAGATCAGCGAAGATGTTGAAGAAGGTCGAAGTTGAAGATTTGAAGATGGAGGTTGCAGTTGCAGAATCGCACGATACTATGGAGCTGTAGAATGACGCTTCCTTTTTGGATGAAATGATTAGGAGAGAAGAAGGAACGCCAGATCCGTATCACACAGTTGCCTTTTTTTAAATTTAATTATCTTTAAATTTTAGGCAGTTATTATGCTACATTACTAATTTGCCCTTAACTAGCTACCTTATTAACCATGCTTTATAATTTCTTTTAGCTTTATTTTCTGGAAGAAAAATAGAGGGGCCTATTTTGTATCATGGATACAAAAAGGGCCCTTCTACACCAATTTTCTCATTATTTAATCACTTAAAAGTCAACCTAATACTCGATCGGTCTCTACCCTACTTTGATCGATTATCTTGAGATCTTAGAGGAAATTTATATTGTTGTGATACTTATTCTCTTGATTTAATGATAAAATGGTCTCGTATTGGTCAAGTGTGGTGTTCAAAGAAATCTGAATAGAATACTCGTTACGATGTGTGTAAAAATTAAGAGGGAAAGGATCTTTTCTAATGGTAGAAAATAGGGTGGGCACAAATTTCGGTTAATTCCGTTTCGATTCCGTCCTAATCTCATCGTAATTTTGAAAAAAATGTGTACCCGTATATATATATTAATAAAAATTATAAAAATAATAAAAGAAGGGCAAATTTGGTAACTAAGCAAAAAGTACAGTAGTAACTAGACTTTTTAATGTTTCAATTAAGTAAATATACTCCAAACTTTTGTATTTATATTCAAACTCTACACACTCTTCTCTCAAGGGGTACATTTACTAAACACAAAACTAGAAAAAGCCTAGTAAACCAAATTATTTCATAAAAGAATGTTATTTTTTGTATAACTATCATTAAAGATCACATCATGTAAATAAATATTATCTTTTGTAAACCATCATTAGTGTAGTTTAGTGATATTTTTACTGAATGTTAATCCGTAAGACACTTCGGTGTAAATAAAATAACTTCTCTATTTTTACCTCAACTATACCAATATATCATCTATATAAACTTTATACACGTACGTAACATCTAGTTCGTAGTGTAATAAGAATATCAAAATTGTAATAGCTAGGATTTCGAATTCTAATTAATGTTGATTAACTTAATCGTTGATAGTAATTAACATATAACTCGCGAAGACTTCGCAAGTGATGAGTAAGAGTCCCACCGTTATGTTTCTGGCGTAATTTTGGACGTTTGGGGAAATTTTTACTTTTTCCCCCAGGTAATTATTTTTACCCTCCGGTGTTATTTGGAGCATTTGGGTGCTCCAAATAATAAAAATGCAGTTGAGAGAAATGATCAGGACATCGGATATGTCCTAGATATGAAATAACATGGAGAGGCAAAACGGCCAAAAGAGTTGCTATTTCGTTTCTTAATGGCTAAGAAAGACGGCTTAGGAATACATGTTTTCCGAGGCAGTTGTGGAATAACTATCCCTACAATATTCCAGATTTAATGTTCCACTCTCGAGAAGTTTGGAGAAAGAGGTTCGACCCGCCTTTAGATCGGTTAAAGGATAATTATCAACTTTACTAAAGGATAATTATCGTCTTCACTATAAATAGCGGAAAATCCTTTATTAATTCATTTCATTTCACGTTTTCTCGTAAAAGCTCTGATTTCTCTCAACCTTCAAACTCAGATCTACTCTCCGTTTCTAATCCGATTTCAATTCCGTTTGAGTTTCTGGATTCCTCTCTTCATTCTCTTCATATCGGTACCGAGTTTCTGCATTTCCGAGTATATGGAGGGCTGGTCGAGCATATATGTCACCAGGACGGTTCCGTCGCTCAGATTCCGATGAATTTGATGTTGTCCATACGTAGCCTGCGTCGTTGTGATTCCGAATCTTCTTTCAGATCGTCAATCGGGTTAGTAACGAATAAGTTATGAATTTATTCGTTTTCCGTACTGCGATTTGGCCTAAATTGACTTTAGGCTTGTCAAATAGGACTATTAGAAATTCCATTATGGTCGTTATATTATTCTGGTGATTATGGGTTGTTTGTTTGATGAAATCTGATGACAAGGGGTTTAGAAATTGCCTGCGGGCAAAACGTTATTCTGGCAAAATCTAATTAATTAATTAAAGGTTAATTAATTAAATTAGGATTAGAATTGAGATTGAGGAATGTTGATTAGATACTACCTTGAGATTTGAGGAATTGTGAGTTATGTTGAGATATTGAGGTTTAGTTGGTTGTGAGGCTTATAGATTGAGTATGATCCTTATGGATCCCTTTGGGTCTAGGTGTGACCCCTTTGATGAATAGAGGTTGATATATCTCTTTATGCCTTTTTATAGGCCGTGTTGTCCCTCCAGTGTAGAGGTGATCGTGGTTGAGTTTGTACGAGGTTGAGGTAAGTCCGTAGGACTTACTTAGCTACCATCCCTATATTGGGTGTTTGCATGAGTGGTGTGTGCTTTATATGTCTGCTATGATAGCATGAGTTGTCGTTTTTATCGACCTATGTTCTATTGACTGCCCCACTGCGTGGCTGTGATAACCTTTCCCTTTCATCCCGCCGTGGAGTCTGGGAGGTTCTCTGATGTCAGGCCAGACTGGTTTACAGGAAGGGCGCAATCCACTTCCATAGGGTACACGGATTGTGTGACCGATACTCGTACAGCTGGACATTGTACTCAGAGGCGGGGATGTATCGGTCCTCGTGTCACATACTTTCATCTATCTATATATATACGGTTTTTGAGTGAATGGTTATTATATAAAGATAATAAATGGGTAAATGTGTGATATCATGCTGATGTGTTTATCTTTCATGATTGTGCTTGTGCTTATGCATTACCTCATATATGTATGGTTAGCTAACGGTTTCCCACCGTGTTGTAGATGTTTACAGGTTAGGCGCTACTGGGTGATCAGGCAGGGTGACAGGCCGAGGACTCTCGTACATTAGGTGGTTGGTTTGGGGTTGCTGTGTTTCCCCTCCTGCGTGAGGATGATCTTTTGTACCTCCTATGTGAGGATGTCGTTTTATATACTCGGCTATGTTGTTGTTTACTTTGGGTCGTACAGTTTATACTGTTTTATGTATTTGTTTTATATCTGTCAGTGTCATGTTGTAAGGTCCAGTGAACTTGTTGTCAGACTAGGGTCAGGATCCATTGTGAGATCCTAGCCCAATGTGACACTCCGAGTCCCGCGGATTCGGGGTGTTACAAAAATGAAAGTGATTCGGTCAAAATTAGGAAAATTTGCAACCTAATGTAGAAAGTTGCAATGTGAAATCCATTATATTCCACCAATCAAGTAAACAAATACTACAATCCTATACAAGAAAGGAACATAAACCTAATCATAATTAATGCATCAAAACTAATGCAAATGTCTTTTCTTAATGCATCCAAAATAGGTCACATGAAATGTCTTTGCTCTTTGGTGATTAGATTGTAAACTTTGTCCAAATAATAATAATAATAATAATAATAATAATAATAATAATAATAATAATAATGATAATAATAACGTGTTTTGGATATTAAAATTTAGATATTGAATTTTAGATATTAGAGTTTTGGTGTTAAATTTAGGATCTCAATTTTTGTTAAGTATGATAATAATCGTATTTTGTTTTGGGTATCCAACTTAGTATTGAAATTGGGTATAAGGTTTTGTATATTACAATTAAATTATAATTATAATTTTTAAAATAATAATATATAATTATATTTAATTTATTCTACTGATAATATATAGATCAATGCTCTACTTACCCAATTCACCGACTCAAAAAACTCAACGATTCAGTTGATACCTAGACGAACTGGGTTTATCTGAATCCAAGGTTAAACCCTATTAAATTTACATATTATACTCTACGGCATTTATATTGCATGCGAACCTAACCTAGTTTCCGCATAGAAAGTAAGACGATTTCGAGTCTGTCATATAAGTTCATTAAACTACTCTTTCTATTGTCAAATAATTATAGGTTAAACTTTATTGAACTTATCTACGTGATGAACTTAAATCTATCTTTAATGTACGCTCGTATATACACGATCTTCGTTCTACATTCCGTCTGTTGTGTTGTCCGGTACTATTTTAATAGCAAACGGAGGGGCGCCGAAACGCGTTGAGTTTTAATGGCAAAGAGAAGAAACAGAAATAATTAGTTGTGTTGCAGCTGGCGGTGACTTCTGCTTACGGGGCAACAGCGGTTGCGTCTTCACGGCAAATATGTCAAACGAAACGGCGTCGTATGGCGTACATTAAGAACTATGCAATGCAACCCAGGTCCACCTGATTCTTGGAACTTGGCCTTGTCGGTGTTTTTATTTGTTTTTTTTTATAATGTCATTTTTATGTTATAATATATGATATTATTGCAACATAGATAGACGTTATATTCTAACATAAATTTGGTGACAACACAATGGCTCACATGCAAGTGAGACCACTCACCATGTGAAACTTTTTATGTTACTTATTTTGTCCAATGGAAAGTATCATCATATGGATAATATATAATTAGACCCAAATAAATGGGAAGGTTATGTTCATTATAAAGTAATTAGAGATGTATTTCTTTCTAATTAAAATTGTCATTTATTTGGTGGTAATTTTACACCAAAAGTATATTTGATAACTTATGAGAGTGTTTTTAAATATGTTTTTTTATAAGAAAATTTTGGGCTATGAAGAAAATCGGGATATGAACTGAATTTATACCTCGTTTGATGAGATTTCAGGGTTGAACTGACTCGATGAAGACTTGTAAGGATGAAGAAAGTCAAACCATAGGCCTTGGTTCATGCAACCCACGTATCCATGTAAAACCTGAAGAATAGATATGAGTCGGGCTTAATGAAGAGGATAAGTTTTGAGCCGGGTTCACTTTGATTTAGTTGAAACCGCATCCATTAATTGAAGCTCAGCGTTTTGATTAAAACGTTGTGCTTTGATCTCTTGTGAGATATATAAGATTAGCTGCCCTTGAGCTCTAAGCTCTAATCTCAGACACGACCGCTCCTCTCTTCGTCTCTTCTACCCCCTTCCTTCTTTGAGAGAATTCCACATTTAAAAGCGAAAGCGAGAGTTTCGATATGAAGTATGAATTGGTTCTAACCACTAGCTTTGGGCACAAAGAAAGTCTTGGGACTTTAATACTAATGTAATTTGTATATCTTAACTTGTTGTAGTTTCCTTGTTGTTTGGATTTTTTTCAAACTCTTTACTCTTGTAAGTTTGGTTTTTAATTTTTGAAACGATAGTGGATTGGATATTCTTAATATATTGGGGACGTAGGACTTTGATCAGAACCTCATAAACAAATCTTTTGTGCTTTTGTCATTTTTGTGAATTGATCACTCTAGATCTTGTTCTTTACGAACCTCTTTTCTGTTAAAGGTTACAATATTCGATTTCATTTTTTATATATGAATAAAATTTTAAATATGCTTTAAAATCAACACTATTAAGACACATGCCATGTTATACAATCGTCTATAAAAAAAATTAGCTCGTTACAAATTGGTATTTTGCGTGATACAACGAATATTCACCTTGTTAAAAGGTGAATATTTTTTGTGAAGTTATGGCAGGTCACTTATAATAAGGAGGGTTTTGTTTCCATCATATAAGCCCGATAAATAGTTTTATCTTAAAACTAATTGACAATAGAAGTAATTTACGGAACTTATATACCAAACTATGAGTTTTTTTGTTATCGATTTATCTTCACTTCTCGTCCCTATTGAAAATGTCATATGTCCATTTTTATTTGTAATAAGTAGTGAGTTGTGTTTACGCAACACACAACACGTGTTATATGAATAATTTCTTTGATCCGACGACCAACGTTTATTCATTTGAAAATTGCACAAAACTCTTAATTCACACGGAAAAATAACTCACTCGATAAAACTAAGCATTTTCAAGTCTTTGCAATATATATATATATATATATATATATATATATATATATATATATATATATATATATATATATATTATAATACACCATTTTAAAGTAATATCCAAATCATGTTAACTCCTATGATTTGGACATACAACAAAATATATGATCCTTTTATCTAAAAATTTATTAACTATCGCCTTCCCTTAATTTATTGGTCTCACAATTTATATCATAATTATGGCATTAATTATATAATTTTTTTAAAAAAAGAAGGCATGTGAATGTAACATCAAACATCTTTATGATTTATGCGAAGTCACACATACAATGTGACATCTGCACATTGTTATTTTTGGCTTTGTTATGAGAAATTATTATAGTTAGGTGGGAAAACATACCAAAAAGTCTCGTGTGTTATCGTCTTATTGAAGTGAGCGATTATCAATTAGTGAAGTAAAAAAAAAGTGGTTAATAAATCAATTTATTTATATTTTTTATAAATCTATTATACTTACTAAAACAGAGCACGGGTTGATGACGTGTCGCGCTGTGGACGCAAGATTTTTAAAATTGAGCTCCCACAATTAAAGCCAATAAATCTTTATTTTTTACACTATTTTTTAAACCATAAAATCTTTTATTATTAAAATAATAATTTTATAGAAACCAAATCTATTATACTTACTAAAACAGAGCACGGGTTGATGACGTGGCGCGTTGTGGACGCAGGATTTTTGAAATTAAGCTCCCACAATTAAAGCCAATAAATATTTATTTTTTACACTATTTTTTAAACCATAAAATCTTTTATTATTAAAATAATAATTTTATAGAAACCAAATCTATTATACTTACTAAAACAGAGCACGGGTTGATGACGTGGCGCGCTGTGGACGCAGGATTTTTGAAATTGAGATCCCACAATTAAAGCCAATAAATCTTTATTTTTTACACTATTTTTTAAACCATAAAATCTTTTATTATTAAAATAATAATTTTTATAGAAACCAAATCTATTATACTTACTAAAACAGAGCACGGGTTGATGACGTGGCGCACTGTGGACGCAGGATTAGATTAGAGAAGTATACAAAACAAAAGCACGTAAAAAAAAAGAAACAATTTGGTTTACTAGGCTTTTTCTAGTTTTGTTTTTAGTAAATGTACCCCTTGAGAGAAGAGTGTGTAGAGTTTGAAAATAAATACAAAAGGTTGGGGTACATTTACTTAATTGAAACATTAAAAAGTCTAGTTACTACTCTAATTTTTCAAAAAGGCCTAGTTACCAAAATTGCCCTAAAAAAAAACTTATTTCACAATATTCTTTCTCATTTTTTTCAAAACCCACACAAGGTGCGGGTATTATACTAGTTAATAGTTAAAAGTAAAGAAAAAATTGAATTGAATAGTCTTGTATATTTTACAACTTTTTAAAATAATTGTCTTGTATAATTTTGGGGAAAGTTGAGGGTTTGATGGAAGAAATTAACATGTTTAATTATTTTCTTATAAGATATTTTTTCATTACAAAACTTATGATGCAGAAAAAGTTTAGACATGTATAATCTTAATAATAACGACAAAATGTAACACAAAAGTCAATTGATTAATATATAGGAGAAGTGAAAATTCGTCAAAGTCAATTTTGGCACACATATTTAGTGGGTGGTAATAAGGCAAAGGACTGAAAACCTAATTTAGGCCCTTCCGAACCGGCAAAACGTCTATTCGATAGAAAAGGTCGAGAGTATTCTCAATCTTCATGTCCAAAATCTCGGGTTGAGATTTTGAACATGAAAGCCGAAATTAGATTTCACGTATGAGAAACGTAAACCTAAACCGTCAACCGACGGTTCACCCAAACCGACAAATCTAAACAGCTGGTTTGACGGTTTAGTTCAAACCGGCCGCTTGTCTAGGTGGTACGGTAATATCTCTGTGACCCCGAATTCAAGCCGGGCTTTTTAAAAAAATTATTCGTTTCTTGACCGGATTTGGACCAAGTTCGAAATTTGGGTCTAAGATCTTGCCCATATTATCCAAGTCGGGTTTCGGGTAGGACGGGTTCCGGAAATTTTCAAAAAGAGAAAAATATTACTATTAAATACAAAAGTATTACACAAAACAAAGTAGTTAAATTGTTATGAACTTTTTAATATTTTCTTAAAATTTCATGTGTTGAATCCTACAATATACCTTGATAACTCATATATTGAAAGAATTGTGTTAAATAAGCTTTTTTCTATAGGTTTTTCTTTTGTTGACCCTCTAATTTTAGATTATATATAATTTCTCTTTAGATGAAATAATTGAGTTAAATAGGGGTATATTTCACTAAATGAGTTTATGCTACGAGTAATCTTAATAGAGTAATAGTGGTAAAAGGTCTAGTTAGTCATCTTACCCTATATATTTTACATATTTAATTTAAAAAAATAAAAAGCCTTTCGGACTGGACCCGGTCACTTGATTTGGCTTTCTAACCCGATCATACACGTCCATGTATTCAGATGGACCGGCCCGACTTTGTCCATGTCTAATGGGGTAAATAAGTTAAAGTAAGTAACAACTCTAAAAAAAATAAATATTATTTAATATTGTAACAAGACATTTTTAGGTAAGCTATATAACTTTACAATGGTTTAGATTTGTATAAAATGAAAGAGAAATAAAATAAAAATAAAAATTGAATGCTTAGCATGTGTTCATGTGTAGTATATTTACATGATTGTTTATGTTGCATATCCTAATTATTGAATTTTTTCCCCTTCCTTCTTTTATGGAGAGTACAATAATGTTTATTTGATAAAGAAAAACATGTACTTATAGTTGTATGTTGTAAAGGTGAGCATTGCAAGTCTTTTATTCCTCACATGGACATGTGCCCATTCTATTTTGGGCCCACTAAGCCCAATTGATTTTCTGATTTTGCTAAAAGAGTTCAATATTCTTTGCTTTCCAAATGACCTAGTTCCCATTTCTACTTATAAATACAATTGCAAAAGATGTAATCTTAGTTTACTATATATAAGCATTTTGTACTACTTGTTAAGTGGGTCAAAGTGGTGATGGTAGTGAACTAGTGATGATAATTTTGAGATGTGTATTCCGCGTCGAATATAAAATGATACCGAGCATATTATATAAGATTGGTGTACTAGATAGATTATTCAGACAGTGCACACTTTCGAATACCTTCGAGCAAAAGTTGACATAGATGTTATGGGTTAATTTTGTTTCCCATTAGAGATTTCAAACCAGCCATTTCTTTGTATTTCATATAGGAGGTGTCCGAAATCAAAATTTAATGTTCGGTTTTGAATTAGATATGTTAACAAGAAACAATAGATGTTGACTATGAACCTCGTCCTTCCAAACTAACAATCGGGTTTGATTTCCGCTACCCTTCTATTGTCAACTGATTTTAGAATGAAATCCGTTGGACTTACGTCTTGAGCTTGAGCCTAATACAGATATCATTTGTTTCACGTATGGACACAGCGTCTACATACACCTAATATAAAGTGATGACATAATATATAAATTGTATTATTCATATTCAAATGGTTCAAGATATAACTATATACACTCACTATATCGACTTATGTGTTGAGCTTGAGACTAACACGTATATGAGCTTGTATGCACACAATCCTTTGTTCATAGTCCGTTAGACTTTAACTTACAACACGGACACAACTAGTAATGGTAATATCATCCATAATTGGAGACCCGACTCTTGCGTCATAAAATGGGTACAAATTCGAAATAGCTGCGTGATGGGCGATCGATAGATCAAAGTCCTTTATCCATCGTCCTATCCAATACACCCGAAATATCAATAAATTTTATGTTGCATTTAGAAAATTACTTGATATAACCATATGAATAACAAGATACATCAAATAAGGTTAACAATTACGTGATAAAATTGGTTCGTCCCGTCACCCAACAAATTATTTTCCCTACACAAAACACTACTTTAACCTATTGTCGAACTCTTTTACCTTAAACACTTCTTTCGAACCCATTCTTAATATTGTATAAGAGACCGGGAATGATGCATTTGTCAAACTCTTCTACCTTAGACAAACTAGATTAAGTGCCCGTTTGGTTGGAGCGGTGGAATGAAAACGGAATGGAATCAAATAAGGGTTGAGAAAGGAAATATAATGGATGAGATTAATTTTATGTGTTAAAAAACCTCTAGCCAAACATAGTTTTTGATTGATTCGGAATCATTCTGTTACCGGAAATGATTCCCGGTACTTCCAAACGAGCCCTTAACGGTTCATATTTTACCAACGTTATCAATAGGGTAAAACTAAAGCTTTTGTATATCGATTATTCGGATCACATTCGGGGAGGATACGTTTGGAGATGTATTGATTACATCGAAAGAGAAAGATCGTATGATTGAAGTGCGTTAAAGAAGAAGGCTAAAGCAATAGTGAAAGCATCTAATTCTGCGCGTTAACTTTACTCTTAGAGTTGGCAAAAGGCATGCATTTACAGGTTGCATGACTATCCGACCCGACCCGACAAACATTCGGGTTGGCTTTGCCACGTTCTATGTATACTTTGCCCACTATTAGGTGTTAAGTTAATGAAAAAGAATATCTTTCGATGGAGTTCATAGGCTGCATCGAATAGCAATCAATTAACCTTCAAGAAACCTCAATCGAGATCAATGAGAAACTTATAACCTATCCTCTAATCCTAAATTCTTTAGTTTTTTTTTGATGAAAAGAGAGCTAGAGCTCCCCGCGTATAAGCGTTTTTATTAAGCCAGACTCAAATTACAGTGTAAGATGAGGGAGTGTAACACTAGTTTTTGAGGTAATTTCAAAAGTACATATAACGTTGGGTATATTACCGAAATTATCCGTGAAATACCCCGATTTACAAGAAATTGCAAGTTCTACCTCTATTTACCAAAATCACCCCGTTTCCCAACAAGCCCGCCGCATTATTACGTTTATAAGTTGTTATATGGGGATCCAGTTAACATCGGCTTATAACGTTTTCATATTTTCATGGTGAAAGTTATTGTGTAAATACATTTTTATGTTGAGAACCAATGTAAATATAACAATTTCATGTTGGGAGTCACCATGGACATAATGAACAATTTATTTATACGTTAATAGTCAATGTAGCTAAGTTGTATACCCATCATACTCATTATTTGTCAAAAATTATAATTTACGATAAATTTATATCACACAACTTTACAAAATATTTACCTATATATCCAACATATCATTAATTTACGATAAATTTATATGATACAAAGTATAAATTATCAGAGTGGGTATTCATATTGTTGTCATCCACTTAGATATTTCCGATTTCTGACCAAGATTTCTTATACATTTTTCTTTGAGTGAAGACATATTTTTCATTGACTTGGAATTTGGAATGATCATAATATATATTGTATTATGACTTGCCAGCACGTAAAAGAGGACGGTTTTGTATGTCATTCAGTACGTAACAGTACGTACCACGCATCCTACGACTTCTTTGTATTTCATAAATTTGTTAATTCGTCTTTGAATGTATGATTTCCTTCTTTCTTTATTAAAAATAGTTCAATGGACAAGATTGATGGAGATCGAGATGACCGAAATTCAAGTTATTAGTAATGAAAATAATGGTTAAATAGTAATCAATAGAGAATAACCCGACTTTTTATATCATCATTTATATATAAGATTCATTTTATACTATAGAGGGTCTTACACTATTATTCGGGAAATTAAAATTTAAGTTCGCTAACAAATTCATAATATTATTGAGAAAATTGGTGAAATAGGTCCGTTTAATGTAGACTAACTAGCCCTCTATTTTTTGTCTAAAATTTTAAATCAAAAATAAATTAATCTAAGGGGTATAAGGGGAAACGTAAAATATAATCCTATAAAATCATTCAACCGTTAGATTTCACATCTAGTTAGGGTTTCTCGCAGTCATTCATCTTCTTTGTCTCACTGCCGCCGACTGCTTCTCGACTGAGTAACTGCCTCCAACGAAGGATGTCGGCGCCGCTTCTCGATGTCGCCGCCACACAGCCCCGCGCCGCCCAGCCCAGATCCGCTGCACAACACAGCCCTGCGCCGCACAACCCCGACCAACCCAACCCAGATCCGCCGCCCAACCCCTTCGAAAATGAATGTCATCCGGCCTCGCGCCGCACAACCCCGCCCAGCCAATCACCTGCATCGACCAACGAAGCCGCCACTGTGCAGAGTTCGATACTCACTAGCTACAACATTTATATTTTGTAAGAGTTCGATACTCACTAGCTACAACATTTATATTTTGTAATGGGCTTGAGCTTATGTAAGGGCTTAGTTACAAGCCAAATTATGTAACTCGAATTGGACATGGGCTTATGTAACTCGGATTGGACCTACTGATCTTCAATTGAACTTGGGTTTAGACTCAGTTAAATTAAAATTACAAATTAACCCCTTTCAATTAATCTTTATTAATAAATAACAGGGACCTAGTTTGTCTACAGAATACAAAAAGAGCATATTTATACTATAATAGACAAAAAGTATCTATTTAACCAACTCATCCAATATTATTTATCTCGTAATAGATAATTTTGCGGACTCGGTTAGTAAACTTAGAGGAATTTAAGCTTTTTAAAGTTTACATTAACTCGTGTATAACAAAAGTATATTTATATAATTATATTCGGTAAAGTTAATATCTAATTATGGGGGAAATTTTTAAGAAAACCATACTACTACACTACTAGTATGATCATCAATGAGAAGCAATGCAAAATCCGTATGTGTTGCCATTGAGACGTTGACAAATCTATAAAATTACATTTCAAAATATATCAAAGCTATAATTATTATAATATTTCAATATGTTAACCATATGTCAAATCTATCATTTTATTATTTGGCCCGCAATATTTAAATAAATTACTAAATTAATTGACTAGTTTAAAATACTATAATTTTTGACTTGAATCGTCTCGTATATGGAAGTGAAGCTCACGTCTTAAGCTTACCATTTCTTTAATTAATATGATTATAAAATATAATACAATCTAATCCATTTTTAAAATATAAACAAAAACTAAAAATTTTGTATAAATATACATTTGTGCATTCCAATTTAATGGCAATTTACTCTCTCCAATTTCCCTTCTAATTATAAGAAAGAACAAAGCAACAACATTGAAGTACACATTGCAAGAACATATTATGAATGGTTTAAGGAGTCCATGGAGGATCAAGCTCTTGATCATAGGATGGGCAATCATCATCCTTCCGAATCTGATCGCCGTCGCCTCCTACCAAGCGGGGGCTTGGAAATCCGCCCACGCTACGTTCTATGGCGATGAGACTGCTTCCGAAACTATGGGTTCGTATACATATATTTATCAGTTTGTCGGATTATATTAGTACTTATCCTTCACCGTCACATAAAATAACTAAATAAAATTATCTCACATATATATATATATTTTTACCTAATATATTTATTTAAGCATATATTTAACACCTTCATATACTTTCCCTCTTTTCAAAGATTATCTTTTCATTTTTATTTTGTATGAAAAAATAAACTTGTGTTAAATTTTTACTTGATTCAAAACCCTACATTTAGGGTTGAACAACAAGCTTAAGCAAAACTTGGGCCATTAAAATAAATAAAACCATATATTTATATTATTATTAATGCTATCCAAAAGCATATTTTTATTTTTATTTTTATAAAGGAAAAGTGACTCGAATACACTAGACAATCTTCGTCTTTCAAGAGACAAAAAAAAGTCTACAAACGAACTAACCGTCGTGCAAACTATAAGAGCCCGTTTGGTTCCAACTTTGAAAACGGAAACGGAATGAAAACGAATTTAGTCCATATGTATATCCTTATTCATGAAATTTGATGGCTCATGCAAAATGCACTTGACTCTCCGCATTTTGTTTTCCAATAGGGTATCAAAAGTAATCAAATTCAATCCAATTACTCCAAACCACAAGGAATGATTCCAAAAACTTTCATGAAGAAGGGTATACATATGGACTAGATTCGTTTCCATTCCAATTCCGATTTCGAAGTTACAACCAAACGGGCTCTAAATATGAACAATACGTTAACGTCATTTTGATCAAAGAAGGGACAAACAAACTATCTGTGTAGGGTTTTCTTAGTTTTGTATATAAAATTTAATTATACGTCATTGGAAAAAAAAACAAAGAAATCCCAATTGTCCAACAATCTCAATAAAAGTGGCAATATATTCAATAAAACTAAATATTGACTATTTTTTGTAACTTCATACAATTTACGGGCCAATTCTAACATTTCGACAAACTTCATATACATACAGGCGGAGCATGCGGCTACGGCAACCTATTCAACGACGGCTACGGCACCGCAACCGCCGCATTATCCACAGTCCTCTTCAACAACGGCAAATCCTGCGGCCAATGTTTCCAACTCAAATGCGTCCAATCCAAATGGTGTTTCCCCTACATCCCTCCGATCACAATAACCGCCACCAACCTCTGCCCGCCCAATTGGTACAAACCCACCAACGCCGGCGGGTGGTGCAACCCGCCCCGAGCCCATTTCGACTTATCCAAGCCCATATTCATGAAATTCGCGGTTTGGAAAGCGGGTATTGTTCCCGTACAGTACCGCCGGTATCCTTGCCAGAGAAAAGGTGGGGTCCGGTTCCGTTTTCAAGGAAATGCTTACTGGCTGCTTGTTTATGTTATGAATGTCGGCGGCGGCGGTGACGTGGCGAATATGTGGGTTAAGGGGAGTAAGACTGGGTGGATTAAGATGAGTCGGAATTGGGGGATTGGGTTTCAAGTGTTTTCGAAGCTTGGTGGTCAAGCTTTGTCGTTTAAGTTGCAGTCCGGGTCGAGTTATGAGACGATTACGGCGAATTATGTTACTTCGAGTTCTTGGTCGGTTGGGAAGACTTATCAAAGTAGTGTTAATTTTCGGTGATGGGTAGATTTGGTTGATTCTTGTTTGTAGTTTCGGATATGAGAGATTGATGTGGACTCTGATCGGTGATCGATCGGTAGTTGTTCTCTCTTTTACTGTTGATTTTTTACTGATTTTATTAACACTGTGATGGTTGATTTTGTCCCTTCAACAAAAGAAGGATAGAAGACATTTGTGTGTATGCAATTGTTTCTCCTCTTCTTATGATGTTATTTTTTTTCATTTGTTTGATTTGTTGAATATGCCCGATTGGCAAGTAAATAAGGCTAAGAAAACCCGAAGACTAAGACAACCCGAAGATCTTCGTGTGGAGTTTAATCGGTTTACGGGTTGAGTCATCGTCTGTTCCATTTGAACCGTTTCTGATAAAATATATATACAAGATGAAAATGGGGTGTCGGAAATGTTGGAAGACTCTACATTTGAAAAATGAACTAAGGACCCATTTGGTTTTAACTCTAAAAACATAACCGAAATAAAAATGATTCTAGTCCATACGTATACTCATGTTCATGAAATTTTTTTAGAATCATTTCATGTGGTTTGAAATAATTGACGTAGAATTTGATTAGCCTTGTCTTATAAGGAAATAAAATGGGGTAAAAATTACATTTTGTATGAAATCAAAAGGAATCATTAAAAAAAATTTATGTAAATAAAAGTAAACCAAAGGGATAAACAAAAGTTCGTAATAAAAAAAAAAGTTCCTAAACATTAGGATCATCTAATAATAACAAAATTTTCAAAGTGAGACATCATCGCACAAAGTGGGTTGGTATGAACTTGACCCGGTTCCTGGTATGAACTTGACCAGGTTCCGACCCGGACTTCAGAATTCCCAACAAAAATTTCAAAGTTGTAACACAAAGTAGAGTCGATATGAACTGGTCCGATCCCAACCCGAATTCAGAATTCCTTAGACCTAAGATCGAACGTAACAAAGTAGTAGGTTAGGATTGTGTTAATCGGTCCAAAATTTCGGTCCGAGTTGAGTTTTGGACAGCCATAGTAAAAAGCCGTTAAGACAAGTTCTTAGGAGAAACTGAGCACATCCCTAGCTTTGACCTCTTTGCTTAACAAGGATCCCACAATCTACATATTACATGCCACAACATGATACAAACACTAACAAAAGGCTCTGACAAACTCCTTTCTGCGTATCTTTCAACCAGCACATCCCTAGCTTTGAGTATTTCCTACACATGTCAAGAAGTTAAATCTTCATGGTTCTTCACAAAACTCACTCATCCTCATCTTCACCTTCTTGGGTATCATCCGACGCCAGAAGATGGTTCAAAGCCACCTTTGCTTTCTTTTTCGTCGGTGAGCTCTTGATCTCACCATCCTCTATTTCTTCACTTTCCTTCCGTTTTACACCCCCGTCTTCATTTGCTTTTACTTCATCTGTTTTTAGTTCCTTCTCGCCTTCTTTCTCATCGGTTTCTTTACACGTCTTCTCTTCTTTGTTAGGAGTCTTCTCAGCTTCCATCAAAAACGTCTTCATCTCCTCGTTGCTTGCAAGGTCTAGAGGGGATTTCCCAGCTTTTGTCTTCGTTTCCAGATTAGCTCCTTTCTTTACTAAGTACTTAGCAAGGTCCAGATGAGAGCCTTGAGCAGCGTAGTGTAAAGCATTCATGCCTTTACGATTGGTGGATTTTACCGAGACACCAGCAGTGATAAGGGTCTTAACGACTTCCAAATGCCCTTTCTGTGCAGCAAAGTGAATTGCAGCCATATCATCCATGGCTGCAGCACCGACATCAGCTCTGTGTGTGCATAGGTAGCTGACTATTTCAGTTTGACCAGACCAAGCAGCTAAGTGTAATCTGGTATTCATAGAAATAAATCATCAAATCAGTAAGCATGTGAATTCAAAGTGACATGTGAGAGTAATAGATTTGGCATTGTCCAGGAAACAGCAAAGCATCACAGTGATGCAGGAACAATTAAGTATAGCATTTGGCTATATTTTCTCAAATCGTGAGCCACATGGGAAAATCACCAAAGGGTTCAACTTATCTCTTGAAAGTAGCTGCTGAACTTGTAGGCCCTCGGAGATTTTTGAGAAATAAAGAACTTATTAACAAACTGTGAATATTGCAGCTTATAAAAAATTCATAGCTTAACTTAAATACGACCCGACATATATTGATACAAACCTAATTTTTTAAACAAAGTACTCGATGTAGTAACAACTAACAAGTCCAGGTAAACTTGTTAAAACATCCCAGGGTATAACAAGTTGGAAGTTCTAGCTTATAAAGGATCGTTGCTCTACTATTATCCCATGTCTACAAGAAAGCACGATAAAATTGTTTAGATTTGTGAAACCAAAGGTAACTAAGACAGGATATTTCAGACTTTCTCAAATCAACATATTGAAACTTTATTGTAAGATAGAGTAAAAATACAAAAGCAAAGGAGCAGAGTGTGGCACCAAGAATTAGAAGATGCAGGAAGAGCTTGGTCAAACTATACTATTGTTCTGCTTGAAACAGCATGTTGATTCTAGAAAACTAATTGAGAGGCAATGTCATCTTCTCAGACTACCCCAACCCTAATGCTATATGAACAAGCTGACAATCTTTCTGTTTACATCAATTATATTCTACATCTAAAGAACCCAAGGACAGCATTTCCTATTCCTTGTAAAGGGGACCTATTGACATTTGACAGGGCAGAATAAGGAGCCACATCATTTCAAACAATCTATGATTTTATCAAAAAAAAACAAGCTCCCCATGGAAAGGAAGTCCTCTAGGATCCGAACACATTATGACATGTTGCCGAGAGATTGACCATTTAGCACACATCAGGTAATGAACCTCAAAACTCAGGTTCGAAATTAAGAACTCCAGTGACTTTTTAAAGATATCTTATATACGTCATCATCATTACCAACACTAAAAAAGCTTGACAGTTTGCAAAGACAAAAGGACTCCGGCAGAGTTCTAAATCACAACAGGAATGCAAATTTTCTCAACTTTTACTGAATTAGGAATTATCGTCCAGAAGAACACTCGAATAATCTTAAACCATAAAATTGCACGCTTGTAATCTTCCATGGTTTGCTGGAAATTTGAAATCAAACGGGTATGATTTTGGCGAAGGAAAACCATTCTATTCACCATTCAAAGAAGTCTACCTCGGTAAAATGAATTCCAAACCAAGACTACCAAGACTACGGTCTACGCCCACTCCCGAAAGAATAGAAAAACCCTAGAAAAACGATTTAACGGTAAATTCATTTCGAGGATGGGCTATTCATCGGAATTGTTGGATTTCAATACAAATCTGATTTCCAAGGTATTCCGTCGAGTTCAACAAGCATCTACTGAGAGCTGATAAACATTTGTAATTCGACGAATCAATAGAATCAAATAAAGAGGGAAGGAAAGAGGGAATTACGGGGTGCGAGAGTGCTTGTCTCTAGAATTGACATCCAAGGGGTTGGAGCTGAGAATTGAAATGATAGTGTTGAGGTCGCCATTTCTCGCCGCCGTGTGAAGATCTTCGGCCATTTTGCTTCTCTGATATTTTGCTAGTTGAGAGTTTGAGACTTGAGAGTGGGAAATGCAAGAGAAAAAATAAACAATATATAATTTAGGAAATTAGGCTAACCCCAACATTTTTTACATATAAAATTAACCACAAACTTAAAATTATAAAGGCTTGTTTGGTACGATTATACTCATATAATCATATCTCGTCGTGTTTTGTGTGATTTAAAATCAGAATAAAAATATTTTCACAAAAAAACTTATTTCAACCATAATTAGGAATTGATTCAATAAATTAAAGGTGATTACATAATTTACATCCATTTCAAAATATTAGTCTTTTTAAATTTAAAAGTATATTTATATTTTCATTATACATATATTATACTCAATTTTTACAAAATAAAAAGTTAATATTTTTCTTAAAAAAAATTTTACCTATCAATTATTTGAGTTATGTTTCGATTAATTTGTAGAAAAATAGATTTTTTTTATAAAGAAATAAAATATTTAACAATGAGTCGGATATTTTGATTAAGATGATTTGTTGTCGAAAAGTGCTAAAATACAATATATATTGATTCAATTAGACAAAATAGAGTTTATAGAATAAATTATGTATCTATTATTTAAGTTGACTTTTCGTTGATCATTGTATTTTAAGCCTATAGTTGATTTTTATCTAACTCTTCATTCATCTTGTATTTTATTGTATTTTAAGCTATTAAATAATTTTTATTTTTTAAAATGTAGATTAAAAAAAATATACTAAAATTATTAACGCATATATTATCAAATATAATATCATTTATCATTGCATAATTCATAAAAAATCAAATAATAATTTTTAAAATCATTCATTCCAATATCGTACCAATTTTACCAAACACCAAAACCTCCGATCGCACACACCTAGTCAACGACCTTAGTTGAAGATAAAATAGGGCTGATACATGAGACAAGCTTTTCGTGCTCGGCTCGCGTTCGGCTCGTCAAAAGATCGGCTTGGGCTCGTCTCATTCAGCTAAAATAACACTATATGAGCATTATTTTAGGCGAGCTACTCGGGCTTGTCTCGTCAAAAGCTCGGCTTTGGTTCATCTCGTTTGTAAAAGAGCCGAGCTTGAGCATACTAAGGCTCGACTCGTTCAGCTCATATAACACCGTGATTAAAAACAACCCGCATCGAGATTTTTTTTTAAAGAATATTACTATAGATTTGTGGTCTTTGCGGGAGATTATTTGTACTACACCACTAATAAATTACTACATTTAATAATTTCTACTCCCGACGTACAAAATTGCATGATTTTGCTTGAAGATGAACCCTTTAATCAGTGACTAACAATACAATATAATTAATGAAAATCTGAAAGACCTTTCCTTTACCTTGGACTGAAAGTCATTCCTTTTCTCAATCCATAAGAAAACTCGATACCCAAAACAAAGCTCCAAACTCATCATCAATGGAGGAACAAGAATTAGATACAGTGTTGAAGAAATTCGGACGAGTACACCCCCAACAACAGAGCACTCTATTTGATCAATTCGAGAGATTATCTTTCGAGATTCAACTTAATCAAGCCATTCTTCGTCGGAGTCTCTCCGAGTCGGCCGCCGGAGCCAACATACCGACCGCTCCTCCACCTCCGGCGGCGGCGGTTGCTCTTGATTTACGAAGTGGGTTGAAGAAAGCTGCTACGACGCCGTTTCGGAAGGCTATGAGGAAGTTATTCAGGCCTTTTGTTGTGAGTAAGCGGAGGGAGATGGGAAAGTCTAAGGATGCGACGTCGTTTCATGGGTATTGTTCTAAGAGGTTTAGTAATTCTGTTCGAGTTTAATTGAAGTTGTATTATGGACTTGTGGTGAATTTTGTTATATTTTTAGATTTAATTTATATGTGTTGATTTTGTTATTAGCATTATCATGAACCGAATGTAATTGATGATTCATGTTATGAATGCAGTAGTGTCACTTTTATAACGAAGAGAAATTATAGTACCTTTTATCAATCAAGATGATTATGAACTTATGGTGGGGGATTGATGATGAAGATTACCAGTAATGTTCATACAATGTTATCTTTAACACATGTAAACATTAAGTGCCCGTTTTGTTGGAGCGGTGGAATGGAAACGGAATGGAATTGGATAAGGGTTAGGAATGTAAATGGAAATGATGAGATTACTTTCATGTGATAAAATAACTTTAACCAAACGTATTTTTTGATTGATTCGGAATCATTCTGTTACCGGGAATGATTCCTAGAGCTTCCAAACGGGCCCTAAACATACTATACCTTATGAAACGGAAGTGTCTTAGAGAAAATACTAGCATTATGTATATTTAGACGACCTTTACAAAGGAAAATATGAATAATGTGTGTAATTTTTACATAACCATATTCAAAAAAAATTAGAAAATTAAGCTACTAAGATAATTTTTAATAAAGTATGAAACTCACAAGTACTATTTTCAAAACCTAATTCAAAACTATATAATTTTGTAATTGACATGAAAGTCTAAATTGATCAGTTTATTGGAGTAAATCGACTCACTTCACGCATCAAGCTTGAGCTATCATTATTTCTTTGCTCTCGACTCCCGGTAACTTTCCTTGATTGAATTGATATTCAAAGTGTGTAACAAGCATTAATACACTAATAATTCCAATTTAGCTCCAAAAGTAATTATGATGTATGCATTATCTTTAAAGTCCGAGTAGATCTTCAAAGCATAGAATAAAAAGACATTATTCTATACGCAATTGCAAATTTATACTAAATGCTCAAAAAAAATGTTATCAAATTTCATGTTCACAAACCGATTCCAATCTTCCATATATTAAATTTCCGCCTCATGTTTTTTTTTTTGATGAAAAGGAGCCTTAGCTTCCTGCTTCCGCCTCATGTTGTTAGTTAATCGTATAATGCACCTTACAAACTGAAAATAATACTACCAACTTCTTAAACTTTCGCCTCATGTTGTTTAGAAAAAGCAATTTAAGATAAGTGACCTCTTATAAAGTCTTTCTCCGAATTTAGTTGACATGAAGATAACTGTGATACCTATTTCATTTCTACTTGATTACCAATTAATTAACCCTGTTTAAAACAATAAGCGGAAAAGCGGAAAACGTAAATTTTTTAAACTTTATCTTACAACCATATTCACAACATATATACATACTAACATACGTCATAAACTCCGTTTAACCAAAACACAACTGTTTTAAAACCATGCAAAACATCCTAGGCGGTAACATCCGATAACAGCCCACCTGATATGATCTCAAATCCAGGTGTTGGGTCCAACGTCCTTACCTTGATCAGGCCGAAACTGAGTAGCTGAAAAATATGTGGATATAACAACAATGAGCCACATGCTCAGTAAGGGTATACAAATCGCACTCTCCCAATATATATAAGTATCTAATATCCCGTCCCCAAAGGACACTCTATACCCTTCCTCACATTTCAAAGCACACCTACATATCCACATTCACATATAATTCCACAACCATTCATATCACATTTCACATAAACATTCAAGCATGTTATCACACATCACATATAAACATATCATCTCATCACATAAAAATAATCATAACATAACACATAACATGCTAGACTCGATTACATCGATGCATAGGTGATAATTAACTAACTAGGCCCAACTGATCGTACGATATATTTTCTCACGTGCTTTCATATTTCTTTTATTTCTTTCTTTTTTTTTCTTTCGGTTGGCCAACCCGATAGCGTCCTAGGCCCCCTGTAGATCAGGTAGCGACCTCGGTCATCTTGTCCTAAGACCCCCTGTAGATCAGGTTGCGATCTTGGACTATTTTTCTTATCTTGAGGCCCCCTGTAGATCAGGTAGCGACCTCTGACTGTTTTTCTTATCTGGAGGTCCCTGTAGATCAGGTAGCGACCTCTGACTGTTTTTCTTATCTTGAGGCCCCCTGTAGATCAGGTAGCGACCTCTGAGGCCCCCTGTAGATCAGGTAACAACCTCGTCCCCCGGAAACCCGTGCGGGACCCAGTTGGGTTAATTAATCAATTACCATCCTATATTATTACTTTCCTATCATAACTCAAGTTCATGCTTTCATCATATTCTTCCATCATATTCTTTCCATTATCATCTCATGTACCTCATGCATGCATTCATAAATCATATCAAGTCATCATCGTCATTCCACTCATATATATATATAAGCATGCATAAAATCATAACAAACAGATATATACACTCAAGCATGCATAAAATCATGACGTATTAGATACATAACATATATTAAGCAAGTGTAATTCATATACACTTACCTCATAGGTAAGAACAATAAAACCTCGCAAACCAACTACTGAGTACGTTTCCCACTCGGACTATCCTCTTTTATCGTGCTTGGATACGCTCACAAAGCAACTACGTTATAGTTAGATCGAAACTTTCAACAACACCTGTTGAGAATATCATATTTTTCGTATTAAACTTCTCGCTTCAAACACAAGTTAAATTTATTCCTTTGAATTTAATTAGCTTATAGCATTTTCTAGAATTCCCAATTTAATTAATTAACCTTTAATTAATTAATTAATTAAGTTTCGCCGGAATAACGTTTTGCTCGCAGGCAATTTCTGAACCCACCTGTCAACAAATCTCATCAAACAAACAGCCCATAATCACCAGAATAATGTAACGAGCATAATGAAATTTTCAATTATCCATTTTGACAAGCCTAAAGTCAATTTATGCCAAATCGCAATACGAAAAACGAATAAATTCATAATTTATTCGCTACTAACCCAATTGATGATCCGAAAGAAGATTCGGAATCACAACGACGCAGGCTACGCTCGGACACCATCAAACTCACCGGAATCTTAGCGACGGAACCTCCCTAGTATCATATATGCTCGACCAGACCTTCCCTTGCTCGGAAATGTAGAAACTCGGTACCAAAATGAAGAGAATGAAGAGATGAATCCAAAAACTCAAACGGATTTGAAATCGGATTAGAAACGAAGAGTAGATCTGAGTTTGAAGGTTGAGAGAAATTAGAGCTTTTACGAGGAAACGTGAAAGGGAATGAATTAATAAACGTTATTTCAGCTATTTATTGCGAATACGATAATTATCCTTTAGCGGAGTCGATGATTATCCTTTAGCGGAGTCGATAATTATACTTTCACCGATCCGAAAGCGGTTTAAGACCCCTTCTCTAAACTTCTCGAAATTGGAATAATAAATCTGAAATATTGTATGGATAATTATTCCGCAATTGTTTCGAAAAACGCGCTTCTGCTAAGAAACGAAATATCGACTCTTTTGACCGTTTTGCCTTTCCATGTTTTTTCTTATCTAGGACATGTCCGATGTCCTGATCATTTCTCTCAACTGCATTTTTATTAATTGAAGCTCCCAAATGCTCCAAATAACACCGGGGTGTAATATCATCTAGGAGCAGGTTACCTCGAGAGGTATCTCGTGTTAAAACGGATTTAATTCCTTAAAATTCTCGATTAGGTCATCTTCGATTTTTGACTGTTACAAATATCTCCCACTTTAAGAAATTTCGTCCCGAAATTTAAGAAAGGACGTAGAACCAAACTCGTAGATATATCAAAAGGATGCACAACCGGATCACAATTTCTCGAGGTCCTTACTCAAAAAGATAGGGATATTTCGCTCTCATATCTAAATAATTCTAGTTAAATTTTTTTTTTTTTTAAACAAAACAGGAATAACCTTCAAAAGTTAGAACCCTAATAAGTAATAACCTCAATAATCTTCTTCGGTAAGACCATATATATATATATATATGGTTCTCATGAGAATAGTCTTATCGTGTAATCATGAGAGCAATCTTAAACCGTCGAATGATGAGTATCAAGGGTCGAGATATAATATTTTGAAACTAATAATAACTACGAATAATCCATTCAACAAACAATAGCTACAAATAATGCATTAAACGATATGACACCTTCGTTGCAAAACTTATAATAACTACGAAATATTCTCATGATTACACGATAAGACTTGTTATCATATGGTCTATACTCTATACATATATATAAAAACATCACAATGCTTATCCTATACTCTTCTATCAGTAATTCAGTATCACCTATGCACTACAACTCTACAACCGTGCACTCTTTGTTTTGCACACAAACAATCATTCAATATTGTTTTCCCGAAAATACCACTTAAAATTACAAAATATTTACATTAATAACATCCCATACATTAACATTAGTGACATCCCATATTGGACAATGTATATGCATCAAACCCTATACCCTAATTTTAATATAGTTCTACAAATAGTGACATTCAATCCAAACTCACTTAGTTCCAAAAATACAAGCCTGAGTTGTATCAATGTCCCCCGTGCAATTATAGTATAAACAATGACTAATGTATGATATCGATCAATGTCCCCATTTCAATAAAATATAAACAATGAATAATGTCTAATAACTCATATTTTATCAACGCAAGTAAAAATATAAATAGATATATTCTACTTCCAATATCATACACAAACCATTGAACCTTTAAAATTCAGAATACATCCAAAATCACGTGATCCAAAAGAAAATCAATCAGTAGCAAAGTCAACACAGTCAAAGTTGATGCATATAAGCATATGACAAACACCAACAAACTAAATCAGATCGTAGATAATCCATATAGAAAATCCTTAGATTCAAAGTTTCGAACAAATCAAAACTGATTGTTCATTTTTACCTCTTGAAGATTGCTTCTCAAGCTCTCAGATCTTAGTAATAGTCAAAATACAGGTTCACTCCAATCCAGCAAGAAGCATAAGCATCAAGACAAGCATACTGAATCTGATTTCCATTCAACACTTGATTCTCCCAATTACTCATAGTCACATGCGCCGGCTTCTCCAGATTAATATCGGCGATATTCCATGCTAATTCCTGCAATCCAGGCCACCTAGAGAAATTATCCGGAAAATCCTCAACAGCAACTTTTCTCACATCGTACAAATTCTCACACACCAGTCCCCAACTCTGGTACAACTTATCAACATCTTCCTCAATTCCAACGCCAGCAAACATATACCTAGGGTTTTGCAGGAATCGCACCAATGACGGAGGGAAATAAGGGATGTGAATGAGTTGGATGATTAAACAGCGGTTTCCAGCGCAAAGTTGAAGAGTAGCAACTGGATTGTTCTCCCCGGAGTACCGATTCGGCTTCCATTCAACATCGAGTCCGACTATAGTGATGTTTTTGGATTGGAAGAAATTATGAACACCAACGATCCAGTTTGTCACAGTGTCGGGATTCGCTGTAACGGTGACGTTAATTGTTCGATTGCCGATTTCGACCGTGTATGATGAATCCATAGTTTAGGGAGGAGAGTTTTTTTTGGAAGGATGCTGAAAGGGAAAATGTGAAGAAATATTGTCGCCTACTCTATTTATATGGTTATGCATTGGATGGAAGTTTCTAGAGAGAAAATGGGAATAAGTCTTACCCTAATCTTTCAATTTCAAGCAGGTCAGTATCTTTTTTCCAAAAAAGTTACTCAAAATTAGAAAGAAAAAAAAAAAAAAGTTTAAGTAGCTGGACATAGAGGTGTGGCCGGTTCAAACCAAACCGACGGTTTAGGTTTGCCGGTTTGGTTGAACCGGCGGTTTGCGGTTTAGGTTTAGGTTTGGTTCTAGACCAAACCTAAACCGGCGGTTTGGTTTTTTTTTTTTTAAAAAAAAATAGACCAAACCGGCGGTTTGGAGATCAAACCGTCGGTTAACCGCCGGTTTGGTCCGGTTTGGTCCAGTTTTTCTTTTTTTTTTTTTTAATAAACCGGCTGAACCGCCGACCAAACCGGCGGTTCGCAAACCTAAACCGCCGGTTTAGGTTTGCGACCCACCACTAGCTGGACAAACCAAAGAGAAAAACTTACTATCGCCATATTGCTATTCGTACCACCCGAAACATGCTATTTATACCCCAATTATACGTACGCAATGCGTAGCCGTAGCAACAAGCTCATTTCGTTTAAAAATAAAGGAAAATGGCTACGACTACGCTTTGCGGAAGCGTAGCCATACTACGAATTTGGTTCGAAAAATTAAGGAGAACTTATTTCGCCTACGCATTGCGTAGGCATAGTAAGGTAAAATTTAAAAAAAATATATATTTTTTTTACGCCTACGCATTGCGTAGGCGTAGAACGGGTACATATAACATGACTAAGGTGGTACGAATAGCAAGAACCATGTTCTTCATAATGTATATAGTTTTTTTAAAATATACCTTCTATTTAAAATAATTTAAAATCTTCGATCCGTTTAATAACATAAGATTACAGGGATGAAGTTAAAGATAAAAGAATTTTAGTTAGATAAAGAATTAAGGAGCATATAAAATTATTCGTCCAGGCTATTTAGCGCATTTGTTTTTAGTAAGTAATGCTCATTTGTCCGTGACGGACAAATGGCCTTTGTCCGTAACGGACAAATGGCCTTTGCCCGTAACGGACAAATGGCCTTTGCCCCTGCTGAAGTAAAATTATGTTAGTAGTAAATTAGTTCAACATGTTGTAGATGCTCAATTGGTTGAAGAGTGAGAGTCCTACCAGTAGGTCATTGGTTCGAATCCCTTGAATTGCATAATTTAAATTTTTTTTTTGGCTCCGCCACTGGTTGTCCGTGACGGACATACTTAAATATATAACATACTAGTAAGTGGTAATATTCACTTCGTCCGTCACGGACATATGCCATTTGTCCGTGACGGACAACTTTAATAAAAATACTAAATAACACACATTTGTCCGTTACGGACAAATGTGTGTTGTTAGTAAAAAAAAATGCGCTAAATAACAGTGGCCAAATTATTTAAGAAGATAAGTATGAAAAAAAGGTAAATGAATATTTGGTAAAATAAATATAAGTCGGTTTGGTTGAGTGTAAAATCATTGAGATTAAGGGCCTGTTTACCTGTGGGTTTATAAACTTTCATTTAGTTTATAAACCCAATCTTATTTGTTGGTAGATGTTTACATGCTAATGAGTTTATTTTTTAATGGGTTTATTCGGGTTTATAAACCTCTAGAAAATAACCCCCTCAATCCAAGGTTATTTTTCATAGATAAGTTTATTTTTTCAGTATATCCGAAATTGCCCTCGTTCGCATCTTTACAAATCCTTTCTTTCAAAACAACCACATCATTGTCGTCCACAACTATACCTTCGAGATTTGATTTTTCGATTACCCTCCGATTCATATATATATTGAATTATTCTTTAACCTTTTTAGGGGTAAAAATGTATTTTGCTCTAAAATAAACCCACAAAAAAACCTTAAGTAAATATCCTTATCAAAATAATGTATATAAACTGATCAAGTTTATAAACCCGAAAATAAACCATAAACCCATTTAGTTTATAAACCCACAAAAATACAAACTTCTAGTAAACATGCCCTAAGATTATACTCCCTCCGATCAAAAATAAGTTTCGTTTTAGCATTAAAAATTTGATCACAATTATCAGTCGTTTTAAGTTTTTTAGTCCATTAATAAATGAACAATAATTATAAGAAATGTTATTGAAAATTGGTGTAAATGATTAATCTTTCTTATTGATTTAAAAGAAGGTTGAATATTAAATAAGTGATAAGATTTAGAAAAAATTAACAAAATTTATATTATTTAATATTTTTTTTAAAAATTGTGTAAAAAATTAAAATGACAGTTAATTATGATTAGAGGTAATAAGAATTAAGAGGGAAAATATCTTACATACATTAAGGATAACATTGAATGAGGCATTACAAATTTTTTATTTTTTATTTTTTTGTAAAGTACATACAAATTTTATAAGTCAATTGAATATAATGATTTAGACACACTTTGTAAATTTACCATATTTTTCATATAGTGTTCATATTTATTTAATAATTAATAATTAGAATAAAGAATAAATATTCTAATTACATAAGCGTACTAAAGCAATTGAAATAAATGCGACTGGCGTTTTTGTCGTCTAGTTAATCGTTTCACCCTACACAACTTCCAAGACACTGCATTTACCCGATTTCTTGTACCACACGCCAGCCCACGTCATAAAAATTTACTTCCGAAAATACCCTTCCATTTAGCTCTAAATTATTTTTAGTTGTCGTCTAGTTGACCGTACTCCAGAACGATGCGTTTCATCAAGCCAAGCATAAAGAATCTGATCCGTATTCAAGACTTGATCCGACCATCACTCAGTGTCACATGGTGAGTTGTACAGATAGTCAGATACCGATACAATCGTTTTTATTTGTAAGAGAGTTGAGATTGCCATGTATGGACACAATCTCTCCATGCTACTCCTGAAAATGTTCCAGACATTATTCGCAAGGATACTTTCGGCCGATCGATTTTTAAAAACTGATCCGTCTTATTTTCTTACTTTTGTATCAAAAAGAAAAAAAAGAAGGAGAGAGTTGAGATCAGTGAGCATTGAGTTGAAATGCAAGGGGTAGATAAACCCCCTTCATTCCCTTAATGTATCTCAATGAGGTTGATTTTTTTTAAACCATCCAGAAATTCCCTCATATAAATTTTCTTTAGGTGATGAACAGTAGCGCACATTCTATTTTTTTATAAAATAAAAAAATACTTAATAACCTAGACCTATAACATCGAATTGCCCCATATGTATATCCGCCGTATATGTTGTTAATACCCTGGATATATTGATATCCGGCGTGTATGTCTTCAAATACACCGGATAAATCAAATTTATATATATATATATATATATATATATATATATATATATATATATATATATATATATATATATATATATATATATATATATATATATATATATATATATATATATATATATATATATAGGTGCGGTTCCCATAAGAACAAGTCTTATTGTGTAGGTTCAAACTTTTTTGTACAGAAAACCCTATCACCAAAATGAACGCGCTTAGGGAGGACGCTTCTTCCCGACCAACAAAACAAAGCCCTAGCCGCCGGATCTTCCATCTCTTCTACACAACCTCAGTTCCCATCGATTCTAACGTTCGTCCAAAATGGTGAGCTTGTTTCTAGGCTCTCAAAAGGAAATAACATACTCAATCCGATTCAAGAATGGTGGCTGCAGATTCGAAGGAGGAAGGATGATAGAGTCTGGCCCCAAAAAAAGAGTAGATGGAAGACCTCGAAAAGGCGACCATGGTGGTACCAACCAAGGAAAGTCAAGGAAGGTCCTCTGTGGCTACGATTGAAACTTCAAAGACCCAAACTACTCGGGTTTAAGGAGGATGCGATAGGAAAGGTTCTTGGTGCACATCTGGGTTCGTTGTGGCATACGCATCCCCATTCAGAGCTATTGTGGCTCTGGGAGCCTAACGGAGGGAAGTCTGTACCGGAGGCCGAGATGTAGATGGCCACTCTGCCAAAGATGGAGAAAAAATCTCGTTGTATCAAACGAAAAGGTAAACAAATGAATCTCCTCAACTACTCTAGATTTACTGCCATTCACTCTATTTTGAACTGCTTAGTGAAAAACATAGAAGATGCATCGATTACATATCCATATTTGTCTCAAATTGATGTTGATAATCTTGAGTATCATAGATATACTATTATTTTTTCTGATAAACTGTCAATGCTTCCTGTTACGCTAAGATGGTGTGATGCGCAATTGGGTTTTAAGTTTATACTCGTTATATTTCTCCTAACTCCTAGCGAACCCGCAGTGTACGGGACGTTCGTAGTATGGATAGTATTCCGAGGTCGAACACAAAGACTAAGGTGAGATTGATTCAATTTATGATTAAATGTAGTGAAAATCTAAGTCAAGAAAAGGGGACGAAATAGAGAAACGAAAATCTCAAACATTTTTGGTTGGTTTTCGATGATCAATCAAAGATCACAATATACGCAAATAATCGATCAACTAAACTATAAATCGACACAAATAAACAACTAACAAGATAATGATCAAAGAAAGAAAAGACGGATTCTAGGGGTTGGAAGTTCCGGTTATGGCATAGGACTCAAGTCATCTAATCATCCTTGGGATTAACTATGATATGTTGGCATTAAGTGTATCTAAATTGGGATCAATTACCGGGTAGGTCTCATGGTCCAACTAGTCCATTCCTAAGGTCTCATTACCGGGTAGGTCTCTAAGAACCTAGGGATAGGAATTCCGCACAAACCGGATTGTTAATTAGGAGTCTAACCTATCCTTACCGGGTAAGTCTTGGAAAGGGAAGTCCTAAACAACTATCCTAGCACATCTAATCCAATGGCGACTTATTAGGTTCACCACTACCTAAGGGTTGTTATCTTTAAAATCTAAGGGCAAGGATTACCGGGTAAGTCTTTCCTAACGCTTAGTCACTACACTAGGTTACCCTAGGGTAGGTTGATCTCAACAAACACTTAGGATTTCAACATTTTTATAGATCTAAGGCAAGATCCTTCGAACCAGGGAAAAATCACGGTTTGTTCTATCTAAACCACGGCCGTGGTCAGACAAGAACTACCCGTGATTTCTAACAGCAACTACGTTCATAAACAAAAGTCATCCAAAGGTAAATCTAAGTCCGTCCTATCATAGCCCTAGCCATAACCATCCTTTCCTTACCCTAGAACCACATCAATTTAGCCTACAACATTCATAATGGAAATCGAAACAAACAAACATGAAATCATAACATTCATTTCAAGATAATGAGGGTAAAGATATGAACAAATGAACTTAGAACAAAACCAAGCTGAAAATAGGATTAGAATGACTTACAATCCTTCCAAGGGAAGGTTCAAATGATTCTTACGATTCCAAAATCAGAATCCGAAATACAAGAAAACTATGGTGTGTGTTCTTCTCTTCTCTTCAATGGAACTCTCCTTCTTCTCTTTGACACTTTCCTTCCTAGAAAAACTTCTTGTTGAGGGAATATATTTGTTAGAGAGAAATGGATAATGGATGAGCTGCTCCCAACTACTCCCAGCTGCCTCTCACAACCCATGAAGGACCACTTTTATAACAAACTTGCATGAGCTGGCCATGAGAGTCGTGGCACAGCTGTCGCAAGATTCTGGCAAAAACCACGGTTGATTCCACGGCCGTGGTTTGTCAGAGAGCCGTGATTCTGTGCAGAAACTTTGCCTTGGATCATTAAGCTGTGATTTGGTGCATGGCTAGTGTTGGCAAGGTTCCATGAGTCCTCCTTAGCCTTTAGCTTGTGTCCTAATGAGTCCGAGGGTATGTTGTCTACATGAACGATCCTCAAACGCATCGTTTTAGCTCCCAAATTTCCCGAATTACCTACAAAACACGCACAAGTCCGTGTAGACGTCTATCTCGACAAAATACATGAATTGAGTGCGAAACGTCTCGAACCGATGCTAGACCATGCATGAATGAGCGGGAAATCTATCTAAATGAGTGTCTAAATCTAGATCATAAATCGTGTTATCACTTCCTACTGGTTTGGAGTCTTTTTGCTTCATTTCAGTGTTAGGTTTTGGATCCTGGTTTTTTCTCTTGAGTTATGACTTCTATTATGAGTTTTTTGCTTATTTAGGCATGAGAGTAAACTTGTTACAAAATGGGACCATCATTTTATCAAGTAGAATAACTTACTCAACCCTTTGTAGTAAGCTGTTTTGTGGCTTCTTCAGTTGTGGTTACTGTGTTCCTCTTTGTTGTGTAGGATCAACTAAATACTACACAACCTGTGTTGATGATATGAGTAACAAAGGATCAACTAAATACTACACAACCTGTAAGATTAGTAATTTTACACCTCAAATAACAAAGAAATGGAATACGATGAGCAACAACAAGTTAAGAACAACTGTGAACTCAAGAACGAAGATAAAAATTCTAAATCAACCAATATTGAGAAGTATTTGATGTGTATAGTTAAGGTGAGAAATGATTTACAAAAGCAAATGTTCAGTAATAAGGAACAAAGTGTGGGTGACATTGTTAATATATGTGCTACTATTTATGAACATCTATTTTTCTTTGTTGGTGAATTCGACTTGTGTGCCTGTTGTGGGTGGTTGCTGTTGTTTTTCTTCTGCAAATTCAGGTCAGCTATTAAAGAACAAAGTTTGAGTATCAGCATGACTAATGATAAACCAACTAGTTTTCTTGATCAAGTGGACCATCGGGGATTCCCTCACCTGTTGGTGACTTGCTTTCGATCCATAGATTACCAGTTAACTATAATTAAGAATGAGCAATTTATGAGTGTCACTTCTGATTTTATGCTTACTGAATTCAGTAATTCAGCACCTTGCAATCTTGCCTCTCCGTCGATTGGCTTTTGCGTGTGGTTTGTTTGTGTAGGTTCAGGGACCAAGACCAAAGCGTTGAAGGAAACAGGATGTCTGATATATACAAACATAGCTCCATTAACACAACGTGAGAATGTGGTCGTCATGCACAATAGTAGAACGAATCTAGATTTCTTGTTGTTGAATAACATCTGTAGTGATAGAACAAATTGTGTTTGGCTTTTCAAGGATGCGAAATCCGCTTTGAATGGGCTCTTTGTAGCGCTCATTTTAACCATGATACGAATAAAAAGTTGTAAGATTATGAAGTGTAGACATCTTTTATCTTTTAGTTGGTTAAAAAACGGTCCAACTAATTGCAATATGGTACTAGCTAAGGGTGTTTTTAAAGGTAAAATGGGCAATAAAATTAAAAGATATGCTTGTTCAGAACAACTAGAGTGGAACACCCAAACCTATTAAGTTATCAAAAATGAAGATCGCTTTCTGGAACTGCCGAGGCATGAAGAAGAAAATTTTTTGGACTAACTTGAATCTCACATGTAAAAACGAACACATTCAAATGATTATGCTAGTAGAAACCAAAACAAAGGATCACCTATTGCGTTCATCTATTGCCTTCTATATTGCACTCATTTGATTGGTCCATGTGGCACAACTTTTTATTTATTTAATTAGAGTAAAATTAGGGATTTTTCAACCCACTAAAGTCCTCTCTTTCCTTTCATCTTCAACTTCTGTAAAGTTGGGCAGCAGAGAGGAGTTCTATTTTTTGCTCAAATCGGCTACCAGAGGAGAAATTTAAAGGCGATTAAGTGAAAATTTACTTCTAATTGACAATTTCTAAGAGTTTATCAAATTTCCTCGTGCGGTTGTGCTCAGATCTACTTTGCAAAATTGTACTAGTGTATGAAGCTTTAAATGGTTTATAAAAATTAAATCATCCTTCACTCTCTGAAGAAGACATTTTTCCATTAGTCAATCGCACAATGGTGTTGAAGCATGGTCTAATGGAGAAAGACAAACTCTGAGGAAACCATCCATGCCTAAATCAACAGTTATTCCTTCTTATTTTGAGGACTCGCATGGACTTCGACCACTAGCTTCAAGGGTATTTTCTTATGCAGTTCAGATTCCGCTTCTTCAGTACGGCCTTCTCTACGTAGATTCAAAGCATTGCGTTTGTGGTTGAGGCTTAAACCGTTCGTGACTAGACACGGGTTTAGGTGTAGGATTTGGTGGGCTAAACTATTCTTGTACTATTGATGAAACCGATGGAGTAGAGACTTAGGGCCCGTTTGTTTCCAACTCCGGAAACGGAAACGGAATGGAAACGAATTTAGTCCATATCCTTATTCATGAAAGTGTATGGAATCATTCCTTGTGGTTTAATGCAAAATACACTTGATTCCCCACATTTTGCTACCTATAGGGTATCAAAAGTAATCAAACTCTACTCTAATTACTTCAAACCACAAGAAATGATTCTAAAAACTTTCATGAATAAGGGTATACATATGGACTAGATTCGTTTCCATTCCGTTTCCGATTTCGGAGTTAAAACCAAACAGGCCCTTAGTGTGTTCCGGTAAGACATATATAACTTTGCAGAAATTGTTTTGGTTAGAGGTTGAAGATGAAAGGAAAGAGAAGGCAGATTTACTAGGTAGAAAAATTCCTAATTTTATTCTAATTAAATTAACTAAAAATAGTGCCAAGTGGACCAATCAAGGGAGTGCAATATATAAGGCAATAGAAGAGTGCAATATGTGATCCAGACTGATACATATTAGCTTGAGGAAAATAAAAGGCATGTGAAAAGTAAGAATAAATCTAGACCTTTTACTTTTTTTTTTGGTGTGAATCTAGACCTTTTACTTAGTTGAGCTACATCTATCATTGTAATATTATAGCCAATAAAGGAAATATAATCTCTTCCAAATTATTGAACAAATTAGGAAGAAGGCCATCGCGCCATGCAAGATCGTAATACAAGATTTCACCAACCATGCAAGAAGCGTAAGCATCAAGACACGCGTATTCAATATGCGCGTCACTCAAAACTTCCACATCCCAATCACTTAGCGTCACGTGCTTAGGCTTCAAAAGCCTCACGTCCGCCATCTCACGCGCCAACTCCTTAAGTCCCGGATTCTCCGACAACCTTTGCGGACATTTTTCAAGCGCTGCCGTTTTGAGATCATAAATATTCTTGCACAATAGCCCGTAATCTTCCATTAGATTCTCGGCGTCACCTTCCACTTGAACACCTACAAAAACGTGTCCTTCCACTTGAACACCTACAAAAACGTGTCTCGGGTTTTGCAAAAAGCGACGGAGGGAAGATGGAATAGGACGGCTCATGTGACGCAATTGGATTATCAAGCAACGGTTTTCGACACAAAGTTGAAGTGTCCCGACGGTTTTGAATGGGTCTCGGTTGCTGAGACCCTTTCCCTCGGCGTCGAGACCAATTATGACGATTTGTTTTGCTTGGTGTAATGTTGTGATGTCATTGACCCATTTGGTGATGACGTCAGGATTTGATGTGATTGTTGTGTAAATGGTTGTCACGCCGGCTTGTACTTTGTGCATGGATTCTATAGAAATATATTAAGGGAATATATAGTAAGTAATTTATTTGTGAAAATGTATTTGCCTAATTTCTCTTTATATTGTAGGATGAATATTTTCAATTAGGAGTTATACATGTATCTTTTTTTTTTTTTTTTTTAATAGTATTTGAAAAAAATAAAATATTAACAAAAAAAAAGTATGTAAACCAATAAAATTCTAAAGAGATAAGTGATACGTGTATCACTTAATACATAGGATCAATGTCTATTTTCGTGTTTATTGGAGAAATCTTTGTCTTCCAAAATCATACATATTGGTGAGGATCTTTTGATCTGCTTTATTAGCGAGGATCTTCTCAATTAGCGAGGATCTTCTCAATTATTTGTTTTTTTTGGCTCACTCACTCTTGTGGTAATAATGTTTTTTTTTTTTAATTTTAATTGCTCTGAGTAAAGAGATTGATTCCAGTAGGGGGAAAAGTTTTGATGCGTGAGTGTGGATCGACTATTGCCAGTTGTGATTCCAATTCATTAAATATTTTTTTTTACGAAAAAGCTAAATGCACGAGATTAGCGTTGCTAATGAAAAAAACGAACGCATTCCGATGACGCACAAGAAAAGGATAAAGACAAAAACTAGCGCCAACATTTTACAACTGCGTCCAAACTTGGACGCCGACGCCACCTAACGGCGCCAACGCAAAGCGTTTATATTCAGTACCAAATAAACTTAAGTTTGTGTATATAACATGTCCCTATTTTTATAAAATAATGTAGCCGGCCGTTCTTTTAGTTTAATTTTTTATACTATCAAATAACATGTTTTATTAGTTCAACGCTTTGAATTATACTATTATGTTTGTTACATTATTTGTTAGTTTTAATATGAACTACTAAAAAAATGAATTACTAGTGTAGAGAAAATAAGCATGATCATATCCAGACAGTCCGTTCGAAAAAAAAGGGTGGGTATAAATCGAGGAAGAAGTCTAACCGGACCGTCAGACGGATCCGGGCAACATTGTAGGTCCGTCGGACCAAAATGTTGTCTCTTCGACTCGGATATCTCGAATGTTCTCGACGATAAGGAGGCGAGTTATATCCACATTGAGATGTAACATTAACTTTTATCCAAGTTGGGCCTTTATACTATACAACACTTTGGTAAACATATATTTTATCCTTTTTTTTTAAAAAAAATCTACATTATTAAGAACAAAGAAAATTCAAATTTTTTTGTAAATTTCCTAGTTTTTTAAAAACTAAAAAACAAGACCTTTTATTTAAATTAAATCTTACTTTTATCTGATTAAAACACCTTATTAAGATCTAATAAATCTATTTAATTTAGAATTTTATTTGAATCAAAATTCCATTTTAAAAAATAAAATAAAACAACTACTAAATAAATCAAGTATTATTTCCATTATGACTAAAAATCTATTTTACTTTATAATCGAATATTAGTAAACTAGAAATTTGTACAAATTACAAAAATTAAACTTTTTTTTAGTTTAATGTGAAAGTATTTATGTTCCATCAAATTATTTTAGAATTATTATTTTCAATAATCCCAAAACATGTTTGTCAGCAAATGCAAATGAATACGCAACTGAAAAAGTAAAATAGTGTTGGGCCGCAATAAGTTTTGGGCTTGGATTCTTACTGGGCTCGGCCCATTTGTGTGAGCGCTAGCTTCTTCCTCATGGGAAATAAAATTAAAACAAAATTTTTTAAAAGAGAAGAAGAAAATATCTATTTCATATAATATATTTAATCTTTAGAAATATGAAAAGTGTAATTTAGGCTATTTTTTCCTCAATTTTCATTTTTATTTTTGACCTTCAATCAAACAAAATAACTCGACCATTAAAATTTTGTATTATTGCTCCAAATTATTTTGGATTTTCTAAAAACTTAAGAATAATGATTATTTGAGAATCTTGATTTGAAGCTTTTTTTTTTTTTTTTATTAATCTGTTT